>CM050166.1:370494421-370921921 GCA_027410445.1 Discoglossus pictus | reverse complement strand
AGGCTTGAGATCCCTCTCCCATATTCTATCTAAATTATGTTTAAAATGCAGCGAGAAACAAAATAGTACGGAATCTTGCAGAACCAACTTGGGGTGCGACTTACTTGTTCTGGTCTGTTTTTGGTGAATTATCACCCTGTCCTTCTGTAGGTGCAAGATGTTCCTCCCACATGTTGTTTAGTCTCTGTTTGTTTATTTAATCTATTTGCTCATTTAATATATTATTTTTGCAGTTTTATTATTTCTCAGTATATTTGCTGCTATCATAGTATCTGCTTGTATCATTATTGGCTCAGTTGTAAAATACCTGACCTAGGCTTAGAGGAATAGATATAGAGAGAGAGAGGGATAGAGACAAATGGTGATAGAGAGGGTAGAAGGAGTTACGGATAGAGAGGGAGAGAGTGGGAGAGAAGAAGAGGTATAGAATATGTATCTCTACCTTTCTACCTTTCTATCACCCTCTCTCTCTCTATATCCCTTCCTCTCTATCCATCCCTTCCACTCTCTCTATCCCCCTCTCTCTCTATTCCTCACTTTCCCTCTCTATCCTCCTCTCTCACTATCCCCCTCTCTCTCTATCTCTATCCCTGTCTCGCTCTATGGGATCACTTTTGTGGGTGGAGCCTGTGTCCCTGGGCAGGGTCTATACAAGTAACAGGTTGTGAAGGGGAGGGGCTTATACTGTTGGGTGGAGTCAATGTAAGGGGAGGGGCCAGGTCTCTGTCTCCCCCCACCACCAACTTGGAGAGTCACCAGCTGCAAATTACTTTAAATGGTCATTGTGTGTATTTAAAAGATCATGTGGAACAAATTATAAAACTCGTTTTGGCATGAAAAACAAATTATATTATATTTGTAACACAGCGTTTGATCACATTTCCTGACTAGTGAATTGAAATAATCTTGTGAAGAAGTATAGGTAAGGACTCATGTTTGCTTAGCTAGTTTCACATTCAACACAACAGTGATAAAGCACAATAATGACCAAATAACCCTAAAACTACATGCTTCTCTGTTTCCTGTTACATGTCTATATCATTTTTCTTTTTTTTTCTTTTTTTATAAATAGTTTTTATTGAAAGGAATATACATTTTTCCAAAACAACAAGCAGTAGGCACTTTTGCATATAGTATTTTAACATAAATATGTAAGCCTTTATAATCAAAACTATAGTACATCCTTTCCTTTTTCCTTTTTCTGTGATTCTATAGTTACTGTATTAACTTTTTAACTTAAGTAAGGGAAACTTGAACAATCAAAACTTAATTATATAAAAATTAAACTAAAACTTTAAATAAATAAATAATTATGGAGATAAGGGAAGATTCATTAAATCAAGTTGAATCTATATATTTATATCTTAAGGGATCCTTAATCAATGCATAAATCCATGTTTAGCCATTCTTCACCTCTTAAATAATTATTTCAAAGCTATGCCAAGTTAGTTGTACAGCTCGATTTGCTTAGTTAATCTACTATTTCAATAAGCTGCAATCTAGAACAATGCAACTCTTAAACTTATACATTCATTGTACATATATTCACCTCTTGTGTCGCAATCCAGACAATCCGGAGTCTCCGGAACCAGCTCTCAAGTCTCCTCCAGCTCAAGGGGAAACCAAACGATGACTCTAACCAGGGATTCCATATTTTATAGTACTGTGGCATAGTGTCCAATATAGCAGATGTTGTCTTCTCATTTATTGCTATGTAATTGATTCTCCCTATAACCTCCCTCATATCTAGCTTCTCTGATTTCCACTGACTAGTAATATGCACTTTGGCCACGGCAGCCATTATCTGAAATAGCTTATTCTGATTCTTTGATAAATTAGGGAGTTTAATCCCCAATAAACACGACTCCATGGTTGCTGCAACCATAGTTTCAAATAATGACGCCGCCATTAGTGCTAACCTTTCCCATAGCTCGTAAACCACCTGACATTCATTTTTCAAAGAGAATACTAGATATAGGAGAATATACCTCCATTCTCATTTTTACAACTGATCATGGTCTTTATCCTAGTTTTGAGTTTTATTACAAAGCAAGTAAGGTGACTTCCTGCTATTATTAATTCATTTCGCATTGCTTTTAACTTTAAATTTTATTGCTGTATATTATCTTAGTCATTAACAATTGTTCTTATATGTAGAATACTGATTTATGAAAATGTCTTATTTATATATTTGTTGCTACACTACCCTGGATCAAAATACAATCATTACATTGTTTAAGTGTATAACTGTATCAAAACCTGTATATATTATTTAAAATGAATGTAATAAATAATTATTATGAATCCAAATAACTTTATTCAATCTGATCCACATGTGAACACCATTTTATATTTGATTTAAAAACATGGAGTAAAAGTTACAATTTGCTTGGAAAGTGGTGTTACATTGTATTGGACACCGACCACAGAAACCATTATTTATACATCTCTTTTTGCCTGTCCAGTAATTTGTCTGGTTCAAAAAAATACTATTGTGCCAAAACAATAATCTCCTATCTCAAGAGTCTTGACTAGAAAAATCTTGTGACTCACTGAGTGAAAATGAAGTACTGCCGGCTTCTTCTATAATGAGCTGCCATTTACTGTTTATTGTACTGTGAATTGTGCACTGGATTTAGGAGATTTAACTACAGCAAAAGGACCAAATGAGTACAATGGAAGGTAGGATGACTTGCTCATTGCAAACAGCTACTCTACAGTCAGTCCTACAATCTACTGATAACTAAACATAATCTATACATCCATACTCTTGATGTTTTTGGAAATACAAGCAATATAAAGTCTAGTAGCCTTACATTTTATTGTACAGCAGGTGGGCCATGCTCCCATGCTCCCATTTTGTGTCTCGAATCAAATACTGACATTGAGGAGCAGGTGTTCGACCCTGTTTTATATTCTTTTCACTATTTCCTTTGACCTCAACCTTTTCCGTTTGCTCTCTTGTCTTTTTTTATGTGTAAGTTAAAAATGTTCACTCCTTGTAGATAGCTTGTTCCCAGTGCATATTTGCCTCCTAGGTCAGAATCATGAGGGTGTGCATTTTGGCTATAAGTGGGCAGTGGGTTGAGGAAAGAGTGGTCAGAAAGTCTTTCTTAAGATAATTGGATAAGATTGACAAGATGAAATTGACATCACACCCCTTCCAACTCACTGGACAAGAGGCATACTCTCCAGAGATGTAAGTGTCCCTCTCACAGGCACAACTTCCACCTATGTATCATGGATTCCCCTAGGGCCCAGCAGAGGCATCAAAATGTATTCTTTCTAATTAAAGAAATTGTTTTATTACTTTTTCCTGCTTTATTATGCTCCTAGTTAGACTCAATATTTTAGACACATTTTTTTTTCATTGTTGGGTGGTCTACTGCAGTCCTGGGAAATTGAGGACACTCCCCCCCCCCCCCCTTCCTCTTTGCTTCTCTGTCACCCTCCCCCAATTTGTGTTGCATTATAATACAAATTCCATGCACCTGATCAGTTAGCAACACCTGCTAACAGAAATACCTAGTACATTGTTACCAACCCACCCATTATAGCCACCCTTTCCCACTATAACTATCTTGCTATGTTACTGCACAGCCATGACCATTATACGATTCCTGCCCATTGCACTAATTTAGCAATACATTTCTTCTAATTTTCTTACCTTGGGCCCATCTGTACTACAACTAACATTACTATTTTTTAATGTTATGCTGTACTCAGTTATGTACCCTTTTCCTTTAGATCATACATTTTTGAGTTTCCAATCTTGCAAGGTGCTTTAGAACAAAGCATCATGTAAGTAATACTCCAAGAAAAGCCATCCATTCTCTTGCCATTTGTTAATATTGTATTTTGCTTTTTACTTAACCCCTGTATAGCACACAGATTTAAAGCAAATTCATATTCCAGAACATATATCCTGAAGTCTTAATCTAAGAAAAAGCATTAGGAGAAAGAAAAAAACAACAAGATTTGTCTGTAGTTAGCTCAGTTTTCCTTTGTGTTGTGGTATAGTCACATAGTCAGAATTTTCCCTATCATTTGTAGAAAATAGAATCTTCCATATTGATCGTAATAAGTAGAATGTTCTCTATGACTTGTAAGAAATACAATTTTCCTTAGATTGTTCCTTCTCTCTTGAAAACAGTAGAATTGTCCCTATGCGTACAAGAAGGTTCTTCCCTACCTCACTCAAAAAGAAGAATCTTCCCTATGCCTTGTAACAAGCATAACATTCCCTTTATCTCAAAACAATATTTCCCTATCCCTTGTAGCAAGTAGGATACTCCTTATAATTGTAAAAAGCTGAATCTTCCCAATCCCTTGTAACACATATCATTTTCACTATAACATAAAAAGTGTCATTATCCTTTCCAAAAAGTAGATTCTTCCTTATTTCTTTTATTTTTTATCACAAAGAAATATAAAATAGTCCAAACATAGGCATACATACAAATTTTCGTAAATGCAAATCATCTAAACTTAAAAGACCCATGAGTTAATTAATTGGTTTCTATGTAATCATCCAACATTTTCCAGTTGCTATTAGTTTTCAGTTGTGTATTCAAGTTAAATTCAATAAAGTCTTTTTTAATATATCTATTTCTAGACACACCAGGCCATATTCAATTCGAAGCCTGCAACTCTATCGCAGACAGCCAAATGGCTGCGAGTTTTGTTGCGGGCTCCAATTCATCTCCAATTGCGATGCTATTCAATTGCTCAAGCACTCAAGTTGTGGGCCCAAAGACAAAACTGTAAACTATGCATCATTATTACTGCAGTAAAACATGGAGGTTACATGTCAATCAATTAGGTTCGGGGGTCCAATACGCGATCAGACTCGCAAAACCAAAAAATAAAGAATTATGAAAATGAATGCCAATACTGTTCGAGTCCATATGGGTGGCCTGATATGTATTAATTCATTGATACCTGAGATTGATTTAACCCCGAAATTACACATAAAAATAAATGTTATATACTGCCAATTTGCGATCTTGAGACTGTTGTGCAATTAATTCTAATGTCTGTCATCGCTTCCCCCATTATTTACAGTGCAACAAATAGGTGTTTAACCCCCTTGCGGGTCCTCTCTAGCACTCGTAGGATTTTCTCCTTTATTTGCCATTTACAGGTGTGAAGACATTTGTGGGCTTGGGGAAATTGAGCAATTGAATAGCAATTTGTGATTTTAGCCTTGAGAAAGTGAAAGACCAAAAGCAACTAGAGGCTGTAAGTTACGAGTTTAACGATCACCATTTTTTCAAACAGTAACTCGGAAGCCGTTCTGAACCCACAAAAATAAACAATTGAATAGCAAATTAACTTGCAACCTCACTTACGGGCTCCTGGTTCTAACGAAAGCTCAATTGAATATGGCCCTATATCATTTACTTCTCCCCAAGTAAGATATTTTTTTCCAATTTAAGGCAATCAGCCATTTAGCAGTTGATACAATGTGAACTAAGATGTATTTAACTTTATGACCAACACCAACTGGATACATGTGGAAAAAATAAATTTCAGGTGTAAAATCAATGTCACAATTTACAATCTTTTTTCAAAGCATATTCCAGCCATTTTTCTCCTGTGAGGCCATTTTCTCTCCTCAATATTTCAAACGGTTTTACTTATCTCTTTTAAAAAGGACAATATCCCCTGTCCCTTGTAATAAGAAGAATGTTCCCTATCTCTTGTAAAAAAAGAATGTTCTCCATCACTTGCAACAAGCAGAATATTTCATATCCCTCAAAACAAGTGGAATCTTCCCTATCACTTGTAACAAGTAGACATTTCCATATCCTTGCAGCAACTTGGGTCATCCCTATAATTTGTAACAAGCAGAAACTTCCCTATTCCTCATAACAGGTATAATCTTCCCTATGCCCTGTAACAAGTGTAACCTTCCCTATCCCTTGTAACAACTACATTCTCCCCCATGCTTGTAACAATCAGGGTCATAGATTATAATGAATAGGGTACACAAAAAATAGCAAAATTAAATGTAATTGTGCATTACCAGATGTAGTATAGATGGACCAGTATTTCTTTCCAATGAAAGTTTTTGAGGGGCACTGCAGCAATGGAGCCCCCAGAGCAGGGCCCCAGTGCATTGCACCGGCGGTAGATTCGCCCCTGCTCCCTCTCCTGGGAGTAGAATTGAATTCCCCCCCCTCCCCATATTTTTTGAGCTCCTATGCCCATTGTAACAAGTATAATATACACTCTATCTGGTAACAACTAAAATATTCGCTATCCCTTGTAACAATTTATCCTTGGAGCAAATTGAGCCTTTCCAATCTCTTGTAACAAGTAGGATCGTCTACTCTCTATTTAACAATTTAATCATCCCTATCCCTTGCAACAAATAGAATTTACACTATTCCTTGTAACAAGTACATTCTTTCTGATTCCTTGTAAACATATGAGCCTTCTCTATCCATTTTAAGAAGCAGATTTGTTTCTATCCCTTGTAAAAAGTAAAATTTCCCCTGTTCCCTGTTGCTTCTAACAAGTAGTACCTTCCCTATTCCTTGAAACAAGCAGAGTCTTCTTTATCCCTTATACGAAGTAGAATCTTCCCTGTTCCTTGTAATAAGTATTCATGCTTGCATTTTTGATTATGGCATAATCAAAGTGGCAACATTTGCTCCTTAATGTGATTGCACTCATTTATTATAAATATTTACATGTTTTATTTTAGGAACCACATCATGTCGTGCCCCTACGGAGTTAAGTAACAGTAGAGGAAGTGAACAGCTTTTTAAAATATTGCAGTTTCGCTAGGAAATATTCATCCCCGGGTGTGACTTTAATGCAGGAATAAAAGATTTCTTGTTAGTACTGGCTAGCACTATGTCCTAACCTCAACACACAGCCAACATAAGACCGATAATGTTACTTTCTGAACAGCATCCAAAACCTAGCAGAGCTGGCTACTTCTGCATGTACGCTCAAATAAATCCCACAAAAATATGCCTTTAAAATCTTTCCAGCGTTTTACATGGACAAAGTCCTGGAAAATATTAATGAATAACATGTGCCCTGATTAAGTGCAATAAAGCAAATCCGCATATCAAACACGCAATGTGTCTTCATTTAAATCACACTGAAAGTGTTGATAGTTTGACACATTTGTGCTATAAGTCAGAGACGTAAGGGTTCAATCAGCAAAAAATATATCCTTTGGTGACAGTTGTATAAATATATTTATGTTGGGATTTTTTTGTGAACTTACTATGCTTTTGAATATTTTCTATATTGCCAAGAAATGTTACAATCTGAAATGGTTATTCTGCTTATAAGTTTAAAGGATAATGGGAGGCATATTAAAAAAAAGGAAAAGGTTTCTAGTTTGTCTAGAATTGTTAGTCTTTTTTAAAAGGTCCTAGTGCTGAATAAACTGATTTGCATGTATGATTCCTTTGGATCATGTGATCTTGTCATGCAATGAGCACAAATAGAGTTGTAAGCCTTATATGCTTCAGCCAGTGATAAAACACAGAAGTTTGATCAGTGCAATTCTTACAAGATTCAACCGTTTTTACACATAAAATCTGGATTGTTACTTTATTTTGGTGAAGGGGCTTGTGTACTTCAATGAAGCTCTGAGCTATATATACCATGTAGGGTCACGCAACATGGGCAGAACATTGCCGAGAAATCAAAGAAACCATGGTCCACTGGAGAAGGAACTGGCAACCCACTCTAGTACCTCCGCCAAGATAACCTTATGGATGAGCCCTACCAAAGACATAATGATAGATGTGTCTGGCATGCTGTGGTCTATAGGGTCACAGAGAGTCAGACATGACTGAATGGCTGAACAACAATTATTATTATTATAATGTCCAAAACCTGTTTGTTTTTTTCTGGATTTCCGTGTTTTTCTTAACTTTCAATTTCTAAATTAATAATCTTGGACTTCACATATTTTCTAGCAGTTATAGGGCCTCATTCAAATGCAATTTGGCCAATTGAATAGGACTATAAATAAGCATATAGCATATTTTTTACAGAATGTTTTAGTTAGTGATCTTCTATCCAAAAGCAAGGTCATCACTAACTAAAAAATATGCTCTGTGCTTTTATAGAGCCCTATTCAATTGGCCAAATCGCATTTGAATAAGGCCCATAGACTCTGCAAATTAGTTTGTTAAAATACCTTCTAACCCTAAAAAAATCGAATAGCTTCTGTTTAACCTTTTGTTTCACAGTTGCTTACAAACAGACATTTGTAATGTTATGAGCTAATTAAAATCACATAATGTAATATATTGTACAAGTCACCACATGATAAGAAAGTCAGGCAGTTTGTCTCATTTACATTACAATATCAAACAGGTAACCAAAGTTCTCTGAGATACACTATATTTATCCAGTAAGGAATGTCCATAGACATTAACGGGCTCACAGGTAGTCTGTGCTTTGTATAAATAAAACTGTCTAATGATTTATTTGCTCCACCATATATTTTCTTCCGTTGCATTTCATACTACCAGTTCCTGGTGGTTGAGTGAAAGAAAGTGCCTGGTCTTGAGGAGTTTTGAGTTGTTTAAACACACCTTTCCTATGAGGATATCTATTAGCAGACCACACATTAAGCAGCACAGATGGTCAATGGATCATCCAGAACAGAAAAAAATAAAGCAAATGAGTAAAGTTTAATGAAGTCAAATCTGGGTACAGTAATATGTATGTAAAATACATATTCTTAGACTGTTCATACATTATTTTATCTCACACAAGGACATATCACTAAATATTATATTATTCATTTGGAATGATTTATTATGGAATATAAAACTATTCACTATGTCCAATAAATCACTCCTAATAACAGAGAATATAGTAATATGTTGTCACGTGATCAGACAACTCTGATGAATCTAATGAATCTGGGAATTTGCTTTGATGTAGAAAAAATATGAAAAATGACAGCTTATCCCAGTGTCATATGTCATGAATCATGGCATGAATACAGTAATTTTGCCTGTGGACACTCCTAAAGTGTAATTCTTTGATACACCAGTGTATTTGACATAGACTCCAGTGACTAACACCATCTATACACCAGCAACAATTGTATCATCTAAATGGCATTGATTTGCTGTGGGAAATCAAAATTTAGATTCTAGGAATTTTTAATATAGAGTGAAAGACATTATCAAGACAAAAATCCTCTCTGAGTTCTGTACTAAACCCAAGGCTAGCTCTACATCAGGACGACTTGAATAAAGTTACATCCTGCTCCTAATATGATGCCATACAATAAAGAAGCAGAGTAGCAGTTTGTAATATGCAGTGGGCATTATTTAATAAAGAAATGGCTTAATAGCCAGAGGCAGTTTTTAAGGTATAAAAAAAAACCTAAAAAATGCTTTTAATGCACCAATCCCGCTGCTCCAAACTACACACTGTACCTTATGTTTATGTATAATAGGACATGTCTTGTAGCAATTGTCCAGACTTAGCGTGCCATTCCATGCTCCCTGCAAGACTGGGCTCCCTCACTTTGTCTTGCCTCTTTCTCTCTCTGTGTCTTCCCTCCCCTGTTCCCCCAGTTGAGAATAAATGAAAGTGTGGTGCACGGTGTACTTATACCACCATACTGTTTAGTTTTCAGCTCAATGGCAGGTAACAAACCTATAGCGCTCATGTAAGAAGAACAGATATTGGCAGTTGTGCAAGCAACAGCTGTGCCAGGTTTCCCAATTACAATGTCCAAGATCCAGCAAAGGCATCAAAATGTAATGTTTTTCTTATTAAAAACTAACTTTATAACTTTTTCTCCATTTAGTTATTCTCTAAGTCAAACATTTACATATTTTTTCACTGTATAATGGTCCTTTAGCTGCCCTATTTTAGAATTCCAGTTATATTTTGGCTCTTGATCTTTTCATCCAATCAAAATACACAGCGCAGAATTCTTAGTAAAATTGACACCATTTTTTTTTATTCAAATGGGGTCTACCTGTCTCGTCAAACATTGAGCAGTAACTGGAAGACTTCTATAGCGTACAGAATTAAACCTCTTATCCCCGCACTATCAAGTAATACAAATTATGCTAAGTTAGAAATTCCGTGCTAAGTCAAAATGCATATTCCGTTAAGTCTACTAATCACTAAAGCTTATTATAATCTTGTAGGAACAGGACATTCATTTTTTTTACGGAAGTTCTTTCTATATTTATGTGCTTTATTTCTCTCTGCACCTCATAGCACTTTACAAAGACAGAATCTCAAGTACCTATTGTTAATATTCTACCAAAGCCAGCATCCCAAACAAGAGATGTACACAAGAGATGCATTGTTGTCTGCATTGCATTGTTATTTCTCAACAGAAAGCTTGACAATGTTTCTATGCAAAGGGCTTTGGGTGAAGACAAAACAGCCATTGAGTGGAAGCGGATGTACAATGCATTAAACAGTTTAATGGACCAATGTGCAATAAATAAATATATATATGGACATAAATAAATAAATATATGGACATATTTAGAAGTTATGCTGCCCTAGGCCATTCAGATTTGTGCGCCCTCCAAGCACCACTTGCAGCCCTCCTTTCCCCTTTCTATATCTCAAATCATAAGTGTATGTGTATTTATGCATATATATGGTATGTCACCCTCAGACTGCATATAGACATTTCTGGGCAAATACAAAAATACTTCAATGTATTGCACTGCATCTTCAGACTATTCTAGGCCTCGGCCTTTTGGAGGGGTATATGATATCTATATGTTTTATGTTTTGTTACACCTCAGTGCACATTACAAGTGCCTATTTTCACTTTCTAGAAATGCTAACCCTGATACAATAAAAGATCATTGTTGCTGAACAAAGGGTTGTGGGTACAAGTAAAAACAGACTTGGAGCATACTGTTTCTTTTTTGTTTAAAAATGATTATTAGTTACATTAGATCTTTTTAGTTTCAATATTTTTTACTGTCAATTACAAACATTGTAATAGTCATTTTTATGATCATTTGAAATTTAACAATTTGCTAATAAAGTTTAGTCATTTTGTATAATGTGGTTCTTAATCATTACTGAACTATTACAACATTTCTTCAACGTTTCCGTCTTCGTAAAAAGAACATAAGGGTTATATCTCATTTAAATTAAGAAATGAGAGAAAATTAAACCAAATAACTACTATGAGCTGGTTGACACAATTAGCCCAGCCGTCTTTTTTTTTTAGCTTTTAGAGTGAGATTGGTCGATTTCCAGTCAACCTTCCCACAATTTACTTTTCCAGTTCCAGGGATTTAACCTGAAAGGTCCATTTCCAGCCAGCATTAAATTATCCATCAGATCTTAGAAGAGTTCTAAAAAACTTATCTTTTATAAAAAAAATATTTTATGGGGTGACCTAAGCCATGAGTCCCAAGTCTCTAGAAATACAGAGTATATGTTTGTTATCATATGGGTAAGTCTGTCATGAATCATTATAACATTCAATTTACTGATTGCTTCTCTTAAATTAAGTGTTGGGGTTTTCCATTTATGGTCAATTTGGCTTTTAGTGGAAATCATTAGATATTGTAGCCAATTACTATTATTTTTTTTATAGTAAAGGGGTATAGTTCCTCAGAAGGCAAATATCTATGGATGGGAGAATGGATTTATGAAGAATATTAGATGCTAGTTCTACTGTTTTGGTCCAAGTTTGTTTTGCCACTGGACATTCCCACCACGTGTGAATGAAAGTAGCTATTGTTTGGAATTGTCTGAAGCAATTGGATGAATTTTGGGGATTCATTTTGTGCATAAATGGAGGTTTAAAGTTGTTGGAGGGTGCGTTTATAGAGCGTATAGCTTGAGCTAAAGGTTCTATCGCCAATGCGAATAGTAGGGGAGACAGGAACGCTACTGGATTTCTGTATAGATTGATAAAACTTCCCTTGATACCTAATTTACCTAAGACCGTGTAAAGATATTGCCATTCTAAGGAATCAAAGGCTTCTTCCAAATCCAAAGCAATTGGCCATAAAGGTTTGTTGGCCAGTTTAGCTAAATGGAAGATATTTAATACTCTCCCTATGTTGTCTCCTGCTTGTCTGAAAGGCACAAAACCAACCTGATCTTTATGAATCAGTTTTGGAAGAAACTTGGAAAAGTTTTGCCAGTATTTTTAAGTCCTCATTTAATAACGAAATAGGGTGAAAATTCTTTGCCTCCAGGGGATCTCATCCTGGTTTTGGAAAAAATATCATATGGGCCTGGTTGAATTCCGTTGGGATTTTTTTCTCCTTTAAGGATGGCATTGTATAAAGTGTTTAGATATGGGATTACTATTTTGGAAAAGGTCTTATAGTAAATATTAGAAAAGCCGTCTGGTCCTGGGGATTTTCCTAATGTTAAATTTTTGATGGTGTCATTGATTTCTTCTATGGTGATACTGGCATTCAGATTTTCCAGGTCTTGAACTGAGATTGACGGGAAGTCGTATTTATCTAAAAAATCCTTTATCTTAAAGATGCCATCTTTGGAGTTAGAGGAGTATATTTTTTTTATATAAGTTCAGAAAAGTATCTTGTATCTTTGTTTGGCTTTGGGTGATCAGGCCCTTGGTAGTTTTAATTTGAAAACTTTGGTTTGGGTTATTTTTGGGTCTTAATTTTCTTGCTAACATGGGGGATAATTTATTTGCCTGGCTAAAGAAATGATGTTGTGTTATACGTATTGTTTTTTCGGTCTTTATTGTTAGAATGTTATCTAATTCAAGTCTGATTTTGTCAATTTTAGACTTGATAGTAGAGGAGAATTTAATCTGGTTTTGTCTTTCTGGTATATGCAATTCTTTAAGCAGTTTTGTTTCTTTGAGGTTCAGATTTTTCTTATGTGAAGACGCTATTCTTATTATGGATCCTCTAATAAAGGCTTTATGTGCAAACCAAAGCCACACTATTTTTGTTTCTGGATTATCGTTAGAGGAAAAGTATAGTACTAGTTCAGTGGAAATTTGGGTAATTCAGGGTTGGATAAAAGGGATTTGTTTAATCTCCAGTGAAACCAAGTCTTGAGGTTCAGGTCTAGATCTAAGTTATTGCTCACTATTGCATGGTCTGACCAGGGGCATGGGATAATTTGGGAGTTTTTAGAATGATCAAATGAGCTAGAGTCTGTCAGAAGGACATCAATTCTAGAATAGGAGTTATGAGGTGGTGAATAAAATGTGTATTCTCTGTCTAGAGGATGATGTCCTCTCCAGGCTAAGCCAATTTTCATTAAGAGTGTGTTCATTTTTTGTATTTTCTGGGAATTTCTAGTATTTGTATTTTGTCCTGATCTATCTAGATTTGTTTGGAGAACTAAATTAAGATCGCCCCCTAAAATTATTTTTTCTGTTTCTAAGGTGTTTAAGGTATAAAGAAGATTAATTAAAGCCCAGTGAGGGGAGACTGTAGGGGCATAAATATTATATTAACCAAATACATTTTCCTGTTTCATAATATAATTACCATTTTCCTCTAGTTTCTTGTTTTCTAATTTAAATGGAAAATCTTTATGTAACAGGATGGCTGCTCCTGCTTTTTTGGTTTTCTGGTTGATCGTGTGAAAATTAGGGTAAATACGAAAGGAACATTATTTGAGGCAAAATGAGTCTCCTGCATAAAGATTACAGATGGTTTATATTTTTTGTAGAATTGGAAAGCTTTTCTCTGTTTGAAAGCTGAATTGAACCCCCTGATGTTATGTGTTATAAAATTGTATGTGATGTCAGTCATATCGGAGATGGGTGGAATAATATGGCTTAGTCAGGGTGTTATCTTTTCGTAGATCTATTGGTATAGGCAGGACTGGAAAGGAAAGTTTCATTGAACCTTCAGTGGTCAGGTTGGAGCCGTAAGCGTAGATGCAATTGCTCATAGTGAGAACAAACAAATAATAAAGTGAACATATTAACACTAGAAATATAAATACTTTAATAATTACATGACAAATCGCCTTTACACTATTAAAAGTGTATTCTTGTTCTGGGAAGGAGGGTGGTACTAGAGTGCCTCCTCGTTCCCCTCGGAAGAGAATAAGATGCAATTCTTTCCTGGATAAATCCAGTATCTCCTTTAACGGAGGAGTGGTAAACAATAAAAAGGTAAAAGCAAATAAAACATTGACTTACAATAGAATGAACAATATACCAATTAGGTAAACCATTATAAACCTTGAGGTGACTCCAGTTCTTTAATACATTGTTTAATAAACTAATAATCTAATTTGGGAATCATTTAGTTTATGTAGTTATTCTAGTTTCATGTGTTAAAACATTATATCAACTGTGTTGTAATTTTTTAATTCTATAAATGTGATAGGGTTTTAATAACAGTAGGTTGTGAAATGGTAGGGCCTATCGGCTATTGTTATATTAGTTTGGTAGGTGAACGTTTTTATCTTCCTGTAGTTTCTTAAATTATTAGGAGTAGTGGTCTTATCAAGACTGTAAATATTTATAACCTAGAGTTAGAAATCCTGCGGTAGCTATTAAAGTCTGCCTGATATTATTAGGTGCATTTTCCATCTTTTAGTTAGTATAATTAAGTATCATTTTACCCTAGTAGACCTATACAACATTTTTTATTATAATTTTACAAAAAATGTAAATATATATTTAAGATTGTAGAACAGACGTCCTCTTATCTTCTCCTGTTGGAGTGGGCATTTGTTTGGTTAGGGATTTCCTTGGCCCTTTCTTTTTTGGAATAACAGTCCAGGTGTCTTGGAGCTAGTGCCTTAGTTGTGTATTCACCAAGTTTCTGCTCTTGTGATAGTTGTAGGCGTAAGAGCAGATTATGTCCTTCTTCAGGTGTGTGTATCTTGTTTCATTGTGTTGAAAGGTCAGAGCAAAAGTGAAGCCCCATTGATAAGAGATTTTATTTTTATTTAGGATTGTAAGGATGGATTTCATCGATTTGCGTTTTTCTAGTGTTATTAGTGAAAAGTCCATGTAGATCTGGATTGTAGAGCCGTCTAGACCCTTAATCATGGGTAATTTCCTGGTAGCTGCAAGAATCTTGTCTCAGGAATCTCACAATAACATCCTTGGGAAGTTCTGAAGAGCTTGAGGTATCTAAAGCTCTAGGTGTTCTTTCTATCTCCCAAAAATTAGCAGGAGTATCAGGTAGGATAGAGTCTATCATTGCTGAAATGTATTGTTTCAGGTCTAAAATTGATTTGGGAATGCATCAGCCTGTTTTCTAGGTCTTCGTATTTTTCTTCAAGCATTGTGATTCTGGAAGTATTAAGAGAGATATCCGATCTGTTTTTTTTCTTGGGTTTCTGTTAATTAGTCTGAGACCTCTTTCGATAATTAAGTTCTCTGTCCTAGGGAGAATAAATATTTTCTGAAGTCATCTATGGCCTTTGGGATGTATGCTTGTAGCAGTTTTCGAATTTCGCCATAGAGTTGTCTGATACTTCCATGTGTTGGAGGGATGGGCTTGAATTACCTTCTGTGTCGGATGCGTCTGACAGGTCTGATCCAGAAGGTTGAGTAATTTTTTGTTTGGCTTCAGAAGATTTAAATAATACTTCAATATTTTTGTTGTTTACATTTTTCTTCTGTTTCCCCATTATGAGGCATTTGAGCTTTTTACGCAGAGGCAGGTTCAAAGTATGAGACGTAGGTGATGAGATTTAAGAAGTTTAGTGAGAGATGGTTCTCATGATCCGTTACCAAAGGTTATTACAGATAATAGTTGTTTTTCCCTGAAAAGTTCATTGTGCTGTATATGTTAGAGTCTCCTCCATATTAAAATGTTCTAGTTCAGCATACTTGACTGAGGATATATTATAGGATATAAGCAGAGGGGAAAAAATAAAATATAACAGATCAAAATGTATAATATTAGAATAGGAAACATAAACAGAGAAAAGAGCCAATGACAGAGATTTCAGGAGTTGAAAGAAGTGATGATTGAATTGCCAGAATTTGGTGGTTGGGGGCTTACAAGCCAGTGATAGTAGGGTAGTCTGGCTAGCAGAGCGGATTAGACTGATGAGTTTAAAAGACTGCTCTTTATACCATAGCTTTGTATAATGCTCTGTCCATCTATTGATGGAAGAGTCAGCATTTACCAAGCATTTTATTGTCCCTCTAAAAGATATCACCTTATATAACGAACTTGGCTTTCTTCTGGGCCAATATGACAATCAGTACGTTAACACAGCATTTTCCATCGCAATTACTTAGTTAATACATTTTCTCTGCTTGTTTTTTTTTGGTGTAATTATCCCTTGTTATAGAATGACCATTCAGAAAATGCAGGTGTAGGCTGTTGAACAGTGGCCAATGATTTCTTTTCTCAGTGCTTTTTACTAGTACTTTGCCTCATGCTGCAGTATGCAATTAATTCTATTATAGTGGCAGCTGCACTCTGTGTTTAAAGCCATTTCTCCAAGAGATGCACCAGAGCTTATTGTGGATCTGATAATTTGATTTCTTTCTTTTTTAAGATCTGTCTGTTTTCTAGTGGGATAACTACTTTTGTCCTAGTGTCAACTGAATTATATATGTGTAAGGAAGATATATGCATTTATACATTTACAAATCTCTTTATCTAATGGAAATGTGTGTGTATAGTAGTATAGTATACTTAAGTTAATAATACATTTAATTTTGTACTGACAAGCTTGATTGTCAATAAGATACATATTTAAGGTACTTATTGACAGTATATATACATAACATATATATTAACATTTTATTTCACTAATAACTCACTAAGTAGAATTAGATAAACTACATAAAATATATTTAATACATATTTTTAATTCCTAACTATGTCCTGAACATTGCACAAATACTTTTCACCACAAAATTCACACATCGGAAGATGGAAGGCAAATGAACCAAGGCATTCTGAGGTTTCAATAATTCATGGGGCATTTTTTGTTGCCCATTGGATGAATTTGTTATATTTGATCATTGAAATTGTTATTGATATATATTTTTTTGTTTATTTTAATTAGAAAATATATTTTAAAACAGAAGGTCCTTTTCTTTTTTAAAGGTGAAATATTCTGTGCTCTAACCATAAGGGGTGACCTCTTATTAACTGCAATCTTTTTATCATTTAACTCTACCCTGACAAAATGTTATGTGGATATATTTACATAATATAATCATATCATGTCTCAGGTATTTTCTTTTAGAGTAATTATGTCTAATTTGGTTAGCTTTTCCAAATAGTTTCCTTTTTTGGCTAAAACTGTTTTTTCTTTATTTGGGAAACTTGGAAGAGTTGCCATAACCTTGGGGGTATGTGATTCCCTATACAACAATATACAAGATGAATTAAATGTCAAATAAGTAGTGAACTACGATTTGCCATTCATTGTGGGATGTACTTCACTAAATAACAAGCAGTGATACATGGCAATATATTATGATGTAAAAGTTCTGTTTATAGGTGCCATCTATAACGAATATCATTGTAACAGAAACTTCAATTTAAAGTTTATAAAAAAAATCATACTGGTGGTTCCTAAAAATATAACTTATGATTATTGTATAACTAGCGAATTGCCCGTCAAAAAATGACGGCAACGAAATTGTAAGTGAGCTAATGGTGTTTGGTGTATATAATGTGGCTGATGTAGCGTTGTTCGTTTTCTATGTCGTGCAAGTTTTTCGGAATATCCGTAGCTGTTTGGTGGGCTTTTTCGTAATATCTGTAGCTGTTTGGTGGTGTTTTGCGTGTTTATGATGGTGTTTTGCGTGTTCAGGGACCTTTAGCCTTGTTTTCGTTTTGTTCGGCGGCCATTTTTTCTCTCGATTAGGTGATTTTCGGGTCTCTAAACTCCAAAATTTGTGGTTAAATGGAGGTGTAACTTCATTGCAGAGGTCCTCGGTGCCCCCCCCTTGCTGTGAGTAAACTTTTTATGTGTTTGTTGTTTGTATTTGTTGTGTTTGTAATGTTTTTGGGGTTGCGCGGGTTGCGTCCTTGTTTTCTAATCTCGTAGGTGTTTTTCGGCAAATACGTAGATGTTTGGTGGTGTTTTGCTTCTTTAGACTGCTGTAGCCTCATTTTCGCCATTTTTTCTCTCGATTAGAGATTTTTTTAGTGTCTAAACTCTTTTAATTTGATTTAAATTGAGGTGTAACTTTAGTTTTCGAGGTCCTGGATGCTCCCTCTTCCTGTAAGTTAGCTTTTTATGTATTTGTTGTGTGTATTTGTTGTATTTTTCATGTTTTTATGTGCGCGTGTTGCGGCCGATTTTTGCGAGGTCGTAATGGGTCGTAACGTGTCTCGTATTTTGTTTGCATTACAACGTAAATTTTGCGAGGGTCAAATAGCAAATGTGCAAATAGCAAATCTATCCATCAAAATGGGAATTATAAGTATAACCGTGACAGGAGTGAACTAAATGTGAGAAAAAACCCTGCATAGGTCTAATGTGCTCTACGCAGTACATAAGATAAATACTAGATAAACCTGTGAATATAATGTAATATATACAAAAAATGCTGTACATAGAAAAAAAAGGAGAAAATAGATCTTATTCATATGTGTAAATTGGTAAGTAGACGACATATGTGACATATTGATACAAGTAAGTATAGTGATATAGTAATAAAAGAACCCCTATCTTAGATTAAATAGCTTCACAGTATAATGTAATAACGGAGCTAACAAGCTCTCCTCATTTGGTGGATTGAATCATCAGAGAGCCCAAACATAACAAAAATATATAAAAATATATGTTTTAAAACAGGGATCAAATTGACATAGTAGCACAGACTTGCAGCCCTATTAAATTCCCTCAACGTGTAAAACCGTATCCTGTAACGTAGCCTGAAAGACTTACGGCTATTAAATTGGCCCTGTAAAGCAACCCGCTAACGATCTGCGGGTTACAGGCGGAAAAACCCTACGGGACGTCAACATTTGAACTCCACGGCCACAAACATGATGAATAATAAAGATTTTGTTCTATATATAGTTTGCTTCTGATATAAGCAATATGTGTTACATTAGTAAATAATTAAAAGTAGGGAAATTTCCATATACTTTTCAATAGCAATTTCTCATTTAAACATCTTAGCTTTAAAAGGGTGATTTTTACCCATACATAAAATACACAAATAAAGAATTAGCAATGCAACTCCAACAGTAAATCAATAAGCTTTAATAATTCAGGAATAGTTCAATTCACATTTTTTGTACATATTTTTATATAATGTCCCCTCCAAATGGTATAGTATGCAAGCTTAGATATTGAGGAAGACATCCAATTGTGCCTTTTGACTACACATGCATCATATGATGCCTGAAAAACCATAACATTGACCAACTTGAGAGAGGGAGATGCACACTGTAGTATTAAGTGAACCAAGACGTAGGTGTCAGTAGAGTACATGAAAAAGCACACACAGACCCCCCCATAGGCAACATTACCAGTTTGGTATGCCTAAACAGTATGCTGGTTGTTAAAAAGCTTGGGTGACTCTCTTGGGTTTTATTGCCGGCAAGTATTGTATATTGCACTCGCTGATATGAAAGTTTGGGAATCCCTTGGAAGATTTTATGCACCAGCAATTCGATATTTCAGTAATACAGCACACAATCGTTAAAGGTGTTTAAAATGAGCTTCTAGATATTGCCAGGTTAAATAAAGCAGAAAAAAAAAAAAAAAAAAAAGCTAAAAGAAAAATGCAGTAAAATAAATTGTAGAAAAAAAAAAGGAAAAAGTTAAAGAGGGAAAATAAAATGGTGGAACAGGAACAAAAAAACAACTAAATAGAAATGTAACGTGGAAAATGACAAATTCCAATTCAGTGGCACTTCAAGGCATCTTCAACATTTCCAAACAATTTGCAGATTGCAAAAATTCTGCCAGATTCTGAGCGTTTAAAGAAAATGAATCAAAGGCATAACATTAAATAGAAGAAATGAGAGAAATGGAAGATTTCCAATACATATTTCAGTTTTCATCAACAAATTAAAAAACACTGTTTTTAAAGACATTCCAGGTATATTTTCCTCATAAATATAGATGTACATGACTGATACTTTATATTTTATAAATATGTTTGTTAATTGGATTTAAAATTAGCAAATCCTAGTATGTACCAAATCACTATTAAAGCCTTGTCAAACAAAGCTGCTTTACTTGTGTTAAAAATAAGGTTTGTAATTAAGACTAAGGTTAGAAATGTCAATTGTCTGAACTTAAAAAATGACCCATTACTGAGACTGGACAAAATTCTACCCTATTTATCTATTTCATCTATAAATAGCACTGCAATTAGAGGTGGAGGTGGTGCTGCATCATGCTCTCTGGACACAGGAAATGTAGTAATTCCTATCATATGTAGATTGGACTCTTCATTTGCAAATCAGGGCTAAAAATAGAGACTTCTTGATTATTAAATGTTTACATTGACATGGCTATTTATAAAACTCCAGCATAATGTGTAGCAGAACATATATGGACACAATGGAGTATATCAGGGGTATTCAGTAGGGAGAACTGGGCATTAGTTCCATTACTTTTAGACTGACACTACATTATTATATTTACTATATAGACATCATTAGGATTATAAATCTTCAAATAAACTATCAGGTAAATAGTGACACATTTCTGGGCCCCAACCCTATGTGCTCTTCAATCCTGTACCATTTTGAATGTCATTGTATTAAATATTTGTGTATATATCTGAATAATAAAAATGGATTGCAGACCTTGACTTCATTTTCACAAATAGATTTAGACCTTGGCAAAACTTGTTACAAAATAAATGACTACCCCTGGGGCAAATGATAGATACATCTTCTTCTGAGCCCCTGCGATACTTTCTGAATCTAGGGTATTGATACATATGATTTATGACAATATATTTAAAATATTTTTTTTTTTTATAGACAACTATGATTGTGGGAAGTTACACTAGAATTGACAACAGCACTCATATAAATTAAACACAATAACCCATGGTTTTGTTTAAAATTACTGAAGATATCAAATGTAACAAACAAAGGATATTCTAAAGTTAAATAAATTACAATGTATGTAAAGACATTATTAAGAATACAAACCTTATCTAGCAAATAATGATAATAATAATAATTAGAAAGTTTAACACCTATATTTTCCCCAATAGAAAGTGACCATCTCAGCATTGAGTGATGCAGTTTGCTACCATTACAAAGCTTAGTAAATCTAGGCATTGTCACAGGAAAATGCAACTTGAAATAATAGATATGAAATCTCCTAGGTACAAGTTTATAAAAAAAGATCTAAAGTGATCTACAAAATGTATTATGATTGCCCATATTTGAATCAAGGAAACCATTATCTAGGCCAGTTAGTCATATTTGTTTCCTAAGGACCAGTCGAAAGCTCAACGGACCACCTTAAAATTGTGGAGGGTCTTAGCACACAACCTAATGATTTTTCATCTTGCTGATGATCTGTTGGGCTGCATTGGGTTATGTTGGAATACAGTAAGAACGCGTAATAACAATGAAATCTAATATATAGGCACTTATTTATGCATTTTAAGACATTGTCTTAATTATGTTAATATTTTTTTTAGTACCAGTAGTTTTGTGGGCACATAAATAAAGCTGATGCAGCACAAGGGTTTGGTAACCTTTAATCTCAGCTTGTAGTGAAGCTATGACTTCTCATAAGACACACCATAGCAGTGTGAGCATGTTGGTCTATCAACAATATACGGCAGGTAGCACTTGGTTACAAAGCCATTGTTTCATTTCTATAATAGCTTCGTGAAGACTTGGGAGTTATATATTTTTATGTTACTAAATCTTCTCCAGAGAGACTCTGAAATACAAGCTGTACTGGGACATCTCAGACACATAGTTACAAAATGGAAGCCCCCAGAGGAACTCGTAAGGCTTGGTTAAGTCTCTATGGATCCTTCTGTAATTCCTGTGTAGACAGTTACATTTTAGGCATCAGATGGACTAGTTGCACATAAAGAAAAAGGTTAAACAAACAGAGGCATAAGAAATAGTTTTTTTTAGGAAATGCAGTTCCTATATGTGAAACCGACCTATTCAGGTTAATTTCAGATTGGAGTCATTTAAATATATAGTGGTTATGTGGTAAAACAACAGTCGGAAACTATTACCCAGTGTGCACTAGTGTACTTGTGTTTACATTCTATCTTTATTTGATTTCTCAGCAGCTCTGGGTCCTGGCAGCTCTCGTTCCCCCAGATTCACTGAATTTCTAAGATCTATAGAAAAATTATCACTAAGTGAATAAACCCTTTGTCCCTATGTGTTTTCATTTATTTTGCTTTAAATGTATTTAATTTTGCTTCAAATGACATGGTACATACATTTAAGAGGATTTGGACACCATGGCTTTGTTCAAAACATCCTAAACATCCCATTCCTAGACCAGGATGGAGACATGACAGAAATGTTATTTAACTTAAGATATTATAAATATGTCTAAGATATGCCTTTCGCAAAAAAATTATGATATGATTGGTAAGTGTTTGACAAATGAACTGTGGAATGCTTATGTGTTACAAAATATGTCATGAAGATTCAATAAAGAAATGAATGAGAAAAAAAATAAGTTTGGTTGTGTCCCTTAATCTTTGGTAGTTTTGTTATTTTAATACTCATAGTACATTTTATATAACTTACTTTGATGAAGCCAACAGACTGACAGCATTAGGCATCATCCCTATCATACTTTATTTATTTGTGTATGCTGAAAATAATTAAGGTTCTTTACATTTGCTTGGCCAAAAATGCAAAATAACTGCAATTTATATAAATAAAACAAAATATTCCTTAATTATGGAAAAAAGTTTTTAATGAAATATTTCTAGTGTGGGGACAGAGTACTATGAGATCAATGGAGAAAACTAGTCAGTTAGCAGATTACTAAGACTAATGCAAGGTAGCCTTTATAAATTGCCCCTATTTATAGCATTTTGAGAAGGCATTTAAAGTAGAGAGCAGATAATAACAATGATATTGATAAAATGCCCATATAGCATAGACAAGGGACAATGTGCTGTGAAGTGGTCAGCTGAGGCTACACTGGCTGTTTTCTATGGGGAAAAATGTTCAATGAACTTTGGCCAGTGTTGTAAAGTGTAAATAAAAGTTATTCTTAAAGCATACTGTAGAATAGGGTCCTACACACTACTCAAATCCTATCAGCAAGATTGTTGTGTCTATTTCAGGGGGTATTTAGGTTTTATGCTGTCCTAGGCCTGTTCAGATTTGTGGGACCGCTACAAAACAGTTACTACTACACTTTTCTTCTGGTTATATTCCTATCATAAGTTTACCCCACACCAATACATAAAATCATACATGTACATTTGTCTACAGTAAGTCAGAAAGTGCCAGGTGCATTTTTTCTATGCATAGAGACATTTCTATGCATATTCCATGGCATTGCATTGGCAACTTCAGATAGCCTGCGGCCACTGCTGCCCTAAGCCTGAGCCTTTTGGGCCCACACTGAAACACATCCATGATCTATTTGCTCAGTTCTTAAAAAATGTTGTGTGCTGCTTTTGCACATTAATATGCAACTTATGTTTATTAATTAAATTTAAATATAAATATATTTATATAGTATTTAACTCTATATATATATTTTTTTTATTATTATTATTATTTTGCCTATTGGAGACATATGAGCATTTTTTTATTTTTTTTATTTACAACTTTCATTTTGTTTCCAAGTTTATTTTTTGGTACATTTTTTGGTTTTCAGTGCTACTTTAATTCTTGGCTCTGTTGTGTCTGGAAGGTCTATTTCCTGTTCTGCATATGTGAGGGTATATTCAGTAGTTGTGTGAGCGTCTGCTGCACAGCTGTTTCCCACACTGCAATGATTGCCACATGACAGGGGAATACAACCCTGATGAAAAGAGACAATTTTAGGATAAAACTTCAAACACAGAAACAAACACACAATGCACTGGATAGTTTCATGCAAGATAGGATACGATATGCTGTGAACATGCCGGGACATATGTAACGCACAATGTATTCCACTTTATTAGCCTTGGATCTGTGATAGAAATCAAATACTTACATGTATCTAACACATGTATAAAGTAATTCAAGAAATTCCCACCAATTCCATTTAGGCCATGGTATGTAAATCATAATCCCAGGGCAAACATTAATATTAATATTCAAGGTCAGCCTGGCATATGGTACTTTTATAGTATGTGAACTCATATGCAAAGCGATGATCCACTAAATAATCAGATTATCATTTTAGTGAAAACTACTGAGTATATATATATATATATATATATATATATATATATATATATATATATATATATATAGTAAATAAATAGTATAAATGTGTTCACATTTAAATGTCTAAAATAAGTTAAGACTTCTTTCCTGCTCAGAATTCTAAGAACTACAGATATTGCGCTGCATTCTAGGAACCTGGGCAGGGACATGCAAATGTGCCTACAAAGGCTTTGCTCTTTAATCCAATACCATTTCCAACATGGCTCATTTTAGGCATATGCCTGCTGTATAACACAGCTTTAAGCAAAGCCCAGGATGGATTATATATATATATAAATAAATGCATGTATTACAGAAGTTGTCATTTTACGGTTCAGACTGCTTTGAGTAAGTTTAGATCTGCTAGTAAAATCTTTGAGGTCCAACTTAAAGACAATATTCAATGTTATGAGGTCAACAGCTTACAGGCATTATGTTTTATTTTTTACAACATATCATATTATTAGAATAATATTTTATATATATATATATATATATATATATATTTATATATATATATATATATATATATATATATATATATTTAAATATATATTTAAATACTGACATTGATTTCTTAATATTGCTTCTGTGCATAAATGTTTACTACCACCTAGGGCTACCTAGGTGGCATACATTGTTAGTTCAGTAAAGGGGCATTGATGGTTGAACTCAGCCTTCCTTATTTGTTGTCTTTGTTTTAACCGAATTTCCCCAAACTGTAATGTTATTAGCAAGTGAAAAAAACAGCTTTACAGATTTATTAACTATTTTACACAATTATGGGAGACAACATTTTTGTTTACATGTTCACGCTTCTATAAGTGCCTTGGAACGGAAATTGTAGAGTGTGTATACACAGGCACTGTGCATATATTTAACAGGCTGGATAGAGTACAAAAGGAAATGCATTGATCACTCAAACTGGACCCACTGTGGACTGGACTGAGCTCATGTTGGACACACACTGTACATACACTGGACTCAAACTTTGATCTGGAAGCACACATGAAAGTACAGTGCACACTAAATAGTGTATTGAAGTGAGCACACACACAGGACACTCGTACAGAACTAGACTGAGCACACACTCTATATACACAACGTGGACTGCCTACATGCACTGGACTGAGCACACACTATACTGTGGACTGGACTAATTACATACACTGGATATATAGAAAATGGACTAAATGGAGCACACACAGTGGGCACACACATTTATTCAAATGATGGTCAAAATCAGTTTTTATTGATGCTAGTGTTTTTGTCTTCTGGTGTAAATTATGATAACAGAATATTTTCCTTTTAACTAAACTGTTGTTTCAGTGAGAAAATATTACAATATAGTTTTGATTCATGAATACTCTATTAATGATGCCAAATTGCCAATCACTATGTTCGCTGATAGTTGGTCTGAAATTTTGGGTCACTTATCATAGATTTAGCTAACAGAGCTGTGGGAACCTAGCTTGGACAGTATGTCAAATATAACCTAGATTTTGGGGTTACAGTATCAAAGATAATTCCTAAGTAGGCATATAGACTCACAGCTTTGGTAGCAAAAGAGACTTTATAACATGTACATGTTAGGCAGTGTGTATTTATAATAGGTGGAGTGTGCTGTATGAGAATGTGATGACTGAGTAATTAATCTTGTGGGTGAAGTCTGCTGTAAAAGTTTTCTTAGCCAGGCCCTGATTCACAGCATAATCCTTTAGGAGTAAAGAATATCATCCAAGTAATCCACAAATTCAGCATGAACACTGAGGTTATTATATAGAGACTTCCTAACAATAGTCACTAAAATACTGTATGAGCAATTGTAAAGTCTACCAAAGCCTAGGTGTTAGGAATGACAATACTGCGCTTCAATGTATGTATTTTACTAAAGATGATCACAATGCTGTAAATCCAGATACCACTGAAGCAAGCAAAAATTCTTCTTGAGAAGCTCATCATATTATACTTATTAATAAAACAAAGTGTAAGCAAGTTTGAGATGCTCATTGTTTTACCCAATTCATTTGTAGATTTGCTCAGATTCTTCTGGGTCAGAAACATCTAGGGTACTTGTAGATAAATGCAAAAAAGGGCCATTTTATTCTGCAAAATCTTCTATTTGTGAAGTTGTTACTAATTGGCAAAATATATATTCTGTTTTTTTATACTTACCATCTTTGTTACCTGCTCTAAAATTGACTATTTTTGTAGCATCACATTGAAGACTTGGATAAAGGTATATTGTTTTATTAATGTAATTTATTATTAATACAAGTAAACATAAACCTATTGTATTGGTACTTTCCTTTATCCCTACCTATAAGATGCATGCCCAATGTGTTTTTTGTTTTGCAGAGAGGGGATTCATATGTCAGGATTATCAGGTAGTGTATGTTACCATTGTACATTATTGAATTAAACTAACTGACCTCAATATTCTATTTGCATCTATATTTTCCATTTTTTATAATTATAAACCTTATGCTCGTATGTATTTACATGATATGGATCGCACATATTTGTCCAGTTTAAAAGAGCATGTTTTATATATTTTGCTATGAAAAATGATCACTACATAGGTTAGAAGACTGAACATTTACTTTTACTGTAAGCTACATTTGTTAAGATTTCAGTCTGTCTTACTCTAATTAGATTGTATTACTGCACCATCAGAGTTATGGAGAGCTATGGAAAATAATTTTAGAGAGCTGCAAAAAAAAAAATATGATGTAATGTTAATATCACAGACTTCAGAAAAATGATGGACTTCAGGGACTCTTTAATTATCAGGTTGCTGCAGCTATGTGCTGTATGAACTTCCTTCCTCCCACTTCTCTTTGTTGCCCCCATTTAATTGCTTCAAGTCTATGATTTAGAGAAAACAGAGTGATGTGAGTAGAAAGCAGAAAAAAAGCAAATATTTTCTTCCCTCAATTTCAGAAAAAGTAAAATTCGAAATAATTATTAGTAAAGTTTAAAATAAAATAAAAATCATGAGAATGCTGTAGAGTTGCATAGATTGTTGCCTGGCATATATTGCTCTTTACTCTTATTATTATTGGTATTATATATTAATTTATATTGCATCAACATAATCTGTAGCTTTATACTAACTTTGTTTAAATGTAAAAACATTAGTATAAATGTTCTTACTCATAAATGCCCCCAAATTGTTTGTGGTTACCTGAGAACAACCCCTGCATGTTTCTTAGGCATTACTACTTCATCAGAACTAGCTAGAACCTAAAGCCTCATTAAATTGCGATTTGTCCAATTGAATAGGGCTCTATATAAGCACAGAACATTTTTTAAAAAAAAGTTTTTAGTTAGTGAACTTCTATCCAAAAGCAAGGTCTTCACTAACTAAAAACTTCTGTAAAAAAATATGCTCTGTACCTATATAGAGCCCTTTACAATTGTCCGAATTGCAATTTAATAAGGCTGCTAGTTTACAAACAGATTTAGCATTAGTGTTCATCCATTCTGTATCCAGTTTTTCAATCTGATTGTTTGAAATGAATATGTTGTTGTCTAATGAACTACATATTTCAAAGAAAATTATCAATTTTTGTAACTGTAATCCATTGTGGATAGTTAATGACAGTATAAACAGGTTCTATAAAAGAAATAGTATGATACTAAAAATGGGATTAAATAAATAAATCTCAATTTGAAACTATAACTTGCAATTTATGAATCCATTTTACAAACAAACTTTTAATGTGCTTATATCCCCTGCATAGCACAGAAATTTACAAATGATTAATCTCTGTTTAGGTAGCCAACGTCCTGGAGGACCAAACACATTCCTGGATTGCAGCATGTCCCATCATTGACACAGATGTGGCAGTCAGAATGTCTGATCTTCTCACCTGTCCATCAGGCAAATACTGAAATCCAAAGCAGGTCTAGCATTGCCTACCTCTGCCTTAAAAAATGTTTTATTTAAACAGTAGTTTGGTGCTAAAAAAGTGGAGAATTTAAAGTGACATGCTTATCTTACATATTTATAAAAATAATGACCAAATTGTTTTTTATCGGTAATAATGTTTTTGTCTACTGGTATAATTCATGATTACAGAACATTTTTCCTTTCACTACAAATTAGAGAACAGGCAGGATTGTTTTAGTGAGGAAATAAATGCAACATATTTCTCATGAGTACTCTTTTAATAATAGAAATCAATATGTTCGCTGGTATTTTTTGTGAAACTTTGAAGCACTTGTCAAAATCATAGCTTTAGTAAGACTGGTCGATGTGAAAGACTGTGAATGTTTGACTTGCGTCACGGACCTTCACCCTATTCACTATGAGTGGGTCTACAGAGAGTTGTAATGCTTTTGTTAACTTTCTAGTCACTTTCTGGTAGTATTTTACTGCAAATCACAGGCATATACATATTATTTAACTAGCGACTAGCGGCCCGTCAAAAAATGTCGGCAATAAGATTGTAAGGCAGGTAATGCTGTTTAGTTGAGACATTAATTTTGTTGGTGTTCTGAGATCCTTCGGCGCTCATTGCGAGCCTCATGCTAATGAAATAATTAATAAATTAATAAATGAATATACTTTACCTATTTTGAAGTAATATATGCAGGAAAGATTGTGTTGAAGAGCTGACAATCTGTTTTGATGTTGCTGCAGCATACAATGTTGGTTTGTACTGTTGTGGAGCTTATGTCTAAGTGTCAGCAATGTGTGCAGTGTGTAGTGTAAATAGTGTGCGTGCGCGAGGAAAATCTGTTAGGGTAGCTGTGTACTTCCGCATTGTGTAAGTTAGTGTTGTAAAATGGCGCCTAATGTGTGTGGTACACGGCTGTGAATGATTTAGCGTCCTTGTTAATAGTGTATCTTGGACTTTGTATGGCATTTTCGGAAAATCTGTATGTGTTTTGTGGTGTTTTGTGTGTTTGGGGTCCTGTAGCCTCGTTTTCGTTTTTTTGGGCGGCCATTTTTTCTTGTGTGTGTAAACTCTTGAATTTGTACTTAAATTGAGGTGTAACTTCACTTGCAGAGGCCCGCAGCGTTAGCAACAACCCATATTCTCACAACTATATATGTGATTACATTCCCCACTTATCCCATGATTTGTATTATATTAGTAGTTGGGAAATAAAAATATATTTACCTCACAGTTTTTTATAATGCAAATCCCAGGGTTTAAGGGAAATCTAATTAAGGAATAGACCCTGGGACCCAAACTCTCTTCAGATGGTGACTGTAGCCATGAAATGAAAAGACTTTTGCTTCTGGAAAGGAAAGCTCTGGCAAGCATGGACATGCTTGTAAAAGATAAAGACATTAAAATGATAAACAAAGTTCTGCATAGTTAGAACTATGGTATTTCTGGTAGTAGCATATCGATGTGGGAGCTGGACCATAAAGAAGGCTGAGCGCAATAGAATTCATGCCTTTGAATTTTGGTGTTCGCGAAAACAGCTTTGAGTCCCTTGGACTGCAAGAAGATCCAATAAATCAATACTTCAGGAAATCAAGACAAACTGTTCACTGGAAGTGTTGAACAGGAGGCTGAAACTCAAATATTTTGGCCAGATTATGGGACAGCAAAGAAGATTCTCATGCTGGGAAAGATTGAAGGCACACAAAGAAGGAGACAACAAAGGTGGAGATGGATAGATGAGATTATTAAAGCAATAAACACGAACTAGATGAAGCACAGAGAGGCAGTGACCTGTACCGTGTTATAGTCCATAAGGTCACGGAGAGTCGGACACAACTAAAAGAATAAACAATAATAACACAACAAAAATAGGCATTTTTTCATTATTATACAAAGCAAATATACATATATACTGTTAGCTATATATTTTAAGTTGATAATACAATATTTTAATAGATAATGATGTATAGTACTTCACAGTAGTAGCTTCATACAAGCCCCATCCTGACAGCTAACAATAACTTGTATAATGTAATGGGGGACATACAGTATTAAATACTGATTAGTGAATCTAGGCTACTATGAGCTAGAGTAGGAAGATACAAATATTTTAATACAAATAGTTAGAAAGACTATGGCGCAGCTGTATTTCTCTTTTGATTCATCACCAGATATATATATTTAATGAAAAGATTAAAGATCCCTTCCATGCTATGGAGCATTTCATCAGGCCTGCTCATGGCGCACTTCAAGCATCTGGTTGCTATGGTTACATGAACACCCAGGCCCAGAGCCTCAGTCATGTCTACTGAGTGAAGGTAGATGAGGAGTGGATGTAACTGAGACAAGAAAAAGTAGTGCTGGAAGTGAAGTGGGGTGTGAATATGAGAAAAAATACATTTCCTGGATTATATTCAAAGGAAATCTCAGGCACACGAATACCTTAATATGTAAATAAACAAGGATATACTTTAATTATAGTTACTTTGGATTGTTTGTTAGCTGTAGTTAAAGGTAAGCATATAAATAAATACAATCGAAAGCATAAAGGATAATTAAAGGCTTATATAGACTTGTTAAGCAATAAAATAAATATATAGTTAAATATTATATTTTAGATTAGTAGGTAGATTTACAGATGTACATAGAGCTCTATGTACTGTACAAAACAGGATGTAATAACATAAAACCACAAGCACGAGTATTAATTAAATTACCACTGAAGTCACAAAAAATATCAGTTTTATAAATATTCAAGTTAATAACATTCTATCTTGTATTGATGCATTATAAATAAAGGCATAACACTATTTGCATGTGGTATAGGCTTTATAATTTCTACTACAGGTGCAGCCACTTGATAGAAGGCCTCCATCTTGCTAATGTTGCGCTTGCAGGTTTATATGCAACATGGACTGTATGCATCTTACCCTGTGTATGTACATTGCATGTTATACAGTGCATTGCAAAAGTATTCACCCCCCCCCCCCCCCTTGGCATTTTTTGTGTTTTGTTTCCTCACAACCTGGAATTACATGGATTGTTTGAGGATTGGCATCATTTAATTTACAGAACATGCCCACAACTTTGAAGATGTTTTTTTATTTTTTTTGAGAAGCAAACAACAAATAGAACAAAATAACAGAAAAAGTCAATGTGCATAACTATTCACCCCCCTAAAGTCAATACTTTGTAGAGCCACCTATTCCTCCTTGCAAAACTGCTCCAGCTCCTTCAAGTTGGATGGTTTGCGCTTGTGATCAGCAATCTTTAAGTCTGACCACAGATTTTCTATTGGTTTGAGGTCTGGGCTTTGACTAGGCCATTCCAACACATTTACATGATTCCCCTTAAACCACCCAAGTGTTACTTTAGCAGTGTGTTTGGGGTCATTGTCCTGCTGGAAGGTGAACCTCCGTCCTAGCCTCAAATCACGCACAGAGTGGTACAGGTTTTGCTGAAGAATATCCCTGTATTTAGCACCATCCATCTTTCCCTCAACTCTGACCAGTTTCCCAGTCCCGGCTGCTGAAAAACATCCTCACAGCATGATGCTGCCACCACCATGTTTCACTGTGGGGATGGTGTTCTTTGGGTGATGTGATGTGTTGGGTTTGCGCCAGACATAGCGCTTTCTTTGATGGCCGAAAAGTAAAATTTTAGTCTCATCAGACCAGAGCACCTTCCTCCATACATTTTGGGAGTCTCCCACATGCCTTTTCACAAACTCAAAACATGCCATTTTGTTTTTTGCTGAAAGTAATGGCTTTCTTCTGACCACTCTGCTATAAAGCCCAACTCTATGGAGCGTACGGCTTATTGTCGTCCTATGTACAGATACTCCAGTCTCTGCTTTGGAACTCTGCAGCTCCTCCAGGGTTACCTTAGGTCTCTGTGCTGCCTCTCTGATGAATGCTCTCCTTGCCCGGTCTGTGAGTTTTGGTGGGCGGACGTCTCTTGGCAGGTTTGCTGTTGTGCCATGTTCTTTCCATTTGGTTATGATAGATTTGATGGTGCTCCTGGGGATCATCAAAGATTTGGATATTTTTTTATAACCTAACCCTGACTTGTACTTCTCAACAACATTGTCCCTTATTTGTTTGGAGAGTTCCTTGGCCTTCGTGGCAGTGTTTGGAAAGGGTGCCTCTTGCTTAGGTGTTGCAGCCTCTGGGGCCTTTCAAAAAAGGTGTGTATATGTAATGACAGATCATGTGACACTTAGATTGCACACAGGTGGGCATCATTTCACTAATTATGTGACTTCTGAAGGTAATAGTTTGCACCAGAGCTTTGTATGTGCTTCATAACAAAGGGGGTGAATACATACGCACATGCCAATTTTCTTCTAAAAAATAGTTTTATGTATATATTATTCTCATTTCACTTCACCATCTTAGACTATTGTGTTACTTTTGCAAGGCACTGTAGATAAATACAAGAGAATGCACATGTGTGGGTCTGCTCTGGAGCTAAATCTACAACTGCAGGATTAACAAAATGGAGACATTGTTGTCAAGGAAAGACTTTTAATGGAAACATTGCTGCAATCATTGCGGAAATAGAAAGCCGAAATTATGGGTATGTAGTGTTTCCCTTTATTAGAATATTGTATAATACATGAAAATGTGTTATAAATATTTATTAATTAGACTGATAATTGTTTACTGACATCAGTGGTACTTAAATTACCCAAGATAAAATCATAAAAAAATTAAATATGCAGTTCCCACTAGGAGAACAATTCCTAATATATTTTTATTTTTTTACTTTTATCTTCTGATAACAAAAGAAAGGGACCATTGCTAAATTTCATTGCTAAAATTCAAATATAAAGGCGACTCAGGGGTGCAGCAGACCAAGAGAAAGCCTTAAAGCCTCTTATGGGGCTACATTCTAAAATGGAACCACATGACTTCTCCTCCTGAAGAGGTCAGTATGGTAACACAATCTAGAACTGTGCTCACGCCCATCCAAAACCGTCCAAAGTACAAGATGTCTGATTCTCTGCTCAAGATGTTTTCAATTTTTATCATCTTTCTTTCTGTACAATATAAGCCCCAGGTAAGTGAAACACTTTTATAGCTAAAATGGGTGATCAAACTGATACCAGTACAAATTATACTAAACAGTGAATCCCAAGTTGTGATACATAGAACTCTTCCTAATTTCTTGGTTGAAAAAGTTATGTGTGTCAGAGCACTTTGTTTGCTACAATGCAAATGTGGCAACTCAAAATACCAGTGCTTTCAATACGACTGTTGTAAATAATGTAAGTTCACAAGGACTCACCATGCGTCAAACGAGCTGAAGCAATCAGTTTACACAAGGGAATGGCTGCCAACATATTAAAGACTAAATTAAATTGCATATAAAAAAAAACTTTTTGGGGAATTTACTAAGCATCTCAAGTGCATCTCACATTATCTCCTGATTCTCTATGCACTTTTTCCTATGGGGTTAAACAGCCATTCTCATGTTATCTCAGCTCTTCCCACCTCAGGTGAGAAAATGCTTAATAAATTCTACCCATTGTAAAAATGGCTCTACAGTTGTCTAATGAAAATATCTATGTAAAGAGCATATAATTACATATTTTGTGTATTTGTTGTTTGATAAATTAATGCCTTGAACATTAAAAATATCATACTTCTATTGTTAACATTACATACATTGCCTCATCTAGTTTTTTAACAATAGTGAAGTTTCCTTGATGTAATTCATTGTCCTATAGTGATACCTTAGTGCTGCAAATGCACCTTCATGAACATAATGGATTGTATAATGAATGCTTTCACAGCTCTCACAGTACATGAAGATAAATGTTTCTCAGATAAATATCTTCTTGATAATAGCAAAGAGTTTACAAGGGGCATAAAATTATAGGCAATTTAAGGAAATTGTTCTTTGTTGAAAATGTTCTACTCTGAGTCTTTGTATATTTCAGACTGAAACTTATACTTACTGTGTTTATTTCGTTGTTCGAGATGAAAAAAAGTAATTTAGCCATCAAGCAAAACCTTCTGCTTAATATATTTGTTTTACAATGTTGACCGTACTTAAAATTAAATCCGTGTTGCAGTCATAAACAAAACAATAATGTGCCATTGTTCAATTTGTTTTTTGTCTGTTTGTTTTTTTTAAATGTTTAATTTAGACACTCCTAGTGAAGCCAGTGTTTAGAAGATTGTTCTGTAACATGCCAGCCGTATGTTTTTTTAGTAGGGATTGAAATGGAATTCCTTGCAAAAGCAGATGCACTACAAAAAGCAACGTTTGTTTATGTGTGTGGGCATTAAACAAACCAATGTCAACACGGAAGAACCAGGAACAAGACAACAGCTTACTCAACACTACAAGAGGTCCCATTCAAGCATCTCACTCTTCTTGTCATTCCAGTTTTTACTCAGTAGCATGTTCACCTTATATTACTTTCATCATACAGTGGAGCCCAAGGTAGTTAGTGCCCTGTGGGTCATTTATATTACGGCTGTGAACCACGAGAAAAAGTGATGCACCAGTTTAAACCGGATATATTTCCATTACGAAATCTATTTGCCCAAATGTTGAAGAATAATGAACTCTGTATAGAATAGTAAATGTTACAATATTGTTTCCAATCCGTATGCCATTTATCCTTAAGCTAGATCTCAGGTTATTTAGAACACAACTTTCCCTGAAAATTATTCATATGTTGACATATATATTTTTAGAGTTGTATGCAAATAAATAATCAAATTCTTTAAATTATTTTGGCATTGTATATCATTTTCATATTTTGCATTTCCTGTTTTTATAATGCTAATGTACGAGCTTATTAACTCTCATTTTAGCTGTTGTAATCTTATATAGTTACAAAACAATTCAGGTTGAAAACATTTTTAGTGCACCAAGCCCATTCAATTTTTATATATCTTCAGTTCTTTATATTAAAGAGTATGAATTGATCCAGAGGAAAACAAAAAGACCAATTAAAACACAGCCAATTGTCTCATTGGGGGGGAAATTCTTAAGGGCCCCAAAAACTGGCAATCAGATTGTACCCTGGATGAATATGCTACTGGTTAATTGACATATGCAATATTTAACAAAAAAACACATCCAACCCCTTTTTAAAATTATCTGTCACATCCTCATTTGGTATTGAGTTTCACAATCTGACTACCATTACTTTTCTATATTCTGCTCTAAGTTACTCTTCTTTGGTCTTTTGTATGCATCAGTCTTTTGAAAACATTGTTGCAAAAATACCTCCACTAACCTCTCAAGTGTGGTGATTTCCAAGAAACACATGATCTGCCAATCTCAACACCATCATCCTTACAGATCCATCTTGGGGGGAATTTGCTAAAGGATCAGGTGTGCGTATGTTGGTCACAAGAATATTACAAATAAGCCATGGTGATCATAAAGCACAGAGAAGTTGAGACTTAATGTTTTAGTCATTACATACCATTAATAAAAATACTTCACACTTTCTAACCACTAGTCTGGGTTTTAGAGAGAACTAGAGCAAAGGCTCAGAAATGGGAATATGTGAATTATGAATTGTACTTTATCTTTATTCAGTTGACACATTGAACAGCATATGAAATAAATGTATTAAACTGAATAAACATATATAGACACCTAGTACAGAACAGCCTAGATACTAGATTATATTTGTATAAATTGACATGCCTTAATCTAATACAGCACAGTACATTACAGTGATAAACAACATTTAAACCTGTACGTGGTTTGCAAAAGTCCCGAGCAACATAGAAGTAGTCAACCTAGATTCTCAACAATGTTTAAGTAGGCTCTGAGCTAGAACAGACCCTTTAAAGATTTATGTAACATATTACATTTATATCATGTAAATCATTCACATTTGTAAAGTTCTTTAATGTATATAGTAGTTTTTGAAGCAATGCATTCTAGTATATTACTATATATATGTTCCCTCTGCACAGATATTATAAAATACCAATTTGTATGCTTAGTGTGATCACTAAATCTCATTTCACTTGGTTTGCTATTACTGGAATGGGTGTTGATTCAACAGTTGTAGAAACAAAAGACGACAATTATTTGTTTTGATTTTTCTTACTCGGGAACAATTTTTTAAGAGTATAGAAATTGATTTTTATTTATCAGAAACAAGGTATAATCTTCTCGAAAGGCCGTTTTCTCTCTAGCAGAAAACATGATAGTTGTGTGGGTGTGACTAAATAATAAGGAAATCGCTGTGGGAAATGAGTGAACAATATTGTAAATGATACAGATGTAAATTTCTATGAAATGACTATGAAAGGACTAGCACTTCACAGATATAACACATATTTTTTCTCAATGTACTAACTCTACTGTAAAGATGTCATGCCACCATATACGAATTTTTGCCATCAATGATCAACTGCATGTCTTATTTTACAGTTCACCGCCTGTTACACAGTTCAAAAATTAAATGTGTCAAATGTGACAAGAGGTTTTATCTGAGTCATATTCTGATAACTGGAGTGGTAGAGAGGGAGCAAAACTGTGTAAAAGTACAAATCTCATGTCCAGACCAAATCTTTTTAATTGCCATCATAATTTGTCAAGATTGCTGATAAGTATAGAAAAAAAAATATTTCAAATAAATATTAGTTCTCATGTTTTGTTATTTAGGTAAATACTAAGGCCCTCATTCAATTGCGATTTGGCCAATTGAATAGTGCTCTAAATAAGCACATAACATATTTTTTTTAAATACGTTTTTAGTTAGTGAAAACCTTGGTTTTGGATAGATGTTTACTAAGTAAAAACTTATTTTAAAAAATATGTTATGTGCTTATTTAGACCCCTATTCAGTTGGGCAAATTGCAATTGAATGAGGGCCTAAGCAAGTAGATTGATCTCTGTAAAAAAAAGAAGGGGGTTATTAGTTGTTATAAAGTCTCTTCTTGGAATAAGTGTTAGTAACAGTAGGTTCCTGATCTATGAAGATCAATCGGAAGCTAAAGTCCATTATATATGAGTAAGCAAACCTTTTTTCTGGGCCCTTTTCCATCCGTTAAATTAGTTGATTTCCCTTTCGCTGCTCCATATCTTCTTATCTTAAAAAGCTTTGTTATTATTCCTGAGACTTAATCCATAAACTCCTTATACTCATGTTTTCTTTCCTCTCTTAGTGTCCATATATCTTCTTTTCTTTGTCCTCTTTTTTGTACTTCCATTAGTAATGCAGATGGATTGACCTGATATAGGAGAAGGTTGGCCAAGTTTAGCACCAATAGACATTGTATGATTCTCAAGGAAATACAATAAATGTATGTGTCATTCAAATAAATACACACACTCATGAAGAGAATATGAACACATATGCACTATAAGTACATAAAGATTAGTTGACAAAGACTATGGGCCTCATTCAATTAGGGTCCGTAGCTCGCAAAATCGATGATTCCTGCTCTACGTTAACACTGCTATTCAATTGGAAGGGCCCGCAAGTTAGTTCCATACTCCCGCTAATCGCAAACCATGCTATCGGCAGTAAACATTTGCAGGCTTGAAAATAATCGCAGCCGCAAGGCCGTAACTCGTGTTTCAAGCCCGTAAACTTGGAGTAAATGCAAATATAAATTCAATCCAGCACTGTAAAGCACTGTAAATTATGGGGAACACAATAGGTGACATTAGGATTAAAAGCACAATATTCACAAGCTTGCAAATCGCCAAAATCAAATACTTTATTTCATATTGGAGCACTGTAAATGCAAATATAAATTCAATCCAGCACTGTAAAGCACTGAAAATTATGCGGAACACAATAGGTGACATTAGGATTAAAAGCACAATATTCACAAGCTTGCAAATCGCCAAAATCAAATACTTTATTAAGTATTTAATAAAATACTTTGTTAAAATATACCTCCCTTTGTGAAGTGTTTTTTATGAACCTATTAGTGGCTCTAAATGCTGTTTCCCAACTACATAAAGAAAATGAGTTAGAGATATCTTGCTCCCATGCCATCAAAGGAGCAGACTTTGTTTTTTCAATGTTAGATTATATAATAATAAATAATAATAATAATAATAGTATAATAATAAACAATAAGTAATAACACTTGGATACAAGATGGGAGTAATCCATTTTTTTAATGAGTAGTTCAACTAAATTTAACTGTTTGGAGAAACCTTTATTGACTAATTGCTTGTCTACTCATGATTTTATTTGTTCGTATGTTAGCCAACAAAATTACGAGATACCAAATTTGCTTTGTAATTGGGGAAAGGGGAGAAGCTCATTTGAAAAGAATTCAAAAAATGTCTGAAAGTTGTTAATTAAACAGCTAGTATTAGAACTTGTTTGAACTATGTTAAGAATAGTAGAAATTGCGGTCTGTAAACTAGGAAAGGGGATATTTCCTTGTTTTTTATTAATACGTTGCCAATAAAGTAAATTGATTTTAACTATACCTGAACCTTTTGTTAAGTTTTTAAAAGGAAATAAAAAAAAACAAGTTCAAGTCATATTTCATAATAAGAGAACTTTCAATTTGTTGCCAAGGATACTTGTTACTATGATCAAGCCATTTCAGGATATGTGATAACCTAATGGCGTCGTTGTAAAATATGATTACTGGATAACCGATAACACCATTACTAAATTTTCTGACCATAATTGATCTATTCAACCTTATATGTTTACAAGAGTGTATAAATTTATCAATTAGACGTTGAAAACATGTGATCAGAGCCACTGGAACGCAAATAGGAATGGATTGGAGAATCTAATTAATTTTCGGCAGAATGACCATTTTAAATACTGGCCACTCTACCTGAAAAAGACAAACAAAGACCACTCCAAGCTTTTATGGATTTGTCACATTTAAGAAACACTTTACCAAAGTTAATAGCAGGCATCTTACTGATGTCTTCACAAAATGTAATTACCAGATGATTAAATAGGTTTGAATGCCATTTATATGGAAATCTTGTCTCCAATTCGTCCTTAATTTTATTAGGGACATTAATCGTCAAAATTTCTGATTTTAAAGAGTTTAGTTTATAATTGGAGATAAAGCCAAATCTAGAAATAATTTGATCTAATTGTCTCAAGGATTGACTGGGGGAAGTAAGTGAAAAGATAATATTATTGTGGTCTCTCTCTCCCGCCCTCACCCCCAATATACTAGATGTTGTTCTAATCGCTAACGCAAATGGTTCAATCAGAAAGGTAAAGAGGATGGGAGGGAGAGGACACCCCTGCCTTGTGCCGTACGTAATTTCAAAGCTCAGGGAAACAAAGTTGATGCCAGCTACCAAAGCTGAAGAGACAGAGTAAAGAGCCCCGATAGGGTGGGAGCCAACATTTCCAAGACCCATTTCGGACAGTGTTAGTTTCATGTACTCCCACCCCACCCTATCAAAAGCTTTTTCAGCATTCAAAGAAATGAATAGGGTGGGAGCACACAAGTGTTTAGAAATAGATATTACGTTCATGAGCTTTGTGACACTGTCCAAACCCTGTCTTCCAGGAATGAAACCAGCTTCATCAGTGGATATCAAGGGGTCCACTATAATTCCTAATCTGGTGGCCAGAATTTTAGAATACAGTTTCAGATCTGCATTCATTAATAAAATAGGTCTATAACTAGGACACCTATGAAGGTCTTGGTCTTTTTTTGGAATAACGATAATTGTAGCTTTTAACATTTCCTGTGGAATTTTACCTAGTCACATAATTTGGTTAAATAGTTCTTTTATAAATGGATTTAGAACTGAGCTACACTGTTTATAAAATAAGTTGCTATAGCCGTCTGGACTAGGAGTAGTATAGTTTTCAAACTGTTTAATAGGTCTGCTAATTTCTAATTCAGAGAAAGGTTCATTCAACACCTCCAGTTGAGATGGAGTAATTTTTGGAAGATTGTATTTCCTTAATTTTTTTTTAATATCTTCCATTGTAGGAGATTTAAAGTCTGAGTGTTGTGAAAGGTTATATAGACTTGAGTAGTACAAGGCAATAGCTTTAGCAGTATCAACAGCTTTCGTGACCCATTTCCCTCAACTAAAAACCCTCTTGATTCTGAAGTGTTGTTTTTTTCCTTTTATTTGCTAATAATTTACTAGTTTTATTATCATACTAGTAAGATTTTTGTTATAGACACCATATGGCCTTATCGGAAATCATCTGATTAATTATATTTCTTTGTTTTTGTAAATTTTTGATTTTACTAGAAATTTTAGCAGAAGGATTTAGTTTGTTGACTTTCTCCAAATTGTACAGTTGGATCAATAAATTACGCAAGGAAACACCTCTTTGTTTTATTACAATACCTTTCATTTTAATCAAAACACCTCTGGAAAATGCCTTTTCAGTGGTCCACAACAAACTTTGAGATGAGACTGAGTTTTTATTGAGCTGAAAAAATTATTTAATTTGAGAAATTAGATACTTTTTGTTGTTATCATTAATAATTAATGAGTCATCTAGTTTCCAAGACGGCTTTGTCTTTTTATCTGAATCTAGTTTGATCTAGCGTGATCTGAAATAGTGATGGGACCTATTTTGGCCTGGGTTATTAAATTCATAGTAAGTCTGTCCACCAGAAAAAAAAAATCCAACCTTAAATACATTTTGTGAACTGGCGAGAAAAAAGAGAAGTCAGTCTGATTAGGAAACAAAATACTCCAGGCGTCATATAGGTCGTTATCAGTAATTAACTTACACAATAAATGAGAATCATTTTGAATTTTGGTCTGGTTTTTAATAGGTTTAAAGGTTTTCCTGTCAAGATCAGGATTAATTGTAAGGTTAAAATCACTGGCCATAATTATGCGTCCATAAATGTTTTTATTAATTTTATTAGGCATTTTCTTTTTTAAATGGACTTGTTTTGCATTTGGAGAATATAAGTTTATAAACCTCTGATTATTTATCTCGCCCATCCAAACAATATATATCCTATTAGTATCTATTTCAACTAGTTCCTCCATAATTGTAAGTTTTCTGCTTAATAGTACTGAGACTCCTCTGGAGTTTTTTTATAAAGGTGGAGTTATATTTTAGTATACTCCGACTGTAAATTTGACCTTCTAATGGATTAGAACTTTTGTTAACCAAAGGTGTTAAGTTCTACAATGATATGAAGTAGTTCTTAAATTGTATTTGACAATTCAAAGAGAAACTACAAAAAGAACACCTTTTTGTGGAAATTTATATAGACCACAAACTAATTATAAAATAAAAACAAAAACTTTATTTGTTTAATAAAATCATCTTTTTTTTTTTTTTTTTTTTTAAACACGTTCGATATAAAAACGAGTATAACCAAACTCAGTTTTTATATCGAACGTGTTTTTAAAAAAAAACAAGAAGATTTTAATAAACAAATGAAGTTTTTGTTTTTATTTTATAATTAGTTTGTGGTCTATAAAAATTTCCACAAACAGGTGTTCTTTTTGAAGTTTTTCTTTGAATTGTCTTTAATAATGTAAGAACTGCTTCATATCATTGGAGTTATATTTTAAGTCAAAATCAGTCGAATCAAAATTTGGAATTTTGTTCCCATCCCAATGCGTTTCTTGGTGGAATAAAATGTCACAACTCTGTTGTTTCATCAATCTCAATATAGAGTTCCTCTTGCTGGGGGAATTAAGACCTTTTACATTAAAGGTAATACATTTAACTGACATTTATAAACCTAATTTTTATAAAATTGTATATATATATATGTCTTTCTGTCCAGTACATACACATGACTAATATGGGTTGAAAATGGAGAAAGCCAGACCTTAGACCTTGCTTAAGTGCCTTTACTTGAGTATTTAATGTTTTAGCTGCATAACCATTCACACTAACATACATACTTGTGAAATCCTTAAAAAAACAACATTTTAGACCTGTTGCTAGGCTCTACACTGATGTCGAGAAGTGTGAAGCCGCTATAGACCGAAGGAGGTGAGATATAAGTGTTTGTGTTATCTGAAAATATGCATTACATAAATATATATTATCCTGAAAAAAACTGTTAATTAAAAAAAAAATATTAAGGGGTTCTTTTCCTTGTTTTTTTATTTTTTTATATATATATATCTGCAAAGTATATATTTTTATAAGGTGATATTCAGTTAGAATCAATCTATCATTAACTGTAGTATCTGCGATTTACTGCAATATTTTTTTAAGCGCTTTGGCATTAAGTTTTAAATTGTTCTTTTGTCTTGTCTACCACCTTGCACTTGACATTTATATTATGGATTACTTGTATACACTTGTTTCCACTACAATTCACTAATTCACACTATTTGAATGGTAGATGCACATGATATTTAAAATATTATTAGTATTAATCTTGTTTTTCTAATATTTTATTTTTCACCATACATATTATGACATGCCCTCCTTGTAAGGAGTTGATATATTGGTTTAGACGATCACGGTTAAATTTGGTCTAAGATATTATTAGAATTAAATTAACTCTACTTTCCCCCATGTAAATTATGATATCCTCTCCCTGTAAGGAGTTGATATACTTCACAATTACTTTAACAATTACATAATTTAGAATATCACGGGTAAAGCTTGACCACCTTCCCTATCTAAGTATTTATAATTAGTCAGAGAATCGAAAAGATTTCAGCAGTAAACCAAGAAGTCCTTATTTACATTTTTCACTTATTCCTTTTTTTTTTATCACTTTCACTTTTAATACAAGTACAGGGTTGCTTTTTTATTTGCTTATAAAGTGCTACGATTTGTAAGTAAGCCCTTTGCGACACCTCTTTGGGCCACGTAACCTGTGGTTCGAATTTAGCCATTTACAGGCTTGACGGAGGGTAAATCGGAGCAAATGAATAGCGAATCGGGATATTTTTGCGGCCGCAACTCTTGCTGCCATGAAAGACCAAAGGCTTGTGTGTGCAGAAAGTAAAAAAAATAATAATATAGCCCTAATAATATTACTTTTAGTTTCCAGTCATCTATTGTCTGAGCTGGAAGGAGACTTTCAAAAAGCAGTACATTTCTATTTGCACAGTGCAATATGGCATAATCAACTGCCATTGTTTTTATTGGCTCTTATGGAAATTAATTTACAAGGACTCACCTTATTGAGTGAGATGCTGAAAGAAGCAGGCTTAGTAGAGAAATGGAAGCTGCAGTAAATAATAGTTTCATATAAAAGTGAAATTGTGAGGGCTGTGATTATTTTTTACTTTCTAAAAACGTTTAGCCCCTAATCAAGCTTTGTTTTATAATCCATATAGAAAAAGTTTGACCATAGTGGTTCTGTAATAACTCACCGGAAACATAGCTGCCCATCATATCTTATATAGAAAAAATATTGCAATGAAGGATTCCCATTAAAGGGATATGGAAGGTGTCTGGATTTTACTAGGTAGGCAGTAAATATATGAATGTATTTACTTGTATATATTTTGTTTTATTAAGAAGCAATTAAAAGCTGTTTTTACTGCCTAATATCAAACAAGTAGTCGCTTTATGGGTCTGCCCACTGCATCATATGCAGACACACTCTGTAGGGTTGGATGTGCAGTATAGTGTCCTAGCCTCAGGGACCACATCTCAGAAAACAAGCTGCAACGTGATGCAGAGAGAAGTTTACTACACTGCACATCCAGCCCTACAGAGTATGTGGCTGCATATGCTGCAGTGGGCAGACCCATGCAGGGACTATTTGTTTTATTTTTAGGCATAAAAACAGAGCTTGTAATTGATTCTTAATAAAACAATGTGAAAAAGTAAATAGAATCATAGGTATATAATATACCAATCAAAATCCAGATACCTTCCATATCCCTTTAAGTACCCAAACGAGTTGGCAGGACAAATATATAACAGTATATGAAAGCAGTTACCGATGCCAGCATCCCTGTCTGAGGATCTTCTGGGTGCAGAACTTAACACAACATGAATATGAACTGATGCCTAATTAAATAAAAAAGGCAAAGTATTTAATGCAGCTTGGCAAATAATAGTGTTACTTTGAAGAAAAGTAAACAACAAATAGAGACAGTCACATCAAACAAACCTTAATCCAGAGCCCAATTACATAAGTAAAATATAATATCCAATGTTTATTATTATTTTTTTTATTTTTTTTTTAAATACCAGATTTTTACGTTTTAACACACAATCCTCCTTGTATTAGCAAACCTCTGGTGACTTACATATCCATGCACATATGTGAATTCAAGATGCAAGGTAGTACTAAAACGGGAAGATTTGGTTTTAAGCTATTAACAGATGTTATATATGCATTGCTGTATGTTTATCCTTTATTCCACTCTTTTTTAAGTTATGTTGTATATCACATATATAGTTGTGAGCGTATGAGCCATTGCTCACGCTTGCGGGTGGCTCGCAAAAGCGAGCCAAGGCCCTCTCCCAGCGAGGGCACTGGGCGAGGGCCTCAGTTGCTGGCATGGAGCGCCGAAGGCGCTCCATGCCAGCAACTGCGACCCTCGCAAACTTCACGTCGCAACGCAAATAACACGACACACACATTACGACACTCGCAAACAACATACGACACACGTTCACACACATTACGGCCTCGCAACACTCGGACGCAACTCGCGAACATTACAAAATTAAAACCACAATACATACACACAGCACATACATAAAAACCTTACCTACAGCATGAGGTAGCATCCAGGACCTCAAAAATGCAACTCACACCTTGATTTCACTCAAAATAAAAGAGTTTGCACAATAAAAACTTTGATAAGCGAGAGAAAAAATGGCCACCGAACAAAACGAAAACGAGGCTACACACGCAAACACCATACGAGACACGTTACCACACATTACGACCTCGCAAACATTGGACGCAACACGCCGACATACAAACATTTCAAACACAATAAATACACACAACACACACATAAAAAAATTACCTACAGCAAGAGGACCCATCCAGCACCTCAAAAAAGCAAGTTACACCTTCATTTCAATAAAAATAAAACACTTTAGACACTAATCAAACCGCTAAGCGAGAGAAAAAATGGCAGACGAAAAAAAACAAAATGAGGCTACAGCACTCTCAACACATAAAACACCACAACACACTCGCAAAACACCACGAAGCACCGACGGATAATCCGCTAAGACGCATAACACAGATAACCCGCCATTTGACGCCAATGCGGAAGTACACCACTACGCTAACGGTTTTGTCTCGCGCACGCACAGTGTTACACTGCACACATTCATCACGCTTACACAGCAGCTCCACACCACTAATGCTGCAGCAACATCAAAACAGATTGTCAGCTCTTCAACACAATGCTTCAAAATAGGTAAAGTATATTCATTTATTAATATATTATATATTTTAGTATTACACACCAAACAGCATTAGCTCACTTACGATTTGATTGCCGTCATTTTTTGACGGGCAATTCGCTAGTATGTATATAATATCAATAATATATACAGGGAAACAAGTCAGTTATCATAACTCAATATTTGGTTTAAATGTTAATATCATCATCTTTTTAAATGACCAGTTAGCGTTACTATATGGGCATTTTCTTAAATATATTTCAGAAGCAATTACCTAAAATGATTGAAACAATTTGGTCTAAATATTGCTTTTTGACATTTTCACAGTGACTGTAAACCCATGTCTTATACAGATCTGTTAGTGCATACAGTATTGCAGTTTTAATTACTTTAATTGTGTTCTTACACTGAGTGAGCAGCAAGGGCATAGGAAACGAAAATAATCTGGGGGGATAGGGTAAATACATACTTTATATATACAGTATACTAGGGCCCTCATCCAATTGCAGTTTGGCCAATTGAATACGGCTCTAAATAAGCATAACATATATTTTTTAAAGAAGTTTTTAGTTAGTAAGCATCTATCCAAAAGCAAGGTTTTCACAAACTAAAAGCTTCTTTAAAAAAAATATGCTATGTGCTAAAATAGAGCCCTATTCAATTGGCCAAATTGCAATTGAATGAGGGCCTAGGAAATTGCCCATCAAAAATAGTGAAATAGTGAAATAGTAAGCCTGGCAATGGTGTTTGCCACACAATGCGAGGCTATGGGCCCTCTGAGCAATTTTTATGTCCTTCGGGATAGTTTTACGTCCTTTGGCCTCTTTTGCGTTTTTTTGGCAGCCATTTTTGTTCTCGCTTAGGCGATTTTCGTTGGTGAAAAAAAAAAAGATATGCCTCAAATTAACATGCAACCACACACACAGGTTTCCTGGCTCTCCCACTGTGTGTGAGTGTGCAAGTGAATTTGAGGCATATTTGTTTTGTTTTTCTGGTCTTTGCAGTTCCGAGGTTCGGGCGTTAAAGTCAGATTTTTGCGAGCCGTACAGTACATGTCGTATGGCTCGTAAGGCCCGCATGCCTCAACTGCTCCCCTTGCTTTGCGAGGCTTGTAGTTGTGGCAAAGTCCCATGGGCTTTGCGATGAGCGCCTTTGGCAGTCTAAGTCCAACACCATCATGATACCTCATTACATTGAGGTAATATCAGGTGAGAGCATCACATATATAGTTGTGAGCATGCGGGTTGTTGCTAATGCTGCAGGCTCGTGAAGCGAGGGCTGTAATTGCTGGCATGGAGTGCCGAAGGCGCTCCATGCCAGCAACTGCGGACCTCGCTAAATTAAAGGACTTACTAGACGTGTTACGACCCAATATGACCTCGCAAAAATACAATCTTACCGCCCCTAAACCCGCGCACATGAAAACATGAAAAACACAATAAATACACACAACAAATACATAAAAAGCTTACCTACAGAAAGGGGAGACAGCCAGGACATCGAAAACAGAAGTTACACCTCAATTTAACTTGAAATAAAAGAGTTAAGACACACGAAAATCCCCTAAGCGAGAGAAAAAATGACAGCTGAAAAAAACGAAAACGAGGCTACAGGACTCTAAAGACGCAAAACCCCACCAAACACTTTCCCGAAAAACACGTACGAGATCCGAAAACATAGACGCAATCTGCGTGGCCCGAAAAACATTACAACAAACACATAAAAAGCTTACCCACAGCAAGAGGGGGCAACCAGGACATCTGCAAATAAAGTTACACCTCGATTTAAGTCCAAATTAAAGCGTTTAGGACCCTAAACACGCAAAACACCACCAAACAGCTACGGATTTTCTGAAAAAGTCGGACGACATCCGAAAACAAGGACGCTAAATCAGCCACAGCCGCATACCACACATTAGGCGCCATTTTAGAACAATAACTTATACAATCCGGAAGTACACAGCTACCCTAACGGATTTGCCTCGCGCACGCACACTATTACACTACACACATTCATGACACTTACACAGCAGCTCCACAGCACTGATGCTGCAGCAACATGAAAACAGATTGCCAGCTCTTCAACACAATGCTGTATATATTACTTCACAATAGGTAAAGTATATTCATTTCTTATTTTATTCATTATTCATTGCCATAACAAAAAAACACCAACGGTGCTGATAGCACACAAACAACCAAGAGCCTCGCAATGAGTGCTGAAGGTGCTCATTGCAAACCACGCGATGAGCGGCAAAGGCGCTCAGCGCGAGGCTCGCAATGATCGCAGAAGGATCTTGCAACACCAACAAAATTTATTTTGCACACAAACAACATTACCTGCCTTACAATCTTATTGCAGTCATTTTTTGAGTGGCAAGTCGCTAGTAATACATAAATGCCAGCGTATGTGCGTACTGCTGATAAGGAATTATACACCAGGAGATTACACCAGGTGATTGTGCGCTTTCTTTCCCCTCCCCTCTTATCTTCTTCTCAAGCCCTTGTGCCTTGTACTAAAATTTTCTAACTTTTTGTCACATTTGCTTATTTTCAGTATTACTTTCAAAACATACGTAATATAGTGTTTTAAAATGATGTATAAAGGCCATTTTACTTAGGGGCACATATTTTAAGCTCTTGGATTCTATTATAAAACAAATTACGGAATTAGGGCCTCATTCTATTATCGGCCGCAGCCGTTGCGGGGCCGCAAGGACCGGCCGCAAGCTATTCGGCTATTCTATTCCCTTACGGCCGGGGACTCCGGCAGGCTTGCGGCCGGTGCCTTGCTATCTCTTGCGGCCGCTCGCGCCGGAGGAAAGCCTTTGATCTAAAACGGCCGCAAGAGTTTTGCAATTCAATTCCTCCGGGAAACCTCTCTGCAAGGCTAAAAGCGAGCCGCAGCTTACTTGCAGGAAAGAGGTCTCGCTAGCACCAATTAAGCACATAAAATAGCTCAAATAAAGCCATCCTGCACTTTGAGAAGACTATAAAGGGATTTTAGGTGTTAGAAAAAATAGCACATAATTATCCTGTACTCAAATCCGTAAAATATTTTATTTTTAATATCCGTAAAATATCCATGTAAAAAGGCCAGAGTGCTTGGAGAACCTCAGACACACCCACGCCGCAGCCGGCAAATAAACAGTTAATTTGAACTCGGGTTTGGGCAGATGTGCAAGCTTGAGAGTGGGTTCCTTTTAATCCTCATGTCCCCCAATATGATCCCTAGCATTTACAGAGCTGTACAGTGCAGGCTTGAATTTATTTTTGCGTTTTTATATTTCACAGCTTACGGCCGGTTCCAAGATATGCGGCCGGCCGTAAGATGAGAGCCTTGCGGGGCCGTATAATAGAATCGCGAGTTAACTGAACCCCCGCAAGGAATCGCAGCCTTACGGCCGATTTACGGCCGATAATAGAATGAGGCCCTTAGTGATTAATATAATTGGGAAATATGCATTTGGAGGTGATTTGTATTATAATACACTGCTCAAAAAAATAAAGGGAACACTAAAATAACACATCCTAGATCTGAATGAATTAAATATTCTTATGAAATACTTTGTTCTTTACATAGTTGAATGTGCTGACAACAAAATCACACAAAAACTAAAATGGAAATCATTTTTCAACCCATGGAGGCCTGTATTTGGAGTCACCCCCATTATGAAAGTGGAAAAACACACTACAGGCTGATCCAACTTTGATGTAATGTCCTTAAAACAAGTCAACATGAGGCTCAGTAGTGTGTGTGGCCTCCACGTTCCTGTATGACCTCCCTACAACGCCTGGGCATGCTCCTGATGTGGTGGTGGATGGTCTCCTGAGGGATCTCCTCCAAGACCTGGACTAAAGCCTCTGCCAACTCCTCGACAGTCTGTGGTGCAACGTGACGTTGGTGGATGGAGCGAGACATGATGTCCCAGATGTGCTCAATTGGATTCAAGTCTTGGGAACGGGCGGGGCAGTCCATAGCATCAATGCCTTTGTCTTGCAGGAACTGCTGATACACTCCAGCCACATGAGGTCTAGCATTGTCTTGCATTAGGAGGAACCCAGGGCCAACCACACTAGCATATGGTCTCACAAGGGGTCTGAGGATCTCATCTCGGTACCTATTGGCAGTCAGGCTACCTCTGGCGAGCACATGGAGGGCTGTGTGGCCCCCCAAAGAAATGCCACCCCACACCATTACTGATCCACTGCCAAACCAGTCATGCTGGATGATGTTGCAGGCAGCAGAACGTTCTCCACAGAGTCTCCAGACGCTATCACGTCTGTCACATGTGCTCAGTGTGAACCTGCTTTCATCTGTGAAGAGCACAGGGCGCCAGTGGCAAATTTGCCAATCTTGTTGTTCTCTGGCAAATGCCAAACATACTGCACGGTGTTGGGCTGTAAGCACAACCCCCACCGGTGGATGTCGGGCCCTCATACCACCCTCATGGAGTCTGTTTCTGACCGTTTGAGCAGACACATGCACATTTGTGACCTGCTAGAGGTCATTTTGCAGGGCTCTGGCAGTGCTCTTCCTGTTCCTCCTTGCACAAAGGCGGAGGTAGCGGTCCTGATGCTGGGTTGTTGCCCTCATACGGCCTCCTCCACATCTCCTGATGTACTGGCCTGTCTCCTGGTAGCGCCTCCATGCTCTGGACACTACGCTGACAGACACAGCAAACCTTCTTGTCACAGCTCGCATTGATGTGCTATCCTGGATGAGCTGCACTACCTGAGCCACTTGTGTGGGTTGTAGACTCTGTCTCATGCTACCACTAGAGTGAAAGCACCCCCAGCATTAAAAAGTGACCAAAACATCAGCCAGAAAGCATAGGAACTGAGAAGTGGTCTGTGGTCACCACCTGCAGAATCACTCCTTTATTGGGGGTGTCCTGCTAATTGCCCATAATTTCCACCTGTTGTCTATCGCATTTGCACAACAGCATGTGAAATTGATTGTCACTCAGTGTTGCTTCCTAAGTGGACAGTTTGATTTTACAGAAGTGTGATTGACTTGGAGTTACATTGTGTTGTTTAAGTGTTCCCTTTATTTTTTTGAGCAGTGTATAAAGCTTCATGTTGTTTAGTCATTCAGTCGTGTCCGACTCTCATTGACCCCATGGACTGCAGCATGCCAGGCATGTCTTGTGTCTGGTTGTGCTTATCCATAAGGTTTTCATGGCAGAGATACTGGAGTGAGTTGCCAGTTCCTTCTCCAGTGGACCGAGATTTGTCTGACATCTCTGCTATGACTTGCCCATCCTGGGTAACTCTACATTGTATAGCTCACAGCTTCATTGATGTACACAAGCCTGTACACTACGACAATGGAGAGAGCCAGAAGGGGAAATATAAAGCTAGTATACCATTATATTAATGGTAATAGCCACTTTGCCATCATTATGAGTGCTTGTACTCTTTGACGCAGTGGGGAGGGGATGCTTTGATAGATAATCGGATGTAGCTGAAATTGACAACACATCTCTTCCCGCTCGCACTCAGCTTGCATCAGAAAATGCAAACATAGCTTTCCGGACTACAATGTGAGTCTATTTCCTATGTAGTAAAATTGCATTTGCTTGCTTTCCAATCCATCTCTACCCATACAATTACTTTTTGAATTTATCTCAATAACTTTTTGAAATAGATAGCAGTAAATATTCACATTATAATAATTTGTGTATGTTGTGTTGTTTTCTATAATTGCTTTGATTTTGTCATTGCCTTAATGCAACCATAACAGATGAATGTCCTATCCTGTTATGCTGGCGCAGCACAAGGCAGCAGCAGTGGCGGTGAGCCTCCGCTAGATGGCACTGCCGATTTTCCGGTGCCATATCATACAGTCAAGGCTTAGATAAACTGTTAGGGTTCGGGTGAGGGTTGGGGTTAGGGTGAAGGTTAGGGTTAGGGTTAGTTTAAGGGTTAGGCTAATAATATAAGCATAGCACTTCTCTCACATATCGGAAAACGATTGGCAGCGCCATCTAGCGCTTGGAGGCCGAACTAACAGATGATTTTACATTCTTACAAATAATGAGAGAGTGATGATACATACCTTGGCTTTTAAGTCTTGTGATCAAATAACTTAAGTTCTTGATCGTCTTCTACCAAGACATTGGTCTGTTCTGAGATCACAATGGCATCCTATGGGGTAAGTCTAACAGTTTTTTTTGTTGGGGTAAATTCACTAAGCTTCACATGGGCTGAGAAGTGATTTGGTGAGTCTGTGGTGGCATTTTTCACTATAGGAAATAGACATTGAATATTAAACAATGCTTTTTGCAGATCCGGTGAAGCTTAGTGAATTTAGAGTTGAGTGCTTGTTAGAAGCTCTGCCACGAGCCACTAACCTTTACTCAATTGTGCATTAACTGATAAGCATGTTGCTAAGTTTTGTATCCAGAAAATGCAATTAACTAATCAATGAAATACACTGAAAGGACAAGTAGTTCAAGAAGACTGCACTTGTTTGTGAAATATGGGACAGGAATAGGCAAGGCTGTTTTATTAGATAATTGGTTTTAGCATATCTTCCCCTTCACTGGCAGCTTGCTTCAGCATATGCAAGAACAGCTTTCTGGAAATATAAACGTCCCTCTTATACACGGACACAACTTCCATGAGCGTCTCATGGATGCCTCCAGGGTTTAGTAAAGGAATAAATATGTATTTATTTATTAACTGAAAACTAGCTTATTGACTTTTCCTCTGCTTAACTATCCTCTTAGCCAGACTCCTTATACATCTTTTTCACTGTACAGTGGCCCCCTTTTCACTGTACAGGTAGCATGTCATAAGTCAATGCCCTTTTAACACGTAGGAAAACTTACTCAGAAGTTAAACATTTTTATTTCTTCATTTTAGAGATTTGGGGTTTTGTACAAAAAGCACAAAACTGTTGCCTGTATTATCCAAGAAATCAGCATAGTTAAATTATCCTCAATAATTATACCAGCTAGGAGAGCTTTAAAAGCCCTCTTTTAAGCACTTTCTTAGAAAATGTTTCTGTTGACTTTATTACGGCAGCAAAGTGCAAAAGAGTATTTTTTTTTCTTTTTTTTGTATTTTAAAGCATATTGCTTCCAAAGTTGGTTTTACCAGGCACTCAATGCTGTACTTCAAATCCAGGCAAAGTGCAGAATATGATTGCATAATTTGGCACGGTCTGAAGTACTTTACAAAAAGCAGATTTAATTGAGCATACAGACTTGTTATCTTGTCAATCTCAGGATAGGCAGTCCCTGTAGGTAAGAATGCATGCACATCACCAGCACTGCGAATACACGCTTGGCCTTTCAACAGGATGGCAATTTTTGTCTCCCTTTGTGCTGTCAATTAACATTAGAGTTTACAGTTTAGAGACATGAATGGGATGTATTCCTTCAGGTGACACTGATAGAACTAATGGCATGATTGGGAATTCAAGTGTCAAACTAAATGGGAACTATATATAAGTCCACGCTATATTTTCCTTTTATTTTGAATATGAAATTGTTGCAGAACTATTACAGTGTCCCATCCACCCACCAGGCTTTGATTTGTATTATATTAATTTATTTGCAATGTTCAATTAATTAGGAGGACCATCTATCACAGGAAATTGTAAATATTGCTATGTATTAATACATGCAATTCTGCAGTTTGGGTTAACATTTTAATAGGTGAGCCATTTTAGTCATCTACATTATAAATGTTGGGTAAAAATGTTGCAAGTGGCTTCAAATGAAAATACGAAGTTAGGAAAGTTTGATTATAGAGATTTACTATGCTTTGTAGTAGCTATGATGTGCTTTGCAGAAGGCTGCAGTGTTTATTCCAGGCAGGGGCAGATCTACCAGTGTGGCAGGTAATTCACTGCACCAGGGCCCTCCTCTGGGATGTGTAATTCTATTTTGCATTTTTTGTTTTCTGGGGTCTCCCGTGTGGAGCAGTTCAGCACGCTGTGGATGTGTATCAGGGAAGAAGGTAAAAGACCAAGGACTGCAAAGTGGCAGCAAAGTACAAGGGGGTGGGTTCTGTGAGGAAGGAACAAAGGAGATAGGGATTGGTGCTATATGAGGTGGGTGCTCAGTGGGGTTGGGTGCTGTGCAGGGATGGATAGTGAGAAGGGATGGCTTCTGACAAGATCTGGGTGCTATGTAGGGATGGATGCTAAGAGGGGTGGCTGCTGTGTGGGAGTGATGTTTATATATGTGTATATATGTTTATATGTATGTGTATATAAATACCCGTAGAGTATGTTGTAGGAAAGTGGAGAACGTGCACCTTGGAGCTGTGCTGCAGGTAGAGGAGCGTTGCACAGGCATGAGCACTGAGTAAATTTATTCTGGTGGGGCCCAGTGCAAAAAAAATTGTACATCCCCTGAGGGGGGCCCACAATTTCTTTATGCACCAGGGCCCTCCATTCTCTAGCTCCGCCACTGATTCCAGGGGTGAGCAAGTTCAGTCCTGGAGAGCCCCTCACAGATCAGAATTTGAGGATACCCTTTCTGTGCACAAGTGAGACAATCAGGATGACTGAAGAAGAGATTGACTCACCTATGCGCAGCAGTGTTATGCTCAAATCCTGGTCTGTGTTGGGCCGAAGTTGCCCAACCGAGGTCTATTCCTTAGGAGTAAAGCTGCCATCAGATAACAATGAAACTTTTGTAATGGCTTAGTGAATAAACCCCAGTGGCCCAAATTTACTAACACGGGACTATCACAGGGTTGCTGATGGCTGTAATGTCTATTTCCAAAGGTGAAAATTGCCATTGTAGCACTTCCCTTTCTTTTACCCCATTATGTTCACTCTTATAAAGGCCAGAAATCACTAAGCATTGTAGGCTCTTTGCTGCAGTTGCTGTTTTCTATGACAGTATTTACAAGGCAGCCTCGGAGAACCGTTTCACATCATAGCTTAGGGAATTTTGGCCAATGAGTTTTGTGAAGACCAATAAAACAATAATGGTAACTATTTTAATAAATTGCTTAAAATTAGTTAATATTAATGTCATATTCACTTTGCTACCATCAAAATAGAGAAGGTGCAAAGCAAGACCCACTAGTAATACTAAGAAAGAAATCATTTTAAAGTTTGGAATGAAACATGCCCCCCAAAAAATAGCTGTTAACTAATGAAAACAACATAATATAGCGAATATAGTGAAGTATACCTTTCTATTAAAAAGATGCTTCTCTATCCTTTCACCATCGCTATGAGACTTAGTTAATCTAGCCCATTGAAAAACTACAAGCTATAATGAAGCTTTACTATTAATTTTTACATTTACATTTTACATTTGTTTATTTGTAATATATTCAGATTAGTACAGCTACTTCTAGTGTGATCTATCCTACTGCCATATGCACAATGTTGTTCAAGTAGTTTGTTCTTTAGTTCAGACATCATTAATTGCCTGTTTATGTCTGGTATATGACTGATGTTTTTTTCCAGGTGTAAAAAATCAGATAACAAACCACCTCAACTCACAAATCCACACATTTAAGAGAAAATCTCACTCAGTGATCTAATTACTATTAAAAACCAATACATTTATTTTTTATTTTTAATGTTTGTAATTACATTTTAACAATAATTCTTTATTATGTCATAATCGCAAAAAAACTTTTTTTTTTATAATATACTAAATGTATAATAGTTTATGCACTTTTAGCCTCCTACTTGACCTCTTTTATAAAGTATAACCAGTCTTGTGATGTTAGCATCTCTTTTTTTCAATTCTCTAACATACTTGGGAAAGAGTGGTACTCATTAACATAATTATTATATTTAATGAGCAATACATTACATTATAATAAGCTGGTTTTGCTTTGAATTAATTCTCTATTCTGATTTAATCACAATGCCACTTCATCTTTCTCTGAAACCTATAAGTAAATTGTCACCTTACTTAAATTAACCTCAATTATTAATTTAGTTTCCTATGAACCACAGCCCCAACCTTCAGTTGAAGCTCTCCCTTCCATGTTTGAGAACACGTTTAGCTTGCAATTATAAGAGAAGAAAGTGAGACTCATATTCCTACTCAAATTATATAAGCAGTTTGCATAATTAAGATGCATTACTATTCTCGTGCATATCATAATGTAATCATTAGGCTACAAATTATACCAAAATCTTCAGTGATTATGTGGTTCGAATAACTTTTCCTAATTTAGTTAATACAGCTATTAAGTACTGTAGGTAAGGAGCAACAGGGTAGTAATTTTACTTATGTATAAACACTAGGAGTCTTTGAATGGTTACAAATTACTTTTCAAGTGCTGAGCTTGTTCTGAAAACATTTAAGTAGATTCTTCTATCTACTGCGGTAACATAAAATAAGCCTCCAGGGACATTTTATTTAATGATGATTTTTTTTTTTTTTGTAACAAAAGACAAGTAAATCTTGTGCAAACACCTGTATTAATTGTATTTCCTGCTCATGTGTTGCTTTTGTTTTTGTACAAGAATTCATCTCAGATGAGTTAACCTCACTTTTAAAAAGGGCACCTGTCGTTTTCTTAGTGCTTATTGTAAATCAAAACACGTTGAGCCCTTAAAGCACTGGAAGAAAGGAGTGCTGACATGAGCATATACCAATGGGATTAAAGACTTTTTCACCACTTGAAATATCAGAATGGAGGATGACTGAGTTTTATAAAATTACAGGGGGCGAGATATACCTAGAAATTCCACAGATGGGTGGTTGTTTTATTTCTTTAATAAACTCAGGCATGGGAGGGGCTACTAGTGTTTTAGAAGATAAAAGAAAAGACACCACCCTTACAGCCCAAGGCATCTCTAATTGACCAAGGTTTCTGCAGCCTGTGATTCGATCCATCCAAACACTGTCGGAGGCCGTTGTCCCCAGCTGAGAGACCATGACAGGGCTGAATAAGAATTAGGTCTATTAGTGTAAGTGCTAGGCTGGGTTTTTAGACCTCAGTGATTGCAATACATACGTGTAAATGACAACTGTTATTTGTTGAAGGTTTTTACACAGCTACGACACAGCTTCCAGTCAGTCCTTTTAAAACACCGGCATGTTTTTACACATTTTTAGCATTCTAGAAATATAGGGAAGTATTTATTTTATTTTTATGGTATCCAAGAAAACCTCTGCAAGGACTACTTTATGATGAAAAAATGATTTAGTAAATGATATAACAAATCTCCTCCTCACATATCACTCCATTCACTGGTAAGATAAAGTCACACGTACATGCTCTAGACTAGCAATAAATGATGAAGGCAAACAAAATGCAACATTCTATACACAGAGTCTTTGAAAAATAAGATTTGCTCTAAAAAAAGATTATATTCAGGGCTTTAATCACTGTTAATGTTCCTGGGGCTCAATTACATGTCTCCTGTAGGAAACCATATAAAGCTAACTTTGCCCTAAAGGAGTACTTTACTACTCTGCAACAGACCTCACATAAAAGTTACTGCTTTACCCAGGGGGGTATTGCCCATAGTTATCGAGACACAGAGGAGGGGGGAGACACAGAGGAGGGCGGAGAGAGACACTGGGGAGTGTGAGGAAGGGGGAGAGACACAGGGGAGTGAGAGGAGGGGGTGGAGACACAGGGGAGTGAGAGGAGGGGGAAGAGACACAGGGGAGGAGGGGGAGACACACAGGGGAGGGAGAGGAGTGGGTAGAGACACAGAGGTGGGAGAGGAGGGTGGGTAGACACACAGGGGAGGGAAAGGGGGGGAGACACAGGGGAGGGAGAGGAGGGGAAGAGTTACAGGGGAGAGGGAGGAGGGGGAAGAGACACAGGGGAGGGAAATGGGACGAAAGAGACAAGAGGGAGGGGGGAAGAGACACAGGGGGGAAAAGGAGGAGAGAAACCGGGAGGGGGAGAGGGGGGGAGGGACACAGGGGAGGAGGGAGAGACACAGAGGAGGGGGGAGAGACACAGGGGAGTGACAGGAGGGGGGAGACACAGGGAAGTGAGAGGAGGGGTGAGAGACACATGGGAGTGAGATTAGGGGGACGAGACACAGGGGAGGAGGGGGGAGACACACATGGGAGGGAGAGGAGGGGAGTAGACACACATGGGAGGGAAAGGAGGGGGAGAGACACAGGTGAGGGATAGGAGGGGGAAGAGACTCAGGGGAGGGAGAGGAGGGGAAAGAGACACAGGGGAGGGAAATGGAAGGAAGAGACACAAGGGAGGGGGAAAGAGACACGGGGGAAGAGACACGGGGGAAGAGACACAGGGGGGAAAAGAGACACAGGGGAGGGAGAGGGGGGAAAGAGACACAGGGGAGGGAGAGGGGGCAAGAGACACGGGGAGGGAGAGGTGGGGGCAAGAGACACAGGGGAGGGAAAGAGGGGGAAAGAGACACAGGGGAGGGAGAGGAGGGGGGAAAGGAGACACAAGGGAGGGAGAGAATGGGGGAAATGAGACACAAGGGAGGAAGTAGACAGAGGGCGAGATTCGCAATGAGCGCCAAAGGCGCTCATTGCGAGGCCCGTGATGAGCAACAAAGGCCCACATTGCGAGGCCCGTGATGAGCGCCGAAGGTGCTCATAGCGAGGTCCGTGATAAGCGCGAAGGCGCTCATCGCTAGGCCAGTAAAGTAGACGGGTAGAGGCTACCATTGTGTGCCAGGCTTCACATTTTATTGCTGTCTTAGATATGTTGAGTTTGAGATGGTGGGTGGACATCCAGGAGGATATGCTTGAGAGGCAGTTGGAAACACGTGCTAGAAGAGATGGGGATAAATCAGGTGCTAAGAGGTAGATTTGCGTGTCATCTGCATAGAGATGATATTGAATTCCAAAAGATTTTATAAGGGGGCTAATTGAGGATGTATAGATGGAGAATAGGAGAGGGCCTAGGACTGAACCTTGGGGTACGCCAACAGACAGGAGAAGAAGATGTGCCGGAGAAGGAGACACTAAGGCCCTCATTCAATTGCAATTTGGCCAATGGAATAGGGCTCTGTATTAGGACATAGCATATTTTTTTTAAAGAAGTTTTTAATTAGTAAACATCTATCCAAAAGCAAGATTTTCACTAACTAAAAACTTCTTTAAAAAACATATGCTATGTGCTAATACAGAGCCCTATTCCATTGGCCAAATTGCAATTGAATGAGACCCTAAATGTCCAATCTTGTAGGTATGATGTGAACCATGTATCTCTAATTCCAAGAGAGTGGAGACATTGGATTAGTAGGGGTGGTTATCACGTAACGACTCTTGGTTGGGGATTAGCTGGTGCTATTGGGTGGTTGAGTTTACAAGTAGGGTTTAGGCTCACTGATAAAGCCACATGGCTTTACAAGAAAATGTAGCGTTAGGTTACATTTATTACACAAATAGCAGGGTACATATCACAAATGGCGATCATTTGTTAGGGTTTACACTTAAGGGTTTTATATGGGCAGCATGAAACAGATATGTTAAGGCTTACATTAGCTTTTAACTCACATAGTTTCCTACGGGAGCCATGTAATCAAGCCCTTACTCTGATATATACCGTACTTTTCAAATTTGTGAACTTTTTCCTTTATTACAAGAATCATAAAATGCCACTAAGGGAATAGTATGATATGACTTTTAATAATATACTTATTAAAAAACACTACCATTGTAAACACAGTTGCCTTGTTCTAAATAAAGGTACAACATAGGATTCTCCAAGAACCAGTAAAGGTTCCAAAAGATCTTACAAAATTGTAGAAGTAAAAAAATAAAATGAAATAATCATAATATCCTATTCATATACAATGACCTAGATGCAGTAAGCTTTGCAGTGAAGGACTGTGAAAGTTTGCAACTCACAAGCAGCATCGACCTTCACAGTATTCACTAAGATTGCCCAAATACGTGATATCCATGGAGAGCTGCAGAGCTCTACACTTTCTTAGTTCTTTGCTGATCGTACAGAACTTGCTTACAGATCATCTGTGAGAAGAACATCAAACAAAGCTTCAATGACAACATTTTCCATGTATATTTGCATTGTATTATAATACAAATCATAGGCTAATGCATAATTCCGAAACTGATTCACAATTATTCCTGTGACCAGTAATATAATATATTAGTTATTTGCTTTTATTATAATAGAAACCCGTTGTGCATTGGTTTGTGGTTAGGATATGTGCATTTAATGGTGATTTGTATTATAATACAATGTGAACTAAAAATTAACCAATAGGGGCCGATTTTTTGTATATTTCATTCTCAATTCTAGGCCCAATAATACTGTGCTCCTAACCTGTGCCCTACACTCCTAACCATTTGGATGACCCTGGATGTTAGAGTTTATTTCTTTGACCATATGGGTGAAAAAAAGAGTTTTAGTTTCTTCAATGTATATATCTCCAGATTCACTAAGCTTAACAAGGGATCACTTAAAGCGGCCATGTTTATATTCTATGAGGAATTTTGTCATCCTAGGCTCAGGGAAGAACATCACAGCAGAAAATGCAAGAACACAGTTTGAAAATTGTGGGTCTAAAGAAGTAAAGACATTAAAAAAAAAATTAGTGAAGAATTTTCTTTTCGTAATTTTCTTTCTTTTATAATGTATATGAGGAATATTTGTAGGACATATCAATACTGCTTTGCATTATCAAACAGAACATTTATTGGGGAAATATGGTAACCATTGCTAGCTACAGCACATTGTCCTAAGATTTTATAAAATTAAAAAGCTTATACAAATCAAACTAAAACAAGAGACTGGGTGGAGGTTCTGGGAAGACGAGATTCCTGCCTTCAAGCTAACTACTGGACGGATGAGGAGACTTCACATTCTGGCCCCTGGCAGTAGCCCCTGGGACAACGGAGAGACATAAACCATAACAAACTTGGTCTCTCTCAAGTAAGTCTAAAGACTGAGAAGAGAGATTAAACTGGTGAAGAGGAAACATTTTTCTTTTTATTATTAATTTTGTAAGAAATTAGTAAGATTAATTAGTAAGAAACATAATCCATACTATTATAAATACAGCAATACATTGACCTAAATGTTTACATTTTTACATAAAAAACGTATGTAAACTTATGTAACTTATTTAATTTTATTTTTAATAACTTGCAAAACTTATTGTTATTTATGATACTTATAAAACTAACAAAACTTGAAAGCAAACAAAAAAAAAATATATATATACAGTATATATAACCATATATACCTAGATTGATGATCTATCTATCTCTCTATAAAGAAAAAAAATGTCCAGTCTTGCCACCATTACCTAAATGGATGTTTAAGATAAAACATTTGAAAACCACTTTTTGAATTTTTTAAATGGATGTATAGTTAACTGCTGTATAAGAGATTTTGTATAACTTCGTTAATCTTTCAATTGCCCAAAGTTCTTCAGGAGTTTCTTGGACTGGACAGGTTCTGAATGTAGGAAAAATCACGTGTTCCCTGCAAATAGCTACCCAGTCTGTCACAAGTAGGTTTTCTATTTGGTTCCTTCAGACATTCTAATCCCCAAAGGAGAAATAAGCAGTGCAGTGCAAAGAGTAGGGGCCTCATTCTATTATCGGCCGTAAATCGGCCGTAAGGCTGCGATTCCTTGCGGGGGTTCAGTTAACTCGCGATTCTATTATACGGCCCCGCAAGGATCTCATCTTACAGGCCGGCCGCATATCTTGGAACCGGCCGTAAGCTGTGAAATATAAAAACTCAAAAATAAATTCAAGCCTGCACTGTACAGCTCTGTAAATGCTAGGGATCATATTGGGGGACATGAGGATTAAAAGGAACCCACTCTCAAGCTTGCACATCTGCCCAAACCCGAGTTCAAATTAACTGTTTATTTTCCGGCTGCGGCGTGGGTGTGTCTGAGGTGCTCCAAGCCCTCGGGACTTTTTACATGGATATTTTACGGATATTAAAAATAAAATATTTTACGGATTTGAGTACAGGATAATTATGTGCTATTTTTTCTAACACCTAAAATCCCTTTATAGTCTTCTCAAAGTGCAGGATGACTTTATTTGAGCTATTTTATGTGCTTAATTGGTGCTAGCGAGACCTCTTTCCTGCAAGTAAGCTGCGGCTCGCTTTTAGCCTTGCAGAGAGGTTTCCCGGAGGAATTGAATTGCAAATCTCTTGCGGCCGTTTTAGATCAAAGGCTTTCCTCTGGCGCGAGCGTCCGCAAGAGATAGCAAGGCACCGGCCGCAAGCCTGCCGGAATCCCCGGCCGTAAGGGAATAGAATAGCAGAATAGCTTGCGGCCGGTCCTTGCGGCCCCGCAACGGCTGCGGCCGCTAAAAGAATGAGGCCCTAGGTATATAAGCATGTTGAGGGGATCTTGTAATTAATTGTTCCTTCAGCATTATGAGAGCTTACTCCCATGATCTCAATATATTGGCCAGTTCAGCATTTACAATTATTATAAATCAGTAAAAAGAGCACCTGATGAAATGGTTTTGTAACGTCTTCACTTGATTTTGACAACTCTACATGATGCAGATCCAGGAGTTAAAGGTGTCTTTAAGAAGTAATATCTCAAGTCTTTTTAAAAAAAAAAAGGGATATGGGTTTAAAAGTAAAATCAGCAAAGAAGGCTATGCAAGCCACCCAAATCTTTAATATATGTCTATACAGAGCAATAAATATACAGGACAGATGGATACATATTATTATACCTCCACATACAGAAGAATTTCCACTATTGAAATAATAACAAGCCTCCTATACTTTGAATAAATACCAAAACAGGGCAGCAGTCTGAAAAGGCGCATGTCTGTGATCTGATCTTCTAACGGAACCTATTATTTCTGGTTTTGATATTTAAGCCTTAAATGCATAGTGGTTGCTGTTTTTGGCAGGAGCGATTTATCAGCTTCTGTTACACATTTCATTGTATACCTTGCAGGATTCTGAATAAATGAATAAAACGGGAAAATCACTGGTGTCATGTAATAAACCAGGGAAGATTATTTTGACAGTTGAAAACAATACTTGCCAAAAACAAAACTGAAGTTTTCAATTGGGACATTTTGCCAAATAATAAAATACGCAGAGCAATTTAATAGGGAATAGGGTTTTATCCCATTCACTGCACGTCACATCTATAATAAAGAGAATTCTTGACTATTTAGGCATTACATTATACATGAAAGCAAAGGCACTGCTAGTTCTGTCTTAAAGAGACATGCAAGTCCTAATTATTTATTATGCATTTAAAAGAGTACATTTTAAAATCAGAAGTTTTTTTTGCATTGCAATTAAATTATATGATATTTACAAAACTTACTTTAAGTTTTGGTGAGAGCTCTTGTACTATGGAATGAAATTCCACAAGTGGAACCTTATCTGCACCCAAGGACTCCTCTCAGGTGATAAAGCAGATTAACAAACATCATTGTCTTTCCTAGTACAGCTACATTTTGGGCTGTATTTATATTCTTTTTTTCTGAAACACTTTTCCTAGTTTTTAAAAAGACATTCTTAGTCATCCTTTACATTTGTAAAATATGCAACAAACTAACAACATAAGGAGATTAGGAGCTATGTAAATCATGCGTCCCCTTCTGGTGAAGGGGCTTGTGTACATCAGTGAAGCTGTGAGCTATACCATGTAGGGGCACCCGAAATGGGCAGGTCATAGCAGAGAGGTCGACTGGAGAAGGAACCCACTCCAGCATCTTTGCCATGAAAACCTAATGGAAAAGCACAACCAGAGACAAGATGTGCCTCATGTGCTGTGGTCCATAGGGTCACTGAAAATCAGACACGACTGAACGACTACACAATCATGGGTATACAATCATTTTCAGAGAAAATCTTAATATAGCTGACTCTTCTATTGCATGGATGTTGCCATGATAGCCATACTTTTATTTTTCAAGACACAGGTGGTAGGCACAGGTATACTTTCAGTCTGCATCTGCTGAGCAAATGGAAGGGATGAGGAAATTGTCCAGTGATGAAATGTAATCTGAATCCACCAACAAACGCCTCCTCCCTCTTTTCTTCACTTCTTCAAAAGATATTAAAATAATAAAACTTAGCATTCATGCTAGCAGGCCAAGCATGCCATCCTTCAGGCACATGAATTTAACCTAAAAGTTATTTTATGCCCATGGTTTTCACAACTGGTAACCAATGGGCATGGGCACAGTGGCCCTTTAAGTGCCTCTGATAGTGCTGATGTCACAAGTGTGATATTTGTATTCCCTTCATGCTTTGTAGGACATTTATTTTATGAAAAGCCAAGAAATACATTTGTAGTGCTTAAACCTTCTCTTATAAATGCATTATAGAAACTGTGCATCTTCTATAATTATTTTGCAGGTCAGTATTTAGATGATACAAACTTTATGAAATGATGTAGTATGTAGATATGAACAACGTTGTTGTTTAAACAATTTTAAGCTACCGTGGAATTTTCTTTTAATATTGTAACTAGTAACCGGTGCCTGTGAGATCACATATTAAGTTAGTTACTCAAGATAACCAGAGATTTAAAACACATGAAGTGGTCTGACAGGTCTATCCGGGCAAGGCACAAGGCTGAGTACAACAGGATATAGCATGAGAGACAGTGAGACGGCAGTAGACAAGCACAATCCATCAGGACAGAAGGCACCGTAGAAAGTATCTGTAAAAGGCTCCTACAAGGAATAACTCCAGGAGATAGACGGAATAAGCTGGGTGCAATTAGGGTGGAGATAAGAACCAATTAAGGAGGAGATGGAGTACCATCATTTGCAAAGAAAATAGAAAACAGGAAAAGATTATAGATAAATCTCATCCATTGGGTAGATGAGGAAGTTATAAAGAGTGAACCCTCAAGTTATTATTGATGAGTATGAAAGAGCTCCAAGCCTGTGGGCCATATATCAAAATAATTACATTATAATGACTACCAGTCACTGAAAATAAATATTACACACTATATATCTATATATATATATACTAGCAAATTGCCCGTCTACTCCCCCCTTCCCTCCCCTGTGTCTCGCTCCACTCCCCATGTATCTTTCTCCCTCTCCCCATGTCTCTTTCTCCCCCTCCCCTGTGTCTGTCTCTCTCTCTCACTCCCGTGTCTCTTTCTCCCTCTCCCCTCCCCTGTGTCTCTCCTTCCCTTTCCTCCCCTGTGTCTCTTTCCCCCTCCCCTGTGTCTCTTCCCCTCCCCTGTGTCTCTTCCCCCTCTCCCCTGTGTTTCCATCCCCCTCTACCCTCCCCTGTGTCTCTTCCCCCCTCCCCTGTGACTCTTCCCCTCCCCCGTGTCTCTTCCCCCCCCTCCCCTCCCATGTGTCTCTCCCCCCCCCCCCCCCCACTCCCCCCGTGTCTCTTCCCCTCTCTCCCATATGTGCGCACAGCTCTGTACGGACTTACAAAGTAGTGGCAAGTGTGTACGCTCCCATGGAGCGTAACACACTTACCAGATTTATTATAGTATATATATATATATATATATATATATATATAAATATATATAGGATAGACAAAGTCTCATTATGATTCTGCCTTTTAATTATGCTGCCCCATCAATTCCAGTGGTGTAACGAAATGTAAAATATCTATAGTGCCTTCAATAACAGATTTCACTTTTTTAAATATGTCCCAATGCTGTTAGTACTCTTTGTTATAGAGACATCATAGAGGGCTAAAAGCACTACTTTTTCATTCTAACCACCTCTTCTTCAACCTGTCCTCGCTGCCACAATCTAATTTGGCTTATATACTCATGCCACCCTTTTTCTCTGAATAGCCACTCCTTGAAAGCAACACTCTCTGTCCATACCAACTCACTGCAACCCTTCTATCTCTATACCCACTCACTCCGGGGTGGATCACTTCTGTGTAATTTATTTTTGTTGCATTTCATATTTTTTTTTTTGTGTAGGAGCCCAAGCCGTCAGCCCAACTGGAGCTCCAAGCAGTGCAGAGTGGACCAGTTCAGCACACTGGGGATGTGTATCAGGGAAGAAGTGAGAGCACAAGGATGGCTAAGTGTCAGCAAAGTGCTATGTGAGATGGGTGCTGAGAGGGGATGGCTGCTGACAAGGGCTAGGAGTGTGGGCTGTGCAGGGTGATGTTATATATATATATATATATATATATATTTATATATATATATATATTGGAAATGGGTCTTGGGAGTGTGGGCTGTGCGGGGGTGATGTTATATATATATATATATATATATATATATATATATATTGGAAAGGGGTCTTGGGGGTGGGGCAGCAATGGGTAAGGGTCTTGGGAAGATTTGCTGTTATGTGGAGGGGTCTTCAGGAGGGGAGCAGTTACGGAAAGGGGTCTGGGGGAGGAGCACTGAGTCATATGGTGCCAGCAGGGTACAGACCAAAAAATGTTTTTTGCACCAGAACCCCCCATTCTCTAGCTCTGCCACTGCTCACAGCCATCCTTTCTTCCCACAATAATTCACTGCCACTTTCGATACATACTAGCACACCTTCAACCTCTTTCTCCACTATATATAATTGTAGTATCTACACATTACAATTATACTTCCACAGGGTGCCCGCCTGTACCAATATATATGTAAAATGTGCCATGATAATGATAATAATATTATATGATACATTATGTTTCCTTAATTTTAGAAACCGCAGGGGCTGGTGTTATTCGCTTGTCTCTTTTATGTGAAAGCTACTCTTTAAAAAACAACAACTTAATACTAGAGATTATAGGACTTTATTATTTGTAATGGTGATATCACTGATAATATAACACCACACCACTGTTGCTTATAAACAAATCTTCACCACTGTAGTAATTAAATATATGACAATATAATATAGTTTAAGGAAAAAAACAATGGAAATGTCATTAGCTTGGCTAATACAGTGTTATTGAAATAATATGGCGGCCACTACATTTATAGACCTGCTCAGGAAATGTGCCTCTGTTTCTATGATGTACAAGCAAATTATCTTAGGAAATAGAGTGGGAATTACACTAATCATCAAGAAGAGAGCTGCTGTATAATTTCCTTTACAAGTTATAGCTAATAACACATGTCTTCCCAATACTATCCATAAAGCAGTGATGGGAAACACCCATGTGCAATAACCACAAGGTAATGGCACCAAGTTCTGTTTGAACTGATATTTGGCTCAGCTTGCAAGTTTCACGTGTTCAAAAAGATTTGTGCAGAATTTGATATGTCCAACTCCAGAGTGTATCAGGTAACTTCCCAATAATTTCTGTAGTTTTCATTTCCTTTATTGCAAGTTGATGCAGACAGGAAAATGTTAGAACAAATTGTCCTCTCTTTACATCCAATTTGCCCACTTCCCCCTGCCTGTGTATAGTCTCCTGTAATCAGTTTCTCCCGTTGGCCACTGCAGCTCTAGTCTGACAATATTTTTTACCAAATACAATCTTTTACACACTGGCATATTCACCTTCCAAGACTAATCACATTCAATGGCAGCAGTGGCTCAAGATAAATACCAGACACGGTGCACAGCCAGATAAACGTCCTTTCCTCGGGCATGTGTACTTTATCTTTAGCATCTACCTGATAAGTTACAAGTGGCTCAGGGTATTTAGTTTTACTGGTGTAGCGAGTTTGTAGCATGGAGCAATGTCCAAGACCATTATTGCAGTTGGACTTTTTTAGAAAGGTATTTAAGATACTTTCTCTAGATAATGCCCCACTCTGCAACATTTATCATTTAGATTTGTTTCCACTTTTTGAACCAGCCTCTCTTGAGAGTATGGGAATGTTTTGACAGTTACAAAACTAAGCAGCTTCTGAAGATTATAATTTGGGACCTGTAAAATCCTATGTTTAATTTTCATTTAGCATCCTGCGACATGGGATTTCAAGCATAATCATGCTGTAAGTAGTTATAACTACCTCAAATGGCTTGAAAAATCAATCATTCATATTTAGAGTACATTAAAGCACAGATCCTATGAGTTTATCTAAAAAAATAAAGCTTGATCATCCAAGTACTTACAATATAAGAGTTTCAAATCATTCAAAATATTAAAGGGATCGATCCTAGGGCCATATTTAAATTGTATGCTGCTAAAGGCTATCTAGATGTAAATGTTTCGGAAATAACAAAAGTATTCCTCAGAGATATCTGCCCCTGGCCAAATTACCAATATATGTATATATATATATAGATAGGCCCTCATTCAATTGCAATTTGGCCAATTGAATAGGGGTCTAAATAAGCACATAACATATTTTTTTAAAGACATTTTTAGTTAGTGAACATCTATCCAAAAGCAAGGTTTTCACTAACTAAAAACTTCTTTAAAAAAAATATGTTATGTGCTTATTTAGAGCCCTATTCAATTGGCCATATTGCAATTGAATGAGGGCCATAGTGTGCACACCTTAGAGAAATAATACACCAACACAGAGTTCTGGTATAAAGCTTTCTCTCGCCTATTTTTATTACGTCAGTCATCATTTATATAGTTTTTAATAATCAGATAAAAGTTGCAACTAAGCAAAACATCAGGTTTAATTCAGCACTTCATTGGTTCTAAGGTGTCCGCTTTTACGGGACCTTGGACATGTATTGGGTCAGAAGCTTAGGGAGTCTCCAGGTCTCATCCCACAGGGGATGAGTCTATCTTCCCATTGGTTCAGATGTCGAGACAAAGGAAAGATGGCGCTTCCTTCTTAGTGTCCAAGGTGTGGTAGCTGTCGTCATCCTTGCTAGACCGGAAGTAGTGCCGCCGGCATCTTGTATGCGGAAGTAATGAATTCTCCATCTTAGAGTGTCCGATGATTAAGCATTTATTCATAAAGCTTTGGTTATACGATAATACTGCAAAGATAAGATACATAAGTAGGTGCACGAATATTGGTATGCATTTTGTATGGATCCCCATCCATAACATAAGCACCTCTTATACCATGTCTCTGTCACCCCTCCACTTGCTTTGATCTCATACAAACATTACCAAATATATATATAAAATATACGGTAAGTTTGTGCGTTTATGCATGTTAGAAAGAGTCAGATACATTCACATTTACAGCCTTATTAAATTGTGATTCGGTAAATTTAAAAGGGCTCTATTTAAGCACACAATATATTTTTTTACAGAAGTTTTTAGTTAGTGAAGACCTTGCTTTTGGATAGAAGTTCACTAACTAAAAACTTCTGTAAAAAAAATATATTGTGTGCTTAAATAGAGCCCTTTTAAATTTACCGAATCACAATTTAATAAGGCTGCTAGTGTTTATGCACATACTATTACATGGCACAACACTGTTAATTTGAGGCAGCCTACTACCTATAAAACTGTGCTGTCCTAGGCTTGGGCCTCTTTGGCCAAGACAGAAAAACATGTTAGATCACCAAGATTTTTGTATTATTGTTTAATTATTTATACATAAATTACATTGTAAGTCTGCAAGTTTTCAATCTTCCATGGTGCTTTGGGGAAAGAACTTTGGACACTGGATTCTAAGTTCAAAGACAGGGCCCTTCATCTTTGCCTTGAAAACAATCCATGTAAAGCGCTACTGAATATGTTGGCGTGTTACAAATAAACAATAATAATCTTATTTGGTGACATACTGTTCAGTGGGCCTTCAGGGTTTGGTCATGTCTGGTGCTGGTGTTGTGCACAGGTATACATTATTACTAATATAAGCAGAACAAATGTATTTAAATATCAGAGAGGGCCTGCTAATGATGTTTGAAATCTTTTCATGTCGTTTCCATTGCATATGGCAGCTAGGTGTGTTCAGTAACCAACTGATCTTAAAGAATGCACTTTGCATTAGTAGAATGCTTTCAGGAGAAAGAGACAGTATATAAACCAGTTTGTGAGTACACTATATTTTACATTTCTCAGGATAGTGACTCTTCTTTTTCACTGGGTTATCTATTGGTTTCCATTATGGGGATTATCCTTTTATGTGCTTGAATTTAGTTAAGTTATATAATTAGGTAATTTAGAAAGATTTGTATACATTGATACTGTAGCTCCAGAGCCTCCAGGCATGGAGGAGACATAAGGGACTGTATAGACTGTGCTTCATACTGTAAAAGTCAGACATTGATAAGGAATAAGATCACAGCTTTAACCTAAGTGTGCATGAAGAGTCTACTACAGAAGAATTTTGTGATACCAAAATCTTCCATTTTATGCAGTTTAAAATGGTTTAAAATAGAGGTCCATCTATTTGGCTGTAATTTATTAAGCAATTATACTACTACCCAGATTTAAGCTTAATAAGTATAGGGTTTAGGATTACTGTTATAAACACAGATAGCTCTGCTATGTCATTTTGAGTACCCATCTATTTGCTCTTCCTATGTATAGTAATATTTCACATCCTTGTGCTACTTTCCTCTGTCCAGGTATTATTAATTTCCACATTTTAAAGTATGTGCTTAGTTTGGATTTTGCTATAAATGCCAGAATAAGAATTTAATGTATTAGCAGATGAGCGTTTAGTTAGAACTTGCCATTATACACTTACGCAAGACATTTACCGATGATGTGCTCTGTGGGAGTTTAATCCATCCTCAGTATATTGTTTATTTCTTATTTTCCTATACACATCACAAATACCCAATATCCTGTTTGATATTCCTATATCTACACTTAATCATGTTATCAGGAAATACCCCAGTGAAAACTCTATCAAGACTCAGTATTTCCAAAAACATGTTTACAAGGGGAGGCTCAGTGATAAAAAAAAATCATCATAAATAGCAGTGATATTGATGAAATAGTGTCACACCTTTCCTAATCCTTCCAAATAAAGACCAGTCATGCCATAAAGTATAAGTGTGACAAGATAATATATTATATTAATTTAAAAAAGCAAAATAAAACACCAATTAAAAATCTCTATGTATTTTATCCCCTGTAAATTCATATGTTATAGGACTATAGGAAATGTGCACTAAAGATAATTAATAGAAGAGATTATATATATATATATATATATATATATATATATATATATATATATATATATATATATAAAAAGGTGCCAAGAAAATAAGTTTCTACACATACTCATACTAAGGCCTTATGTCAATCAAACTCTAATAAGATCAATGTGTGCTCTTATAGTAGGATACTTCACCTTTGATCATATTACTCTATTACTCTTAGCCAATCTGCCACACACTAACTGCACTAGGAAACACTACAGATTTTAAAATCTGCCACAGTAGTATCTGCTCTGAAACACCCATTCATGAGGAACTTTTCAGTGTTAGGTACCATAGACACTATTTGTGACATAATTATTATGTATTAAAAGTCATTAGTGTAGATAATTATTAACTGATAAGCTGTAAACATTTAATTAACAATATTTGTGTTTATTGTCAGCCACATCTTGCACTTAGTATAGTGTAGGCATGGTCTAAGATCAGTGTATGGTTTGAGTGTTTCGCAGCATATGGGAATTTGTAATAGCTAATATTTAGTTTGCATTGCTGTTACTTAGCATGAGGGTCTTGACTGCATACTTTGGATACTTCCCCCCTATTTACTACAATGGTTATAAAAGCTTTGTTCGTTGTCTATGGTTTTATTTTATGTGATATGGAAACCAACATCATCAAGGAGAAGGAACAATATGAGAAAACACCATTTAGCTGATGATGGTCAATAGACCATGCTATGGCCAGCTTCATCTATCAGGAGGAATGAGGCCGGAGTTCAATGAGAGCAAGAAGATTCTTAAAAACAGTATATTTAATAGTAGTCTGATGTCAAAACCGAGTTCTTTTATATTCATCCTTATATGTGAATATCAACCAGATATAAAAAATGATCAGAGCTAATTATTGTACTTTGTTTTATGGCTATTTGGCCCACTCAGCAAAAACTCTATGTTGTTTGTGCATTACACACAGGAAATATTCCATAGCGTATCTGTTTGATCCCATTCAAAAGGGCAGCTAAGGGAAATAAAAAAGTGGTAGGAGACATATATCTTAATGATCTTAAGTCACCATGCACCATAAATACATCACTAATATTTTTTGTGTTGTATATTGCTTCCACCATTTTTCTTTCATTCTTTCATTTGCTATAAATTATTTCTTATTTATGTTTAAAATACTATTAAGAATTAATCTTTCCTGAAAATCAACTTGAAAATAACATTACTAAGAAAAATAATGCACAAATAAAATCATTAAATCAATTACACATAACTACTTTATATCTTCTACATCTAAGGTCCCTGATATTCCTCAGTTTAGCATGGCACATAACAATTGTTAAACAACAAGCAAAAAAAAAGGCCAGATTAAATTCAAAGCCCGCAATTCGATCGCAGACAGAAGAATGTCTGTGAGTGTGTTGCAAGCTTCTGTTGGTCTCAGATTGCAATGCTATTTAATTGCTCAAGCCCGCAAGTTACTGTCCCAAAGCCAAAACCGTAAACCATGCACTGGTTCAGAGCAGTTCAGGGTGGGAACATGATCAATTAAGCAAGCCCGTAACCTCCCATTTCAAATCAGCCAATAGAAAATGAGACTGTCATTATTACGTCAGTAAAACATGGAGGTTGCATGTCATTCAATTAGGTTCGGGGTCCGATATGCGATCAGACTCGCAAACCCGCAAAATAAAGAATTATGAAAATGAATGCCAATATTGTTCTAGTCGATATGGGTGGCCTGATATCTATTAACTCATTGATACCCGAGATCGATTTAACCACAGAAATGACACATACATTTTTTTCTTATTTCCTTCCAATTTGCGGGCTTGAGACTGTAGTGAAATTAATTCTAATGTCTATCATAACTTACCCCGTTATTTACAGTGCAGTAGTGATTTTTTATTTGCATTTACAGTGCTACGAATAGGTGTTTTACCTTCTTGCGGGTCCTCTCTAGCACTCAAGTTTTTTCCTTCATTTTCCGTTTACGGGTGTGAAAACATTTGCGGGCTTGGGGAAATTGAGCAATTGAATAGCGATTAGTGATTTTAGCTTTGCAAAAGTGACAGATCAAAGGCTTCTGGAGGCTGTAAGTTACAAGTCTAACCATCGCCATTTTCTCAAGCTCATAACTCGGAAGTCACTCCGAGCCCGCAAAAAGACGCCTATTGAATAGCAAATTAGCTTGCGCCCTCACTTACGGGCCTCCGGATCTCCCGAAAGCACAATTGAATGGGGCTTATATTATTTGATCAACACATTTAAGTGGTCATGGCTATAAAAATGTTTCTGTACCACCATGTAACACCATGTAACACCATGTAATGTCTTACTGAAAAACCATATTGCAATGTCAATACATAAACTGAAAAGGCGGTTCTTGTAATGTAACCGAATAAAGCCTTGTATGACAGTGCTAATAAGAAAAAAACATCAGAATTTTATTATAATCAAACAAGTTTAGCCCCAACAGACGTGTTCAATTTCAAGTGCAATCAACATGGAGAATAACAAATATCCCACTACATTTGTGTTAAATAAAATAAAGGGACACATGTGACAATTTATGTATCAGTTATCCTATAGGGACAAAGCTCTAAAGATAACTCAGGTGCACAAGATGATTTTGATATAAACAAACACCTGACAAACTTCGAGATGTTCTCACGTCTAATCAGTCAAATCTTTTTTTCCAATAATTATAATAATGATCTACCACAAGGCACCTATTTGTTACCTTGCTCAGACTTGGCATCTGGGCTCTGGTTGAGCTTCATGGTAGATATAAACTACATACGCATTTGTAGATACATTTCCTCAGGGCAACTGCTTATTTGAACAGCTGTTGAGAAACGCACAAAGCAACTTCTGAGCTTATCCATGTCTGGATAGTTGCATCTTGATTATTTTTAGGTTTGCACATGACCAACCTGTTTTCCTTACTGGGAATAATTTCTTAAAATTAAAGGTCACTGCAGTACCTCAACCTGCCAAGGGTCTGCTGTATAGGTCAACACTATAGTTAATGGGTCAGATCTTTTTGAACAGATCGTCAGCGCTGGTGTTGTTGAAAGTATCTGTCATTTGTCAATGTTCTTGTTTTTCTCTCTTGGACTTGAGAAGAAATAAAGGTCTGGGTTAGGAATGTATCATATATCAAAGTTTACTGTCTAGGTGATGAGAAAATAGGCAAAGATAACAGTATTGCAAAGTTTCACTATTTTCACCTTATATGAAATAAGACATAAATATTAATATATGCAAATACCAGATTGTTATGCATAATCCAAAATGTAAGTAATTACATATTTTTTTTTACATTTTAGTTAATACACTGTAACATGCGATGTGACTAGTATTAGTGTACTTTCAAAAAATATTTGATGTAACTTTTGGCTTAAATGACTGATTGTTTTTTTAATGTTTTAACATATTGTAGAAAAACTTATAGGAGTTTTACCTCCCACTAGAAGTGCTTGGCACTATATTTACTTTAAGGAGTTTATATTTGTAACATAGTGGGAAAAATCTTTTATTTACATTTATTTACAAGAACAACAACGCAACTTAGACACTTAAAAACAATTAAAAAACATAAATAGGATAAAACATCCCCTTTTCCATTATCTGTTTATAAGGTCTTATTATAGAGAATAAACTTCGTATTTGCTGAACTGCATTTGCCTCAAAGCATTAATGTATTCTTTTTTCAATACAGTTCAATATATATTCCAAATTATAATAATTAACCAATAAATATGAGAGACTTTTTATTCATGTTAGGCAGGGCAACACAATAATATTGAGAAAAAATAGTAAAAAATATAGATGTTGGTATATTATGTTTAACCTTTACACTGAACTTTTGCTAAAATTTAGACTAGAGAACAATAGTATAGAATTTCTTTAGATGATGTACCATATTGGTCCGAATATAAGCCGCACCTTTTTTACAATTTTTGAGCTTGCGAGTTACGGGTGCGGCTTATATTCGCGACCGTCAAAAAATCATTGCCGATTTGCGAACTTTGCTTGTAACGCGTGCGACTTCTATTCACAAATGCAAAATTACTGCCGATTTGCGCGATTGCGAGTTAAGGGTGCCGATTTTCGTGCTTTAGACTGCGGTATTGAATAGCGATTTACGGTTTTAGTGATTTGAACATCCTGTAAAGCCGTAACCTGCAAAAAAAGCTACAGTGCAAATTAGAAAGCCTGTTTCTTGCAATGGCTGATCACTTTGAGAGTCTTTTTCTCCAAATTTAAGGGTGCGGCTTATATTCGAGTACTATCTTTTTTCTATTTTTTCCCCATGAACTTTACGGGTGCGGCTTATATGCGGGTGCGGCTTATATTTGGCCCAATACGGTATTTGTTGAATTTTATATTAAATCAAGAGCAATTATGAGTGAGTTTTGTTCACCAAAGGGTTCTTAGAAAATGTTTTGATCCCTGGCCATTGATATCTCTCTCTCTCTAGTTCATATTCCCTTCCTGATTTCTGCAAAATCTCTATTCTTATTGTCCCACCATTAGCACTGCCACTGAAGTCCAAATTCCTTCCAAATTTAAGGTGCATCCAAAAGATCACTTGCTTCAAGCATTTCAGTACTTTCTGCTGTCAATGCACCCAAAGGTGTTATTATTATTATTATTGTTGTGTTTCCATTTCCACTTTGTTAACTGTAGCACTATTTATTAGGGTACAATATATAAATAATAACATATTATAAGATATAGAGTAATACAATGCAAAAAAAAAAACACAGACAATTTGTTCCAAAATGGTTCCTACTCTGAAGATCTTACAATCTAGAGGTGTGAATAAAATTCAGATAACATCTCTATTCATTTTGTTAAAAGACTGTCACAATAAAGTATCACTTCACTACAAAAATAAATAGAAGAGCAAATCCCAGTAGATCAACCCTCCCCTCAGACTTCCAGCCACCAAACAGCTGAAAATAGAAGTGCCCATGACATCAGCAGAGTCTGCTAGATTTAGCATTTATTCTAAAAATGTTTTGTGCTCAAGGTTTAAACAGCTGCTAAAGTTATTCGTTTAATATATATTTCACAAATACTTGATGTTTTTCCAAAATCCTTCAAGCTTGTAAGTTGTGATTTATACTCTTATTTTTCTTTATTAATGAATAGATGGTCATATATACTATTATAGAGTTAAGGGAAAGCCGCAAATCCCATCTGTCTATTAAACAACCATTAATGATTAGTTTTCCAATCGTAGAAATCAAAGTTAATAATACAGTGAGCCAGATTCATAAAGATGTGAGAATAACGTTTGGCAAGACTTGCCAGGGGCTCCCTACTGGTTGGCGCAGCCTTCCTGCATTTACTAGGATTTACAGTTTTAACATGGGCAGCAGTGAGGCAGTGAGTCTGACCGCATTCTCTTTAATGTATCTGGATTTAGTAATATAAAAATATTAAGTTCATTTAAGCTTTATCATTCTCTCTAATACATGTTACAATTGTTAGTGTGAAAAAATAAATAATTATTTCCCCCAAATGAAATGTTTCTCTTGTATTGTTGAAGCTAGCAAAACCAACATCACCCATTAGAAAAGACAATGTATAAGAAAGGAGGATTTACAAGTAGAATATGCAAACTTTAACCTAAGTGTAATGCTTTTATAAACATTAAATTGCTATTGTAACCTGTAGATTTAAACTATATTGTAACAGGAATCTTTTAACATTGCTCTTCATGTTAGATGCAATGGTTTCAGCTTTTAATTTTCTTACATATTTGCGTTTGAAAAGACATCATATTTCAGGACGGTAGCCTTTTTGCTGTACAATTCCTAATTACATTCTGACAGCATCGAGGTTGATAGGGGAGAGAGGCGATACTTTTGTGAGGGGCCCACCCTGGAACGGGGGCCCATGCTGGACGGTATTTATATTATGTTTTAAGATGTTTATTATTGTGGAGAAAGGAACAGAACTCCTTCAAACAACTTGCCTGGCTCCTAAGTATTAGATATTCGTATATGTGCAGTTACTTTGATGGCTAGGTATGGAAGATGGGAAAAATGGTTATGTGTACGGCCTGGCTATTACATTTGTACTGAGCCCAAAGATTTCTGATATTATTGCCAAAATAATTTAACAACAACCATGTTGATTATATCTGTTAGTTTGTTTTTTCCATGTGGCACATACCCAAATAATACTGTATATAATACTATGCACAGCATGCTTTGTGGGACTGTCTGTATTTCATGTGGCAAGTCACCAAAAACAATGTGCAAATAATTTTGCAACATAATGTTTTCGACAAAAATCTTTAGTAAGATCATACACATATTGGCAGCCCTATTTCATTCATTTTAATCAGTCTCATTGATCCCCACTACCATTAGATTGTAAGTTTGTGAGTTTTCAATCCTGTACGGTGCTTTGGCAAACCAATTTGGACACTGGATTATAAACTCAAAGACAGGGCCCTCCATCCTTTGCAACGTGTTAATATTACTATTGTTTTGCCTTAATCGTAACCCATGTTAGCGCTACGGAATATGTTGGCGCGCTACATATAAACCATAATAATATCATGTTATGTTATGCACAACTGATAAATTGTATGAATCTACTGGGCTATCACAAGCTCATAAGGGTTTATGCAACTGCAAGTGACATGGAAAAGGTTTTCTTTTCAGTTTATTAAATCACAGTGAGCATGGGCACACTCCATCAGCAATAAATAACATGCAGAGACAGGAGGAAGGATCCAATAAATAGATTCATAGGCATAAATGTCAATCTAAGTTATAGCCTACTAAATTAATTTTCCAATATAATTAAATTGCAAATGTATTTGGTTTTAAACATGGTGTTCAGTATTACCAGTTGGAGAGTTATACAGTGGAAGCCACACTTTTATATAAAGTAATTTAGAAATATTATTTCTCTACAGGGGAACAGGGCCAAGTCAATTTTCTCATTAAATTGCATATTTTATTATACAAAAATGAGAGTTATATGAAGTCTACTGAATATCAAGTTTGCTAATCTGGTTTTGTACGTTACACAATTTTGTAAAAGTTGGCAACTCTTCCCTGTATGTAGGTCTGAAATGAGGATTTGTGCGTTCCAGGAGCGTATGTCTAATGGGCACATAGAGCTTCTTTCACTCGGAAGACCAACCTCATAAAAATATTTTCATTTTCTGTCAGTTCTTGTGCCAGTCTGCGGACTTCTACTTGGAAAGAAAAATGTCAGATCACACCAGCAGGGGAACAGATCTTACTAACCCAACACCAGGCTTCATAACAACAGGGCTTTATGATTTAACACTGGAGTCATTTTAAACGTGTATTTTGCAGACTGAGGAAACTTGAACAAAAATGCTACCCGTGCATTTGGCCAAGGGTCACATATTTTTTAGATGTAGAAATGCACTAAACATTTACTGCCTGTTATCCTAAATTCATGTATATTCATCGGTTTTGTTAGTGATGTCTGGAAGCAAACGGAAAACCGATAAAGTGCATATCAGAATAATTACTGACAATAAATAAAATAGGAAAAAGGTTTTAAATGAGTAATATTTTACTAATAATTATACTTGAAGCTACAATCTGGATGCTTACAGCTTTAACATGTTTGCAAGATTGTTAACTCCTTCTGGATAACTACCTTGTTGTGTATCTCAAATAAACTCTGAGTTAAATCATGTAAGGTTACCCAAGATGGGCAGGTCATAGCAGAGAGGTCGGATAAATAGCAGTCCAGTGAAGAAGGAACTGGCAACAGTATATTTGCCAAAATAACCTTATGCATACACACAACCATACACAAGATGCGCCTGGCCTGCTGGGATCTATAGGTATACAGAGAGTCGGACACAACTGAACGACTAAACAACAACAAAAAGCATTGTTAAAGTAGGACACAATTGAACGACTAAACAACAACAAGCATTGTTAAAGTAGACCCAGAGATAGATTTAAAGTTATACTGCTTAGCCCATTTGTGTATAGGTCCTCCATTACTAACCTTCCGTCTTTCTTGCTTTTTTCTTTTACCTACTTATACATTAAACTACCATCTACTGAATAACCTGATCATGGAAAAAAAAAAATCGGAAGCAAAAAACACCAACTTTATGTTTTTAATTTTCATAACTGAGCTGATTTTGTCTGCTTTTTTAGGAGGGTGTGCTAATAAACATTACATTAGTTCTGTTAAAAGCACAGGAAATTCTTGCTGTCACATGTCCACTGTGCAAATTGTAGCTTCCTGTGTATTCAAAGGCTCCTCCCACATCAGGAAGTAGATCATGCAAAACCAAAATGTCACCTTCCTCTGCATAATAATTGCCTATAAATGGTAATAAATTAAAAATTGTTTAAAAAATATTTTGCCTATTTTAAAGTGTAATACATTTTCAATGTATGCCTATAGTGGTCCTTTAATACATGTGTGTGTATACATTATACTAGGCAGTGTAACACACATTTACAGGCAAAAATATATTTTGAAACAGATCTGCAGAAAGGCATTTCTCTGCATATGAGCACACTACAGTGCAGTGGAATTGTGATGTCCTTGTCCTGGACTTTGTTGTACTAGGAATAAATGCTTAAATTATGTGACCTTCCACTTTCACTGATTTCAGTTAAAGAACAACAAAAAATATTATACATTATGCTAGTGTACTTTTCTATACTAAATAATTCTTGATATATACACCCTTTTTCTTTGAGCGGCACAGTATCATGATTAGTGCCACAGTCAGGGCCTGGTCTACTGTTTTGGAGCCCCTGGGCGGTGAAGTGGAGGAGCGCCTGCAAGTGCCTGTGCAAGTTGTGCGGCCCCCACTTTTGCCTTTTCTGTATATCTCACATAAAAGGCAAAACAAGGGATGTGATGCTTTCTGTTCCCTCCTTCCTCAACCCTGCCTTCGCAAAAAAACACACCCTCATTAAAAACAGGTGGAGTAGCTGACTCCCTTATAGTGAGTAGACTGACAGACAATGTTGATGACATACACACCATTGCCAACAACCTGCATCTAGTTGAGGAAAATATTGTTTCCATTGCTAACAGCATTAAGAATGAAATAGTGGGAACCGCCATTTTCTGTTCTATGATTGGAGGAAAGCTGTTGGCAGATTTAAAGGAAACTATTATAATAATATACTTTTGTGTGGCAATGAAACAAATGAGGAAGAAACTTGCAAGGAGGATATATAATAATGAAATTTAAATGTTTTTTTTTGTCTTTTTCCTCATCTTTCTCTCTCTCATACATTCTTCAATAAAGTTTTACATTGCACATACATAAACATTTATCACACACTCTCACCTAAATTCTATAAGTTCTGTTTTTGTGTAATATGTGGATTGACAGCCATAGGAAAGTACAGGAGAACTTATGTCGCTGAGGGAACTATTCCGGAGGGACGGTGGGTTGAATTTCTCCTGTATATCAGGTTTTTGCTCCCACTAGGTTCTCCTGTACTAGAGGGATAACTAGAAAACTGAGCAACATAGAAGAAGAAAAAGTGAGGGAATGTGGTAACTTGTCTTCCTTGCATGGTAATTTATCTTCCTTTCAGGAACTCCTTAAACAGGTCTAGGTAGGAGGGCTAAGAATCTTTACTTCCCTCCCACAATTGCTAAAGGAAGTGATGCATGGACAGGATGTGATGTAAATCACATCATCTCAACTAAGGGTATATAACATAAGGCCAGGCAGGAAATCGTTCTGTTGCTTCCTTTTCTTCCTTGGTGGATGTGATGTTGAACTTGCAGCAGTGAGCCATTACTAGATGTGAAGGCCTAACCGTGGGTGAGATCAAGCGTGTGGGGAAGGGGATTACTATATAGATAGATAGATTTAAAAAGGGTTGTTGCTCCGTGGGTCTGGGCTGTGTGTTTGTGATACATTTATAGTATTGTGTTGTTGCCTTTTAATAAATACCTTTTAATGTAGACGAACCTTGTGTAATATATATATATATATTAATTTGGTGATACACCACAGCCTCTTGGCTACAAATATGAAGATAATTTGTCTGGGTTACTATTTGCATAGGCATAATCTCTTAAATTTTTCTCTTTGTTGGCAAAAACTGAGGATAGGTATATCACTGAACTAGATTTCCTATTGGGTTAGGCTACAGCGAGCTATGTCTCTGGCTTAGATTCCATATTGGAAGGGTTTGTAGAAATGTAGAGTACTAGATAGCAGTCCCTACTTGAAGTGGCAGCACAGTGATAGATCACTGGATGGAAATCTATTTTTGAAGAGCTTACAGAGAGGCAAATTGCTGGATTGGAGTCCCACCAGGCAAGTCTCTTCTGCAAAGGGTAATCAAGAACCATCAGACTGACATTTCAGTCATAATGGGCTTTTATCAGTGAGGTGCTGTTAATCTCCCTAGACATACCCTATGGCATTTGCATAGGAAAAACACAGTGAAAGATACACATCGGAGCATTGACATTACTTAACTAGTAGGATAATGCCCATTCAAGTGTAGTTTTTGAGTTCCTGTCCAATTTCTGTCGGATTTGCTAGCTCTCCCTGGCAGTGGAGTCTTGCCAGGCTTTGTTTCTGGTCTGTCTTTAAAGGCAGATACAATCTTGATGAGATTTCTCATCTGTAATGACATAGGTGAGAATACATTTGAGAGACTGCTCCCTAAGAGGGCATTGTCCCAGAGGGCATGTGGGCATTCTCTCAGATGTGAGTCTCTCTTACCTTAACTTTGACCTACAGTGTATTTCTCAAATATATCTGAACAATATGAATAAGTGTGTCTATCAATAATATATCCCCACATGAAGATAAAAGGCATAAACTTTCTAACCTGCTCAATTAGAAACTAAACTTACATTAAACTGTATATTGTAAAAAATGAAGGACCAGCATGAAAACTGTATTTATCACTAAGCTATATTCAACAATAAAATCACTGGGAGGCTCCACTTGATCAACTTACACTTTGGAAAAGGTTGTTACGGATACAATATTTTTTAATTATTGGTTTATTTTTTAGTCACAATGTTCACAGCAAACCTAATATACAATCTTTTAAATCTTACCAGAGATCCATCAGTTGCCAATATATACATGCTCTTTGTTACACTTGACCCAGAGAGAACCTATAGGTGCATTAGAACAAATAACCCGTTATAACCCCCCAATTACAATATAATAATGATGCAGGACACCAGAATGGGAATACAACAGGCCACAGCAATTTATTATTTAAATTTAGCAATTTAAATCCTAGGAGGACCAGCCCGGCCAGTGGTAGTGACCTCAAGCCCTGAGTAAGCGCCCATGGCCCCACTCCTGTCCTTTTCCACGCCTCTGAGGTAAGGGGGGAAAGGACCACTTCTTTACTTCCTGTGCCGGGTGTCTCCCCCACCCACCATGGAGTTGCCAAGGGATGCCTCAGGTGGCTACGATCCCCCCCCCCCCCAACAGCTAGGACCCGCTGCACTCCCCCTCTGAATTCCAGCATCATTTCCTGCCCTATATCCGTCAGGTAGACCCCTGCTGGCAAAAAGAACAATTATGCGTCCTTGTCCTCAAATTCTTTGTGCTGAAGTGCCATGAATCCCTACTTTCTAACAAAACTGGACATTAATGTATTAATCTCTTGCCACACTTTGGCCAAAATAGCGGGGTTTCTGGCATTTCTCCACACTCTCGTTTTTAACATTTCAGACCAAATAATAAACACACCGTGAAACTTATCCACCCAACCCAACAGGTCCTGTCCCTGACCAACTTTTTCATCAGGACTGTCCCCAAGTCGTTGCACCAGTATAATCTTAGGAGTATGAGTCCAGCAGCACACTCACCTACAACTACCATTTAACTGCAGTGAACCGGTGATCGCAGTGAACGTACAAGTGTCCGATAATCCAGAGCTGTCTCTTTTGGCCTGAAATGAAAAGGACAGTATTACAATCCTCTGGGCTCCAGTAACCCTTCGGCCATTGGTCGCACATAAGTTAAAAACTGTCAATCCTGTTTATCATTTCCTCTGGTAAGCCTAGACGAGCTGCCTCTGTGGCCGCCCCTATTCTAAATGAGTGGGTACTGAATTCTGCCTGGTTAATACCCAAACGCTGTAAGCCAAACTTCAACACCCTGGAGAATTGGAAACGGGACAGTGCCAAGCCATCCTCGTGCACTAGGAGTGGGCCGGGGACCCCGGACGCCACTGTAAATAGTCTCATACAATTCCAGGGACAACAGTCTGATCCATCTTGGGTCTCTGTAACCAAACCTTTACACTGTCACCTTGAAGACAGACACCCACCAGCTGTAGACCCCCTGATCCTTGCTTGCTTGCCACCACTAGTTCCCCTATCTGGAAAGCTCAGAAGAAGACCGTGCAAAAAAGAAAGGATTCATAGGCCATGTTACACACTCCACCCAGCACCGACGATAACCTCAATAACAGAGAAATTGTAATACGGCGCCTTTTGTCGAGACTGTGTTCACCCTTGAACATACTACACATGACACACCTGACCACAAATACCTTTGTCAGGTCCCTTAGCCCAGATAGCTGAAACATTAAAGCTAGCCATTACCTGAAGCCTCACTGATGCCGCCGACTCTCCGGCACTCTTGCATCTGGTTAGGTACCACAACAACACCCCTTCCATTCTCTCCTTTGTTTCGGCCCCTCCTGCCACTGCATCAGCTTGTTTCATTTTTTCCAGACCCTCTTGTAGGCGTTACATATGGTTGCTGCAAGTGATCTCCCAACCAACGAGGCTATATTGCCGCTCCAAGCTCCCACAGGTGTTGAGGGATATCACCTCCAAACCTCTGCGCCATCAGTGCCAATGCCTTGAAGCGATTCCACTGCAAACGAGAAAGTGCATCAGCAATCCCGTTTGAATACCTGGGGAAATATTTTGCCCTAAACCAATTATTAAGCTGTAGGCAACCGAAAACCAAGTGCCGAATCAGGCAAATTACTGGTACGGATAATGCCGTAGTGTTGTTGACCGCGTGGACCACCGACATGTTATCCGTGAAGAAGACAATCTGCTTGTTAGCCAGGCTAGGTCCCCAGAGGTGCAGTGCTACCACTATCGGGAACAGCTCAAGGAAGGCTAGATTCCTTGTTAATCTGGCTTCCGCCCACTGTACTGGCCATGTACTGGCGCACCATCTGCCCCCAAAGTAGGCCCCCATGCCTATTGCCCCCGACGCATATAGTTCTAGTTGGTCATTGAATCAACTCTGAGGATGCTTTGCCATTAAATGTGCCCAGGAAGGTGAGCCAGACCTTCACATCATCCTTCATAGCTGCCATGATACTGATAAAATGGTGCAGACATCTTACGCCGACTGTTGGTAATGCTAGTCTCCGGCCTAAGATCTTCCCCATAGGAATTATCTGTTTAACTTGACTATGATGGAATGTAGTTGCTGAAATGGTTATCCTCCTGGCTCCGCTAAACCCCACCAATTCCTCTGTCATCTCGCTCACTTTGTCCATGGGCAAGCTGCATTCCATGCTTTGAGAGTCTATCTGTATACCCTATACCCTTGTGGTGGGGCCCTCCATTTTCTCCTGAGCCAACGGGACCCCAAATTCCCTGGCCAGCCTCATAAACACGTCCAAGATGTGCGCGCACGTATCGCCCACCACCGGACCAATGGTGGCACATTGCAAAAATGAGCTAAAAGTTTTGAAGTAAGCACACGATATGGAGAACCCCATCGGTAGACAGAGATTCACAAAGTACATTGCCCTCAAAGCTGCAGCCCAGAAGGGCACACCGACTTTTGGGCGAAGGAGAACTGCGCAGCGTCATGTGCGCGCCGACAAATGTACGCACCCACACCAGCACGGCCAGTGAGTACTGGGTGAGAGAGACCTGGGGTTAGAGGGAGGGTACTGGGGGAGAGAGACCTGGGGTTATAGGGTGGGTACTAGGGGGAGAGACAGAGTAAGTAGTGGGGAGAGAGAGAGCTGGGAAGAGAGGGTGAGTACTGGAGGGACAGAGCTAGGGAAAGAGGGTGAGCACCGGGGAGGGTGAATACTTGAAGCTGGGGAGAGGGTGAGTACTGGGAAAGACAGGGTAAGTACAAAGGAAGGTGAATACTGGGGGAAGAAAGGGTGAATACTGGGGGGTGATTACTTGAGAAGAAGGTGATTATTCAGGGTTGGAGAGCTGGAGAAGGAGGGTGAGTAGTGGGGGAGGAGAGAGTGCAGAGTGCTGTACTGCCGCCTTGGTGTGGGTGCGCGCATTTGTCAGGCATTTTTCGGCACGCACATGACGGTGCGCAGGTCTCCTTCACCCAAAAGTCATGCTACCACCCAGAAGATGTTGGCTGGCTGGGTGCACCTCTAACATGCGGAATGAGGATTCTATGTCCCCTTTGGTCATTAGCGCGCCTTGACCCATCCTCCGCATGATTTCGTTGGCAGAGCCAAACAACTAGTGAGGGACGGACGACAGATCCTTGTTGATGCCATAATTTATTGAGCTCCCAGCCGGGAACGATAAATGATGTATCAACCCAAATTTACCTGTCTCCTTGTTGGGGACTACCTCTAGAGGTGAGACTCTAAGGATTTGCAGAGGATGTGAGGTGAATGGGCCCGCCATCCTGCACTGTTGCATTTCCTTCTCCAGTTTCATCTGCTCCACATCTGAAAACTCAGCCGCTGATTTCAGGTTCTGGGGCTCCATGCCAACATAATCAATCTCGCATGGGATCTTAAAACAATTCCAAAAGTCTTCCACTGGCAGGTTTGCTGCTGCAGCTTTTCCCTTCACCTTAGCGTAGCGTCCTAGCCATGGCAGCATTGGGTGGAGCATTACCGGAGTCCTGCCCTTTTGTAACTGTCTCGGTGGTCCTTACTCCTTCCTTTTGTTTGTTGCACCTAGCCAATAAGTGCTCTCCTCCACAGTTGGAGCAGAGGTGCCAGAAGCGGCAGTTTAGTGTCCAACTGCATATGCTTTGTTTGAAGGCATAGCAGACGCTTTTGGCTGCTGCTTTGGCCAGGTGGGAGCTCGAGTCCCGCCGACCCCGCTCCGAAAGGGCAGTGTTGCCCTCTTTGGCATCATGGCGTATAGCCAATAGGCCACCACCTTCTCACTCCACAACATTGAGGGCTTGAAAGCCATGAATTGGAGGAAATCCTTGTCATCTCTCCACCATGCAAGCCCCTCAATTGTCGAAAGTCCTGGGAAGGCACTTAAACCCTTCCCGCCGTTCCTGTAAGTCCATGACCTGCGAGAGAGGCAGGAGTGTGAAGAGTTCATATATGCACTCCTTCAACCGCTGGGGTGAGGTGTGGTCCTAAGATGTCAAGGGGCACACCACCGCATGACTAAGGGAGCCCCCCGAGGCCCTGCCCGTGATGGCCGCGACAGCTGAAGCTGCCGGTGGGCTAGATGCGGGCTGTATCAGCTCCCCATCTGCTCTCACTACTCGTGATGTTGGAAGGAGCTCACTAAATCACACCGGAGACCCACCCCAGGACCATGCCCTACCTGCCAGGCCTGAGACCCACTGCCCTAGCTCTTGCTCTGCGATCTGAACATTGTGCTGCTTCAGCAAATCCTTGTCCTTCAGTTGTTGGTCGCCCCCCTGCTCATTTGGCCCTGCAGTCTCACCTGTGCCACGGGCAGTAAGTACTGGCTCATCACCTACTGGCTCAGCTCCTGGATTCAGCTGAAATGCTGGCTTTTGGGCTGTGAAGTCAGCACTTGTTCCTGGCACCCGGCATCTGTCCCTCTCAAGGATACCAGGACCTGAGTAGCGCTGTACAGTGGCCCTGTCAAAAAAGCTTGATGCCCCAGGGTCTCCCTGGCTAGCAGACACCGCAGGCTGTACCCAGGTTGCCCCCTGGGGAACATCAATGCCCCCTGTAGCCTGAGTGTGGCCCAGGCTGTCCTCTCACCATTTCACCCCATGACAGAGCACCTTTGACCTGACCATCTGTAACAGGTGCTCCAAGTGATTTCCCTCCTCTGAGCTCATAATGCTGTACACCCTGCTATCTGTCTGATCCACCTTATGCCTCAATATAATCGCCCACGACCAAAAGTACACCCACACAAGGTACACCTACCACGCTTACCACAAACACACCCACGTGCTCCACACACACACAGATACTCAGGGGATATAGCTGTCCTCCTCATTGATGCCCTAGAAGGGAGCTCCTGGAGATGCGACTGCTCCTTAAGATGGCCAGACGTGGAGTGAAGAAAATGGCAACTTGCGCTTCCCTATATGTCCTGCTCCGCCCCGCGGCCAGGCCACGTGACGGCCACAGCCAATCACATACACCCAGGCTCCGCTGGGTCAAGGGGCACTGAGCACAAGCCACAGTGAGCCTGGGGCCGCCTATTTGTCCTTCATTCTATTTCTAATTGAACATTAGGCTAAACATAGGGACCACTTTTAAAAATCATACATAATTAGCATATTAAATATATTTTAGTATCAGAAGGAAATCTGAGTAGCAGATAAAACAGAATGTAATCCAGTTTTTAAAATACTTTATGGGATTAGAAATTACCTACAAAGCCTCTCATCTGTTCACAGCAAGGCACTATACGTATTTCACTCTTCACATTTAGACCTGTCTTCATCTTTTTATGTGTTAACTACAGTAATTTTCTGGTCCCCCCCCAGTCTTCTTTATCTATCTATACAAAAAAGAGCATTAAGAATTGTATTCAAATCTCTCATAAAGGCACATGCAAACTCCCCTGGTACAACCCTTAACAATTCCTTTTGAAATTCGCATTATTCTGAAATCCTCTATTTTTTAATCCTTTGTTATTCGTCATAGTTTCCTCCAAGACTTCTATGTCTTCATAGCCAGTATCTGTAGACACTTTTGCAAAATGTAAAAGGGAGCACTAGATAAGTACAGTTACCGTATATCTATTTTTAATGGTGTTTTTTTTCCTTCTGTTCCATACATGATTTTAACAATGGTGTTAAATGTTAAACCGGTCATTGAATGTTAGTAAGCTTGTTCTGTATTACTGTGTGAGAGGGATCAGTCCTACTTACCTAACTTGCAATGATATGTATTATCATTAAATCTTCAACCATTGTTACATTGTCACTGTTGTGTTAGAAGTGAGGTTGATCAATAAAACCACATTAAAGAAGCAGTGTAATGAACTAATAACAGGACGTAGATGTTTGAATCAGGTAATATTGATCATTAGTAAAATTCATATTTACCACCCATTATAAGGTCAGTGGGCGAGGGAGCTTTGTCTAACCGGCAGTAATAAATTTTCAGACACAAAGTGTACCAACACACTGCGCTCCATTGGCTAGACATTTGCTGTGGCAGCAAGTTTTGGTTGTGAGGGCAGTCTTTATTTGTACACTTATCTAATGACACAGTTCTTAAAGCTCGTTAAACCTGTCTTTTAGCTCAATTCACAAATATAACTTTTGAAAGTGAATTTAATATTGTATTTTGCTATTTTTGTTGTTCAGTCATTCAGTCATGTATGATTCTTTGTGTCAGCCACTTCTTCTCTGAGCTCCCTCAACCTCATGTCCATTGCTTCAATTAAATAATTAATCTATCCATCTACTCCTCTGCTGCCCATTCTTCATGTGCCTTCAATCTTTCCCAGCATCTGGGAATAGGGAATCCCAGTATCTGGGAATAGGGTGTCCTGTCTTGATATGGCCAAAATATTTTAGCTTTAATCTCATTATCCAATAAAAAGTTTGTCTTGATTTCATGTAGTATTTATTGAATGGATCTTCTTGCAATTCAATGCAATTTTCTTCAGATCCCTAATTAAAAAGTATCAATTCTACGGTGCTCAGGCTTCTTCATGGTCCAACTCTCACATCCTTATGTAACTACTGGGAATAACATAGCTTTAAATATGCAGATATTTTAATTTTAATAGCTTGCCCAACTTTGCCATAGTTTTCCTCCCCAGAAGGAAAGATTTTTTATTTTTTATTTCATGGCTACAGTCCCCATCTGCAGAGATCTTGGAGGCCAGGGAAATAAAATCTGTCACTGCCTCCACTTATTCCTCATCTATTTTCCAGAACTGCTATTTGCCATGATCTTTGTCTTTTTAACATTGAGTAGCAGGTCAGCTTTTGCACTCTCTTCTTTCACCTTCATCAATAGGCCCTTTGGTTCCTCTTCACTTACGGCCATCAGTAGCGACATCCACATATCGGAGGTTATTACCGTAATATTCCACCCGGCAATATGAATTCCAGGTTTGGATTCATCCGGTCCAGCCTGCCCTTACACACAATGTAACACACATTACAAATAATGCCTGTTGGCAAGGTACTCATCACAGATCTGACTGCCAACAGCCCAGGATTTCAGTGTTTCCCTGCTTGTATATTCAGAATCTCTCTGATTGACCCCAGGTGAGTTATTCAGTTCAGTTTATTCTGATTGATCCACCTAGGATGAAATAGAGAGAGACTAAAATTCTGTACTGTTGGTAGCCCTTGTAGGACTGAGTTGCCCAACAGGGGGCCAACTCATCCATTCCTCCTCATGCCCTTCCTCTGCTGCTGTGGATTCTATCATGGAAACTCGCTGGCATTTTTTAAGTATGTAAATGAGTTTCCTGTATAAAGAATAGAGAATGCTCTTCTATGCATCCATATATAACATTTATATACTGATAACAAAATTGGTTTCTTAGCAACAGTAACAATAAAAGCTGTCACTTTTGTTCCATCCATAAGCTCCCCTCTGATCTCATGAGTTATATGCAGCATTGATAAAGAACATTAAACTTGTCTCTATTTTACATCTTTCTCTTCTCAGTGTCAGTAGTTTTTTTACAATCATTACTTGAATGATTACTAATACAATCAATGTTTGTTCTTTAATTGAAAAAAATATTGTGTATTTCCATCCACACGTCTTATGTTTGAATGGACTGTTCTCTTCTTATCCTAACATACAACTCAATCCATACTAGATGTATTTATATGTTTGTATCTGTGTGTGCAGGTTCCCTAGTGGCCCAGTGGTTAAGATTTGGTGTCTTCACCGCTGTGACCTGGGTTTGACTCCAGGCAGGGAACCAAGAGGTCACTTCACTCCGAAGCCAAGCGGGGTTGGGCCTGGTCAATACTTGGATGATACCACCTTGGAATACCAGTAGCTGTATGCTGTGGCCCACTGGAGAATAAACTGCCAACCCACTCCAATTTCACTGCCATGAAAACCAAGGGGTCAGCATGACCATGAACATAAAGATGTGCCTGGTGTGTTATGGCCCATTAGGTCACAGAGTTGGACATGGCTAAACAATGCAAAAAAAATCTGTGTGTGCAATATCTTTTTCCTTGGACCATCAGTCATGTAAACAATCAACTGTACAGTGGTCCTCCTACAACACACCACTGCTGCACTTGGTTCAATATGGCCATAGTGTCACCTCCAAATCTACAATAAGAGCTCCTGCGGAAGTCAAAGAACTCACTTGTAAGTGGGCATACTCAGTCATATAGCAGATATGACCTGTAACATAGACTGGTTACTCACTCCTCAGAAACTTGTATTCACCATCATTAGAATATCTCTTTAAACTAGTTTTCGAACGTTCCTGTGGTAAAGGTCTATTGACAGTGTGAATCACTCCCACATGGGAACCAGATAGCATGAATTTAATAACATTAATACTACCATTATAATAGCATTAGTAATATGTATCTATATACCAGAAAAATACAATAGTATACAACATAATGTGACAAATATGTTACATATTATATGAGAAGTACTGTTTTCATTTATTTTTATGGTGTTGTGTATATGGAAGCATATTTATTGTAGTGATATCAGCCGCATCTGTGCTATCTGACATGTTTAATAAGAACAACTGAAGCAGAATGCCACCTACAACTATTTGCCTAAAGCTTGGGTGTAAGACTCCATGATTACTGGCATAAAATTGTATAAGATTTTATAAAGAATAACAAATTAAATCAGGAATTGTATCTCCCTATAAAAACATATGGTAACTTTCAGCTTATCTCAGAGAAAGATATTGGCAAAAGTTATTGAATATATTCTGCTGAGATGGAGAATATCTCATTGATGTATGACATAATATAGAGAACCACCCGCATCAACTACAATACAGAATAACAAGAGGGCAGAATGAAATATTATCAGAAACATACCAGACAATGGGTCCTAAAACATTACAATTAATCCCACATGCCATTCCAAACTATAACATTTTCTCAACTTGTTTTTTCATGCCCAATATGGCACCACTCTTTACTTATTTCAGCACAGTATATGTATGTCAAGTGTGTCTAGCAATCTGACATATTAATATAAAGAGTAACCGTTAGCAAAATTAGGACTATTTAATTTTAATGAATAAGCCACACTTGTACATATTCTTTATAGCCAAAGGTTAATAATTCATATTATTACTTTGAATTCACTATAATGAAGTTTGTTCATTGTTGGTCTGTAATATATCATTAGTGGGAGACATATAGAAAACCATAACTGGTTCTTTAACAAGGATATATTTATACATACGGCTACAACTAATTGTAGCTACCTACATGTTTAGAAGAAAAATACATACAGCCTTTTGACAATTAACAGGAAATAACTACCATTTTGGGGGGATTGTGAAAGAATTTATATTTCCCCATATGAGACATCTGATAATGCATCAATTGCATTTTTTTTTACCTTCATCTGGATGAAAAAGATTACATATCACTTCAAGTTAAAGGAATCATTATATTTACTTCTCAAGTTTTTTGGCATATTTCTATAGATAGATAGATAGATAGATAGATAGATAGATAGATAGATAGATAGATAGATAGATAGACATATAAATATATATATAGATAGATAGATAGATAGATAGATAGATAGATAGATAGATAGATAGATAGATAGATAGATAGACATATAAATATATATATATATATATATATATATATAGATAGATAGATAGATAGATAGATAGATAGATAGATAGACATATAAATATATATAGATAGATAGATAGATAATCATATAAATAGATAGATAGATAGATAGATAGATAGATAGACATATAAATAGATAGATAGATAGATAGATAGATAGATAGATAGATAGATAGACATATAAATAGATAGATAGATAGATAGATAGATAGATAGATAGATAGATAGACATATAAATAAATAGATAGATAGATAGATAGATAGATAGATAGATAGACATATAAATAGATAGATAGATAGATAGATAGATAGATAGATAGATAGATAGATAGATAGATAGACATATAAATAGATAGATAGATAGATAGATAGACATATAAATAGATAGATAGATAGATAGATAGATAGATAGACATATAAATAGATAGATAGATAGATAGATAGATAGATAGATAGATAGATAGACATATAAATAGATAGATAGATAGATAGATAGATAGATATTATGATTTATTTGTAGTTAAAAAACATATTACCAAGCTTTATATAGAGGATACAGTACATAACAAGTAGCATTTAGAAACATACAAAGGTTAGAGGGCCTTAATATCTATCTATCTATCTATACCGGTATATATATATATATATATATATATATATATATATATATATATATATATATATATATATATATACACATACATATATATATATGCTCAGCAAATGTATGCCTCAGACAAGTACCGGTATATACTTCTTTTGGCAGGACATTGTCTACATTCAGAAATACAAAAACTGACTTGACTGTGTGGTACATGCAAGTCATATTGTTGTGCGTTTGTTTTATTCACTATACAATTGTATGGCTTGCACTGTATAAACATTATGCATAATGTTTTTTTGGAGCAGAACACTTACACATCTATTTGTACGAAGTAAAAAATGAGTAAACAGTATTTTTTTAAAGAGAGTTTTGTAAATAGAAGCGGTAACACAAGGCTCTTTGTGTAGTTCTAATACATGAGAGGACGTGTATTGGAGAGGAGTGGGTGCCTAAGGGTGGAGGCCTAGGAAGGGCGTGCTTGTAAATGACAAGAGTAGGGGAGTTACATGTAGACAAAATACAGGGAGGGGCAAGGTAAGGGGGCACTTTAATAGCACAAACAATCAACAGAGGTTATTTGACAGGTGCCAGTAAGGATTAAGAAGAAAGTGGCCACCTTGAGCCTAATACGAACAAAAAAGAAAGTGATATTAAGATTTCACAAGCAAATCCTACACTGCATTTTCCATTTAGGAAATACACAATTTCCTAAAACTGCTAGTTAGCAACATACAAACATTATATTTTTTTCAATATGTTGATTTAGGAGTTTGTGCATAAAGAAATATTTATTGACTATTTTTGTCCCACAGACATATAACTTGCTAAGATAAAAGAGTGATTACAGCATAGTACAAGACAAGTCCATTAATTTAACCATGGAGTTGAAATGAGCATATTAAACTTGTGTATCTCATTATATCGCAAATATAGGAATTAAATCTCTTTCTTTGATATATATTGTGAAGTTTATATATATCAATCACAAATAGCTGGATTCATTAGGATTTTCCGTAAAGGTTCTCATTGTTTTAGTAACATTATTTCATTACAATGAGGTCCTCGCTTATCATTCTCACTCTGCTCCCACTTTCTTCATTTGCTGTTAGTGATTAAAGATAAAATAATTATATTGTAAATTGTATAAAATGCTCTAAAAGTGTAAATCACTATAAAATCTAAAACTTTATTTTGTTTTCTTTTTTTTCAAAGTCAAAAAAAATAATTTGATCCCACTTGAGAAATACCTCTTGTATATTTTATCAATAATATACAAAGTATAAATTACAATTAATTATTTACTCTTTTCAACTTCCTTAGTGAGTGGTCCCCAAAGTTTAAATGACCTGGGTTATTAATACATATGATAGAGGAGAGTAAGTAAACAGTTAAACCGTTAGCCTGAAGTTTGCTGAATTTCTTGCATTTGCAAACTGTTTTCTCTCAATGTTGACACCACCTAAAATTCCTAGGGATAATTAGCATAACTTATACAATGTTTCTTTTTGGCCTGGGGATTGTGCAGGCATGCTCAGTTAACACCTGTAGTCGGCACTACTGTGGGAAGTCACATGATTTCAGACCATTTCCTTTCCTTTAGCCAATCAGCATGCACATGTGCTGCATATTGGATATCTCATTAAAAATTAGATATCCAATATGCAAATCTTAGTTGCCGGGGGTGTCTACATCACCTCCAGCACATTTTTTTATTTTCTGCAAAAATTTTTTGCATTTTTTCATGCAAACATTTCTTGCTAGGTGGGTTATGATGCATTCTACAGTATGCATTCATAACTCACCTCACTTTCATATACCTTTAATGGTTTAAATATTTAGCCCGTGCAATTTAGTACATTTTTTTAAAATCTCAGTTGAAGGTTTTGGGTAAATCTCACACATGGCTACCAAGTCACAATAATACTGTGATCTATGAAAGTATGATGCATAGGAAGAAAACGCTGCAATGTTGCATTGCAATAATGTACCTTGTCAAGGTCAAAATGAGTCCACAAGTAAAGTTGAAGGGCCACTGTAATTCCACATTTACAATTTAATTTTTTGAAGAACTACACTTTACTGATGTGTAATTTTTTTTACAAAGAAAAAACAAAGTTTGTAATGTTTTACTATTATAAGCAGAAAAGCTTTAATAGGGACAGCCATTTTGTTTCAGTTTTCCTTGTATGCAGAAAGTAAGACAGCTGCTAGACTGAAGTGTGAAAGTAATAAATGGGACCAATGAAACTCTCAGCAACTCAATGTTACAGTATGAATGCCACCACTAAAGCATAACCGCAAGTAACAAGCCATTAACTAAAGCCTTTTGTTTTTTAATGTTTGTATGTCATCAAATAATTTGCCATGATCACGTTTTTTTAGAACAAGCATATTGCATATAAGGCACTAGCATGATCCTTGGAGAGCTCCATTTACCTCTAATAATATAATGTAATAAAATAATTAATATAATAAAACACTCACATGATGGCAGCTAATTCTTTTTAAAAATAGTATTTAATCAAATAGCAACAAATATGCTATACAATTAATGGATCCATGAGGTCTTGGAGATGTCTTGGAGGTGTTCCATATTAGTAAATCTGTCCCAATTTCTTACTCAAAGAGTTTTTCAAGCCTCTCCTCTTAGTATATCTGTCCCAGCGTCTTCCAGTCTGCCTGAATCTTAACTGAAGAGTAATCCAGTCCCCATTTAAATGCTACCACTGATCTTCTATGCCAAGGTTTGACTAAATTTGGTTTGATTGTTTTATGACTCAACATAATCATAAACAGAATCCCTGTTTATTGTCTGATGCCATGCTGCTAATCCAACAACAATCACATTAAACTGTCAAAAACATTTTTTTTCTACAGGTTTATATTTCATAGCAATTTCAACGGTTCAAGGCTGCGCTTCAGGCTAAGTCAGGCTAGTATTGACTAGTATAATGTGAGTGCATTATAGGAACAGCCCCTTCCTTCCTGTGAATTTCTATACTTAGAAAACACAAAATGTCACTGGCCTGTAGATTACAGCATTACACATAAAACACAACTCACAGCAATATTATTTGAGCAGCGTCAGTGGCCAAAGGCTAATAACATGCTCCTGATGGAGGGGCGTCTTCCCAGAAATATTGGGCCCCTGTTATTTTTTGGTTACAAATAAACATGGGTTTTCATTGATTCTTTGAGTGCTCTTGATATTTGCAAGTTGATGTAGCTTGTCTTAAAGGCCTATCCAGCGATGCTCCAACAATGCTGGACCGGGCTGTCTAAAGTAAGTGAAATTAATTGTTGTGAATTAAGTAATTAAGGAATTAACAAATTTTGTGAGTGAATAAAAAAGTTTATTTTTAGGAACTAGAAATAATGACTGCATATTCCCCATTTACAGCTAGAATGGGAAATTATAGTCTCTATGAATCACAACCTGAAACCAATGTGAGACAAGAGAGGGGGTTCTCACAGGAGCTGAGAACATAGGTACATGGACCAGACTGACTGCCATATGGAGTAGCCTCCAAACATGTTTTTTATGGATATGCTTGTACGATATATTCAAGGGCTATAGAAACAATAGCTAAAATGCCCATAACACAGTCGATCTGTCGTCCAAAACTTTATATCATGCATTTAAAATACTATTTTTCAAACATTAAAAAGTTGTTGTTTCTTCCCAATGGAAAATAAATTATTTACACAAATAACACAAAAACAACAGACTATGGGCCTCATTCTATTATCGGCCGTAGGAGATGCGGGGCCACAAGGACCGGCCGCAAGCTATTCTGCTATTCTATTCCCCTCCGGCCGCGGATTCCGTCAGGCTTGCGGCCGGCGCCTTGCTATCCCTTGCGGCCGCTCGCGCCGGAGGAAAGCCTTTGATCTAAAACGGCTGCAAGAGTTTTGGCCGCAAGAAAATCCTGGTTGCTATTCAATTGCTCCGGGAACCCTCTCTGCAAGGCTAAAAGCGAGCCGCAGCTTACTTGCAGAAAAAAGGTCCCGCTAGCACCAATTAAGCACATTATAAAGCCATAATAAAGCCATCCTGCACTCTGAGGAGACTATAAAGTGATTGTAGGTGTTAGCAAAAATAGCACAACATTCCCCTACACTCAAATCCGTAAATAAATTATTTTTTAATTTATGTCACATATCCATGTAAAAAGTCCCGAGGGCTTGGAGCACCTCAGACCCGCCCACGCTGCGGCCGGAAAATAAACAGTTAATGTAAACTCGGATTTGGGCTGATGTGCAAGCTTGAGAGGGGGTTGCTATTAATCCTCATGTCCCCCAATATGATCCCTAGCATTTACAGAGCTTTACAGTGCCGTCTTGAATTTATTTTTGCGATTTCTGAGCTTACGGCCGGTTGCAAGATATACGGCCGGCCATAAGGGGAGATCCTTGCGGGGCCGTATAATTGAATTGCGAGGTAACGGGACCCCCGCAAGGAATCGCAGCCTTGCGGCCGATTTACGGCCGATAATAGAATGAGGCCCTATGTGTATAATCTGCTCAATACTCATGGATAAAAACAAAAAACAGGGCAGAGAGGAGACCCAACTGTTCACCAAATTAACTATATTCTAATTACTGTATTTATCAGCGTATAACATGCACCGGCGTATAACATGCACCTCATTTTAAGAAGGAAATTTCAGGAAAAAAAAAAATTTCAAATAAAGAACTTTGAAGCAAAATAAGGGTAGCTCAGAACTTTTTTTATTAATATTATTAACACTTATAAGGTAAATAATGTAAAATGACAGTAAAAGCAACTGTTTTAACAAAGAAACTTGGATATTATATGTTTTTACAAAAGTTTACTCAGAAATCGCTGCTCCTCCTCAACCCCCTCCTCAACCCTCCCATCCTCAACCACCTCCTCAACCACAACCCCGCATCTCAACCTCCCTCCTCATCCTCAACCTCCCTCCTCATCCTCAACCCCCTCCTCAACTCCCTCCTCATGTGACGTCACGCCATTAACATATACCGGGTGCGGGCACCCGGTATATGCTAATGATGTGGCGCGGCGCGCATGTGACGTCACATGCACGCCGGGTCAAGAAGGAGCGGAGGCAGGAGCAGAAGCAGGTAAGTGAGGGGAAAGGGAGAGGGGGAGGTATTTAGGGGGGTTTAGAATGAGGAGGGGGGATTAGAATGAGGAGGGGGGGTTTAGAATGAGGAGGGGGGTTAGAATGAGGAGGGGGGAGGGAAAGAGACACGGTCCTTAACATTATATCGGCGTATAACACGCACACATCATTTGCCCCCTATTTTCAGGGAGAAAAAGTGTGTGTTATACGTCGATGAATACGGTATGTTTTTTATTTTATTTTTTATTTTTTATGAATTGCTAAAACTGTTGTAAAATATTAGCATATTAGCATATTACAATGCAAGCAATTAAAATGTATAAAAATCACTTTGTTAGAAATTCCCATTATTTTTTTAGTACATTTTTAAAGAATACATTACTTATAAAAGGGAACATTTCAGATAAAGAGTCATATTGAGACATTAGTTGTAAAGCTTTCATATTTCATGATAGTTTGTGGTCCTCGGTTGCAGATTGTTGGACTGTCATCATATTTAGCAGCGAAGTCTGCCGTTCCCCTCAACATCCGATGATTTGTTTTTGGGTGGATAATGGTACAGGGGATTAGTGTCTGCCTGCACAGGAAGGATATGTAGGAACAGAAGTGACATATTGACATGAATCACATCTGTCATTTTACAGGATCAAGTTATCCTGAATAAATGTGTGTTTGCATTGTGTTTATTACTGACAATGCATTGCGAAGTGACCAGACTTGGCACACATTGAGCCACATTAAATTCCAAGCCCGTATGTGCATCGTAAGACCGGCAACGGCTGCGGGCTGGAAATTTGGACGGGTTACAGAGTTATTAAATTAGAACATACTGCGAGTTATGGGCTTGAGACGCAAAAATGATTTGTTGAAGGTTGGATGCGCGGCTGTGAACGTAATCAATTAGTCAAACCTGTAGTTATGGGTTTTCGATGGAGCCAATGGCAATAGAGATCGTCAGAATTACGTCACCGAAAAATGGAGGTGGAATGTCAAAGTCTTATGGGTTTCAATTACGATCGGACCCACATTCCAGAAATAATGCAATATTGATAAAGCAGTAAATATGATATTCTACTAGATGCGAGTTACAGTATATGTATTAACACATTGATCACCAGGATCGCTATAACACAGATTAAACATGAAATAAAGTATTTTTTTTGGCCGATTTGCGAGTTTGATAATAAAAGTAGGGTAGTGTGTGTATATGTGCATTTACGGGGCTACGGACTGGACTTTACCCCCCTTCCGACTCTTCTCTAGCACTCGGCTTCTTGGCTCCATTTGCGAGTTATGGGCTTGAATGCCAGTGAATTTGTTGCAATTTAATAGCATGATTGGAAACGTAACAGTTACGGGCTTGACAGTTCAAAGGATATTTGGCCTCGAATTCTCACGTCCTGTATGGGTTTTCTCGCCCCCTACCCCGCAATTTCATTGGTGGGTTGCTTTACGAGGCTAATTTAATAGCCGTAAGTCTTGCGGGCTACGTTAATGTGGCTCATAGTCCATCATCAACTTTCCCAGTGCTCCCAAGCAATCTAAAGTCTCTGGATTTTTTTTGCCGTAGATATATCCTTTTTGAAGAAAAGTGTTAGTTAAAAATCTCTGCCCAAAACCGTGCATGAAAGTACCAAAATTACATTAATTACATAAAAATAGAGTGATCTAAAGCATATATAACATGATAAATGGCACAGGCAAACTATAGGAGTCTTTTGATTGAACACTGCCTTATTAAAATGTTACAGGGTGGACTCAATTTATGCACACAAACATAGCAATAATACAGACCAGTTTGCTTTTTCATAATTTTTGACCAAATTTACTCCCACTTGTAGCATTTAAATGTTTCTATATTATTAAGGTATTATTAAACTCTGTGCTATCTGGACACCCTAGTAGGTCATTAATATTAAAGCAGTATGAGGACATTTTTGCATTGTGATATTCTACCTCCAACTACAGCACAGTTTCACATCATATATTGGGGACACAGAGTCAATTCTTCATCCTAAACAAGTTATGTTTATGTGAACTGCGTAAGAAAAAAAATATATATATATAACAGGTGGTCCCCAGGTTACAAACGAGCCGACTTACAGATGACCCGTACTGACTAACGGGCTACCAAGACATTTTTGTATGTTCTGTTTGTTTGAATTAAATGAGCAATAGTTTCTGTATTTTATTATTATAGTACAGGGGTAATATGATTATTATTATTATTATTATTATTATTATTATTATTATTATTAACACATTTGAACCATATTATTATTATTATTATTATTATTCATCAAGGATCTGAGTTACATACAAATCCAACTTAAGAACTTTTTTAGGAACGAATCTTATCCTTAACCTGGGGACCACTCTATATATTTCTTGCACGTTCAGTTTGAAAGTCCTCTGGTATAAATAATGGTATACAATTGTGCTTTTTTATGTCTTTGAATACAGAACTCACATTTAGGCAAAGGGCTAATAGCCCTCATAGTTACACAAACTTTAAGTTGCATATTCATAATATGGGAATCTCCTTCTGGATCGCTACTTTGCCATGGTAATGGGGCTTGTGCACTTAAATGAAGCTGTGAGCTATACCATGTAGGGTCACCCAAGACGGGAAGGTCAAAGCCGACAAATCATGGTCCACTGGAGAAGGAACTGGCAACCCACTCCAGTATCTTTGCCATGAAAACCTTAAGGATTGTCATAAGATGTGTCTGGCGCGCTGCAGTCCATAGGGTCACAGCGAGTCTGACTCGACTGAACAACTAAATAACAACAAATATGTAAATGCTACAAGGATAAATACACTTTTAAATAAATGTCTGCCTTTGTTTTAAAAAAAAGGGAATAAACTAAACACATCAAAGTTACTCTTCATAACTTATATCACATATTATATCAAATATCGTAATTATTAATTTCCATATCATTTATTAATCTCACTCAAAAAACTGATGGCAACTTTTGCTCAAGGGATCCATATTAAAATAGTAAAAAAGGGCTACTTTGCAAATACAGTATCTTATATTTGTCAAATCCCAGCATCCTCAGTTTTAGTAGAATCCAAAAGACACAGTACGCTCAAAAGGGTTTATTTTTTTTTTTAATTTAGGTGGGATAAATTTACAAAATTAAACTTTTATTAGAATTTACTATAAAAGTTCATTACAGATATATATATATATATATATATATATATATAATCGGTTATACGATTATCAATGTAATCATTTCTCCTGTTCCATGCAATGACCTTATTTTATACTAGATTTGCTGTGCAATTGGTCGGATATGCACATGTCACTTTCATGAGTGTATGCGAGGGAAAAAATCTATAATATTTGTTATAATCATGTTCCGCATGATGGTGTATTTAACTGAAAGAGATCTTTAAGTTAGAAACTGAATATATTTCTTGGTGGAAGGATGAACTTTACTCATGTGTGGCAACATCTGTGATAATCAGCGCTGAAAGAGATGCTTTAACCTCCAGGGCTGACTCAGGCACAAATGATGAAAGGATTTTTCAGTCCTGAAAAGATGGATCAGGATCCCCCCACCCCCTTCAAAGGTTTGGTCTGGGAGGGGTGAAATTGCTTTCCCTCTGAGTTTGGGACAGCTCAGTAAGCAGCAGGTGTGTCTCTGCATCTTAAACATGTGTCTACGTTTTATTTTTCATCTTATAAGTTCCTGTCCCTATGGGAATATTTATATAAATATGAACCTACTAGTATCTACTGTGTTTCTATGCAAGGTAGTCTGTGTATGAATACACTATATATATATATATATATATATATATATATATATATATATATATATATATATATATATATATATATACATACATACAGTTTTGTTTATAAAAAAAAAATATATATATATATATATATATACAGCATAAAACTTATTGCCATTCATATGTAATTATATTGCAGTGGAATCTAACATTTTATTTTATGTTGGTCAGCTTCCAGAGACGGCACATAATTCAAATGTTGCAGCTAAACCTGCTAGTACTTTCAAAAGAACTAATGGAAAGCATATTAGTTTACAAGAACACACATGCAGACTTCATTCATGGTTAACAAGTGGCTGATCTTAAAACTACAGACATGTTTTTACAGAAAGACTCCTTAAGGGACATTGAAATATTTTATTGTCTATATTCCATCTTAAAGAGGGTATTTGATAATGTGTCACATTGTGTTTTCTTTTTTCAAATAAAGGTCAAAGAGCACAAAAATAAAATATTCAGATATTTGACTGCTCTTGGGGGCTTCATCATTTGTGCTTTATGTTTCCCTTTCTGGAAGGTACTGCACATAGATCTAACATATAACCACCTATCAAAGGCTAAGATTTTTGAAATAGTATTACTCCATATTGCCTTTATAGAGATGAAACGAAAAAATACCAATCTTGACCTCCTAAATAATGTTTTCATAAAAAAAGAAAGTATACAAGGTATTCAGATAAATAAATGAATGAAAGCATTTGTACAGTTAAGCATTTTATTGCTGATGATTTGATAAAATACTCCATAAGACGCAACTGGTAACAATTAGCTTTCAGGAATATCTATTTAATATTTTTGGTTCTTTAATGTAGGTGTTTTTGAGTGTCACATTCTTTCTGAAGTAAGTGGGTTAAAGGACACAGGTCATAACATCTAAAGTTCAGCACCCTGGATCCTTTTGCACTTACAGCTTTCAATGCTGGTTGGAATTTGTGTTGGCGGCTCAAGCAGGTTCCACCACTTGCCCATCAGGGTAGAGACCGTTTATGGGAAGGACTCAACCTAGAAAAAGAGACATTAATCTCACAAAGAAACATGCAGCTAATAGTTTATCTCTTCTAAAACCATTAAGTATCCATTTAATCCATAAGGAATTCATAGAGTGCACTGTACAATATGATTTTACTTGCATAATATAGGTAGTTTGTGAGGGTAGTGAATGCCAATAGATGCACCAAGACGTCCCTCCCGTACATGGTCACAGTTTTTCAATAGATGATAACCTCTCATGGTCAAGGCACTGGCCTCCTAGTGTTTTATTTTTTCTGCTGAATACGCCATTGGTGAAAATGTGAGTACTTAAACAAGAAAATTTAATAATCATTATCAGCCTTATTAAATTGTGATTCACTAAATTTAAAAGGGCTCTATATAAGCACAAAGGAATTTTTTTTACAGAAGTTTTTAGTTAGTGAACTTCTATCCAAAAGCTAGGTCTTCACTAACTAAAAACTTCTGTAAAAAAAATATGCTGTGTGCTTTTATAGAGCCATTTAAAATTTACTGAATCGCAATTTAATAAGGCTGTATATGTTTATTAGTATTTTCTTGCTAGCTAGTATTCGATTGTTGATGTAAACCACAGTATGAATTTATACTATTACAATTTAATCACACAACTGAGAAATCTTGCTTAGAGAAAAGATTTTGATGTCTTGCATGTGATGCATGGAAACATTTTAATACTCACGCTCTCCATCTCCATGAGCTTTGCCCTGTTTGCTATGATTTCCCTAGCATAATGGTGCTGGTTCAAGACTCGTCTCCAGTTTTACAGTATTAAGATCCATTATAATAATAATATTAATAATACGTTATAATAATATTCTAATTAATCTCGCTGGTTAATATTATATATTATATTATTATTATATAAAAGCTATTGTAAAAGTGCACATTTCATATCAACAACTTTCAATGTAGTTTGATTAAAAAGTATTCTTTTTTTCTGAGAAAACACTTTTTCATCATCGTCAGATTGGAGCTCCTCTCGTCTTTTTCAAACTTGCTCTCAAGTCACTCCTAGTGAATAGAGCAAAGGGGCTTGTGGGGCATGATTTACATGAACACACCTACAAAAAAACAGCATCACAGAGTTAGGAGCATTGCATAAGGGAGGTGACAGTGTTGTGAGCCCATTAACAGATACCTAAATTAAGGGTGGAATCACTCACCAGCCATTATAGCGAATCTATTCCAATGCGTAAGAGGGGCGGAGCAAATAATTCTCCCTGTATTCTTTGGCTGCAATTTGTATGTACTTTATTTCTTTTTTTTTTTATATTTATGTGACAAAAGAGAATACAAATAACCAACACCAGTGTAGATAGTGTTTATTCAAGTCCTAAAGAGCTTTTGCCGTCCAAAAAGTAAAAGAAGCATGGACAATGTAATGAAGATTTGTTAGCAGTGCTTAAGGAAAAAATCACATCTGTAAATAATTCAACACATTAAATATATTGAGTGATATGTAGGCCATGTGCATAAAAACATTTTAGAGAATATCTTACTTTCAGCAAACTTGGAACCTGAGGTGTATGTTTTTCCTATTTTCAATGAGTGGAAAGGTGAAAGGGATTTGTGGTCCTATTGGTGATTTTAATATTTGACACTGTCCCCTTGTCCACACATATTCAGAAGCAGACACTTGCACATCAAATCCAGCTTTCCTGCTTTGTTCCCACATGTCTGCTTCTAGACCCTACGGGTGTAAGTAATAAATTCATAAAAAATAGTTTTTGCTGATATATCTGGTAATGTTGTGAGTGCATTTCATAATTCACAAACATGACATTTTCCATAAACCACAATATCTATGTAATAGTTATGGAACTTGTCTAACTTGACAGTTACTGCTTAATGTTTGAGATAAGATGAAGGTAGAGAAATACATTTGTATTCCATTTCTTTTAAAATTTCCATAAAATTTTAAATCAATTCATCTGTGTAGTATGAGAATCAATCTGCAGTTCTAAATGGTAGGAGTTACATTAATTTTAATCCTCAAGTCACGCACAGAAGATTTTTAGTAATATAAGGAAAGTGCTACAAGTTTTACATGTATATTTGAACTTCCATAAGAGACTTTTATATTAATATGTTGGATGTTCTGTAACTGGCACAATACTTCCTTCTTTGTGTTTGGAAACACTAAATCACCTGTTACTTTGGCCACACAGTTTTTGGCAAGGTCATATTTTTTTACCAATGCAAACACAGAATACAATCACACAATTCAGTATGTGTATTATCTTAAGAACTATAGCTATTTTCCCTAGTAAACAGGAGCATTACTAGAAAGTGTTGGGCCTAGGGCAAAATCTGTAAGTGGTCCCCTTCCTCCTTGAACGACACTTATGAATATACTGCATTGTATAGTTCCAAGAAGAACCTATGTCCACTAATCATATAACATATATTCTAGTTTGAGCTGGATATATGGGAACAGTATGTACCTGTGGTATTCCCTAAAAAAACATTCAGAGTCACTCAGCCACCACCATACTGCTGCCATTGTAGATTTCTACATAATCTGGGATCTATAACAATGTAAAATAACATATTGTAAAATATTTCACCATTATTCACTAAGCATCACAGAAACAGAAAAGTATGATGCACAATTTTGAGCCTTTCATTTTTTTCTAGACTATAGAAGAGCAAAAGGAGCAGAAATGTGGCAACTTCTGGAAAGGAATGCTCTATATCATCACCTTCCGAGCTCCAGTATTTAGTACAATATAGGAAGGATTATAAAGGAATCCTCTAGCCAGTGTTGGTATAGCAGTGTTGTAGGCTCTACCCACTACTGACGGAGAGTCTGCACTAGGTGGAAGAGGACCTGGTAATGCTTACCTGATGACTGGATTCTGGTCCTATGGCAGCCTCAACCCATGATACTTTGTTACATCCAGTAATGGCTGTATTGTTTTAGTCATTGTAGTCAAAATAAAAAGCCACATTGCCTTCTTGCCCATGCTGAATTCATTAATGTAATCAAGAGATAATTTAACGAAATCTCAGCAACAAACCATGATTTAAATAATACACTGATCATCCAAGCTACAGTCTCCATATTCACTTTGCATGTCTTGCAACTCATGCCCAATAAATGTATTTCCAAAAGGAACATATTAACCTATTTGCTGAAGTTGACTTAATTATTTAAAAAATGAGAAACACAGAAATGTAGATACTTACCTTTTGACCATTATTAAATAATTTGACATATTTGAAGGTTTCTTTCATATCACTCCCATTTCTGTCCTCTGTGGTATATATATTAAGATCCTACACTATACATTTTGCCTTGCACCATTTAATTTAACCTTTTTTAAATTGCTTTTAAATTTATTAATATCCTTTTCAAAAATATGATTACCAATAGCATTAGTGGCATTAGCACTTTTTTTTCCTGCTGATTCCTTTTCCCATGCAACCATGATATACCTACTTTTAAATAATTTAACTATTTCCTCTTCAATTGCTTTCATCAAAATATCATTGCAATACTACAGACTCATCTTGCAATAATTGTCATTCTTATTGTGGACCGTCACAGACCCCTGTTTGCAGTTCCTGGATCTTAGCCCATTAAAGGACAGACACCTTGGCTCCAGCCACTCTATTGTATTGTAATCTGCTTTATCCCATTGTTGGCAGATAATGTAATTACATCTTTGATGTGTTAAACAGGGTGTGCTGAGTCTGCAGTGAGCAGACACATATATTGAACTGTTATCTGTTTTGTCCCATTGTTTGCCCAACTGGTGGCAGTGGCGGGATCTCGGTGCAAGAACAGGCAGCAAGGATGGGATAAGGTGATCTATGCAGTTTTGAATTCCAGTACTTTCAGCAGCTTGGCGGGAATGCAGAAACCGATTTTGACAAACCATAAAATCCAGGTTCATGACTAAGGAAGGCTAGCCCGGGAAAGAGGGATGGATCATGGACTACATGGAGGCTTACAGAGCTGAGGTGATCATGGAGAAGAGGAGCCTGATCACCAGTATGCTGGAGCGGCGAAGGCAATGGATTTCCACAGAAGAGGATAGGTGGACAGCTATTCGAAATTGACGATGGCTTCCCTTGGGCTCCAGCCGGGTGAGAAGCTAGCAGAACAGCTTGAGGACCTGGTGTGGTTGGAGCTCAACTTGGAACATGAATATGTGGGCCTAATGCTTTCAACTCCTGCATCACAAGGGCCCTCCTTCTACAAGCTTGGACTGGTGGAAGGGCTCCCAAAAGTGCTGCAGGGCCTTGGAACCGCAGAGCGCTGGGAAATCACAACACCAAAATTATTTGGAAATAGACCTAGGGACAGAAGAAGAAAAGTTGCTCAAACCTTTCATCCAAAAAGAAATGGAGTTGGAAAAAGAGTATGAGGAACTGCTTGAGGAGGTGGGCCCGGGTGGGACCTGGCTCAAGTACTTGGAGTTACCCCATGCTTCCCCAGCTGAGCTAGCAGAGGATACATTGCCAGAGGAAATGGACTGTTGGCTATACCCCTATAAGGTGGAGGAAGGAAACTAGAAGGTACCTGTAGATCTGACCGCTACAGAACAGACGAGATCAGAGGGGCTGCTGGGATCTCACCAGGATAGGGAGGCCGGGAGAACAGACCAGACCCTGGTAGATGCAAGACCGGGGTGCAATGTAAAGCAGCACCAGCCACTGGGAGATGGCCAACAACCAGAAAAGTTCCAGCTGCTAACCAAGGGTGAGGAGCTGGAGACTGAACCATTGGCTGAGGAGAGTGCAAGGCCTTAGAGCCTGCCCATCCACCCATGCACTGTTACCTGTCATAAACCACAGACCGCTGATGTCCAGGCACCAAAGCTGACAGTCATGGAGGTCGGGGCATGAGGCTATCAGGAGATTGGGCGTCCCCTAAAACTCTTGCCAGCATGGATTAAGTGGATCCAGATTGGGAGTGGGAGTTCAGGTGAGGGCCCTGGCCCTGAGACCCTGAGGAAGGAGCAAGTTGAGGCTCCACTCCCAGGGCAGAGTTACCAGCAGGGCTGACACTGTGGCTTCAGTATAGGCAGAGTTAAATGATATGGGCAAGTGGCCGAAAGTAGCAGAGGACCTGACACAGTGTACACTAGCTGCAGAGGTAATCCCAACCTTACTAGCCCTGGAGGATACTCAACCTAAGGAGCTACCAACCCCAGAGAAGTCTGCTAACCCAGGTGCGCCTCAGCCAGGAAAGGTCCTCCATCCAGAGACCCTAATCTGGAGTCCTGCTCTGTTTTTCCACAACCCTGCCTTGACAACTGAGCCTGAGGAGATTGTGCCAGCAGGGAAGTGCTTTTTACCCCCGCCTGAGCTGCTCCCTAGATGGGATACCCCAGAGCCACTGCCTGCCTGTGGCCAAGGAGGTAGCAGTATGCCCCTGTTTGAGATCGTAGTTCCTAAGGCCTTGGATGTATCCCCAAGATTGATGTCTGCAGTTTGGGGTGAGTTATTGAAGGAAAAAGAGCTGGGGTGGGGCTGGGTTGCTACCTGGGACCCTGCGGATTGGCATCCCAGATGTTGTGCAGGAAAAGTGGGGAGGGTGTCTGAGAAGTGGCTGCTAGTCCAGATACCCCCTGGAGGGATTGTACAAATGGACTATGTGCCCAAGACCCTACAGAAAATGGGGGTAGGAACTGTGGACACTTTCCTGAAGGATGGGCAACCACCCCCAGATTGGGCAAACCTCCTACCCCCCCGGGAGGAGGAAATGCACTGGGACCTATGCAGTGGCCACTTGGACCAACATTTTTGTCTTTGGATGGGGGCTTGAACTTGGGCTATGGGCTGCAGTTCAAGACTATGATCCATTAAGGATCATAGCCCCAGACCTGCTGTCTGTAGTTGTTTGTACTGGGTATGATGATTTATGTCTGTAATATATGTTAACAGAAAATATATTATGTTGTCACAGCGGAGGATGGTGAGGGGAGTCACCCGGACAGTGGTAAAGTGAGTGAGATCCTACCCTAAGGTGGTAAGGCTGTTCCATCACGGTATGCCCTGGACGAGGTTCAGGGCGTAGGGTGTACTGTCTCTGGCCAGGCTCCTCCCCTCGCTTAGTTAATTTATTGTTATTTATTATGGTTATTACATCATTTGTGTTTACCAATAAACTCTGTGTCCTGTTTCCCTCCAATATGTGGTCTGGGTCTAATCTTTATGTTAATATGCCAACTGGGCCTTGCTTAGGTCAAGAAATGTACAATGAAAATCAGTAGGCTAACTGAGCATACAACAGTTATGTATGGTCAACAAATAAGGAAAGTCCACACATTAACCTTTGATAAAACTAACATGACATATAAAGCAAATGTCAAATTCTAGTTGTGTACAAGGCTCTGATCATAATAAGCATGTGCAGATGACTTTGAGGTGTCCATTTGTGTTGTTCATCCCAAAAATACAAAATTAATTAGAAATTTGGGATTTTTGAAGAGATTACAATAGTCATATTAGAGATATCGCGAACAGTTCGCCCGCGGACTATTCGCGGCGATTTTGGCATGTTCGCGTTCGCAGCGGACGGCGAACACATGCTTTTTTCGGTTCACCCCCTATACTTTATCATTGAGGAAACTTTGACCCTGCACCTCACAGTCAGCAGACACATTCCAGTCAATCAGCAGCATACACTCCCTTCCAGAGCCTTCCATCTGAAGGACAGGCTAATATTCTGCTCTGTTTCACCAGTCATAGTTGGTGTACCATACATTGAAAAAAAACAACCCTTTTTTCCTTTAATCTAATTTCAGTTGCCTGCCTGTGTCAGGCTCACAGCTTATATTGTGCTCAGTGAAATAAAACAACACTTTTTTGACTGTAACAGATTGAATAGCAATTGCCTGCCTATAGGCGTGTGTGTGAAGCCTATTGCATCTACTCTGCCAAAATTGCCAGTGCACAGTGACACTCATATCTGGTGGCACCTTAGATTGCGCGCGCAGTTCCCCCAAATTGAAGTAGGAGGTCCGACCAAGCATCTTTTTCCATCTCCCTGTTCCAGAAATCAATGCCATATACACGTCCCTAATAGTGGACGTAACAGGGATTAAACCGATAGGAATAGTACTACTTAACAGTACACACCTTATAATCACGCAGACAGAGGCAACGCAGAGAGAGGAGTTTGAAGAAGAGGAGTCAGAGGAGGAAGGTGGCTTTGAGGAGGTGGAAGACTAAACACAGCAGGCGTCCCAGGGGTCTTGTTGTCACCTTTCGGGACCCTTGGTGGCTGGGTGGAGGAAGAGACCTTCAATGACATCAGTGAGGACAAGGAATGGGACATGGCTAGCTTGGTATCCAACCTTGTGCAAATGGGGAGTTTGCGGTTGTGCAAAGGGACTGTTTGCGGTTGTTTGCGGTGCATTAAACGGGGAGATTGGTCTGTCACTGTGAAGCGGGTGTAACCCTTACACTACCTGATCGATACAACATCATACCTGATGTCTTAAAGCATGTTATTCCAAACAATTTAGGAATGTTAGGTGATTTATGCCCTTTATGGCTTAAAACCAGACTCTGCATCAACTATGTAATTTTCCGTGGGAGTTTTGCCATGGATCCCCCTCCGGCATGCCACAGTCCAGGTGTTAGTCCCCTTTAAACAACTTTCCCATCACTATTGTGGCCAGAAAGACTCCCTGTGGGTTTTGAAATTCGCCTGCCCATTGAAGTCTATGGCGGTCCGCCGGGTTCGCCCGTTCGCGAACATTTGATAAAAGTTGAACCGAACCGAAAATTTGATGTTCGCGACATCACTAAGTCATATTAGTTTTTCACAAGGAAGGAAGCAAAACCCATAAAAATACTTCTAGTTGAAAAAGTTCTTGACTGCATTTATGCAATTAGTTAATTAGAAAGATACAAGATCTGGACCGGTGACATTTTTTTCTTGCGTGGTTTCCTTCTTTTCCTAGTATAGACACCTATTGTTAGATGTGGGTACCCTTTGTGAAGAAGGCCCGTCTGACCAGAAATTACATTGAAAAGCAGTCAGATGTCTCATTCCATTCATGTTGTATAAAGGAATAGCATGCATATTAAAGACATGTGTTTAATATGTTCCCTAATTAATTAAAGACCACACATTAAGAATTTAAGATGAAGAAATAGAATCCTTATCTTTTCTTGTAACAAATTGGGGAAACAATGGAAACTGGTTGCCCTTGCATGTGGCATTATCTTCTCTGTATAATTTCTATTATAATAGCAGTTGCTATATAAAATATTTTAGCTCTGTTATAACAAAAATCATGGGGTGTATTTTGAATGTAATAAAGCAATATACATTTACAGAGTGTTTGATTTTATTATATAATTAATATACTGAAAAAGGTAGTTATAATTATTGTAATAGGCACTTCATCATGAAGCTGGACTGTAAATTCACAGTGAATGTACAAAATAAAAATGTTTTTAATACAATGAAAGAGTATCAGCTAGTTTATTACATGCAATGTAAGTAATGAGTATAAAAGCATTTTAGAGAAAATCATATCTAGCTGACTGTGCTTGTGACTTTCGGATTCCATCTTGGATTCTTAGAGCCTCATTCAATTCGGAGGCCGTAACTCTTAGTATGTAGGCCGTATGTCTGCGGCCTGCTGCGAGCCCGCAGCGTGCTAGACTTTCGCTGCTATTTAAATGATCAAGCCTTCAAGTTACGGGCCGAAAGCTGAAACCGTAAACATGCCATTGTAAGAAGCATTTCAGAGCGTGATCATGATCAGTTAAGCAAGGCCTTAACTCCAGAGTAAGAAACAGCCAATAAAAAAGGAGCCTGTCATCATTACGTCAGTAAAACATGGAGGTGACATGTCAATCAACTAGAGATTCAGGGTACGATATGTGATCGGCCTCGCAAACCCGCAATGTCCAAAATAATAAAAATGAATGAAGCCAATGTTATAGTCCATGTGGGTGGCCTGATATGTATTAACTCATTGATTCCCGAGATCAATCTAACCCCGAATTGAAACATAAAAATAAATTATTTTTGATTGCCGATTTGCGGGCCTGAGACTGTAGTGCCTGTAATTATAATGCCTTCCATCTCTTTCCCGTATTATAAAGTACAGTATTGATTATTTATTTGCATTTACAGTGCTCCGGACATGTCTTTAAGCCCTTTGCGAGTCCTCCGTGGAACCCGTAACTTGTAAAGCGACTTTTGCCAAATGCGGCTTTGGCGGGGTGGTTAGCGATTTGCGATTTTAGCGATCTGGACTCTTCGGGCCGTCAAAGATCAAAGGCTTGGAGGGGGCTTTAACTTGCGATGTTAACCATCGCAAGGAATCGGAGACAGAAGCACGTAACCCAGTTGGAGCCCGCAAAAAGACGCCAATTTAATAGCAAAATAACTTGCGGCTTCCTGATGACTCAATTGAATGCGACTCTTAGTTGGCCTTTTATGTGTGGAAGGGGATTATCCTACTGGGCCATGCTCTTCTGTTGATTGCTATGTAAAGTGGGGGCACACTTTGACTAGAACTGAGTATTGATACATGGTTCCTCCCATTCCTCGCAGGTTTTCAATATTGTTATTTACAAAGGCAACATATCTTCTGCCATTAAGCAAAAATGAATATGATAGTTACAATTAAATGCAGTATTTACTTATTTTAAAGATTGAAAAACATTTTGCACACAATAAAGTCAAGTTCTTCAATACAGCATATTACACATATGACAACTTCAGTGGTCATTTAATAAATATTGAGAAGGTCTCAGTGCTATTATAACAGGCACAAGAACTGTATCTAACATATAGATATAGATCTGATATAGAATAGAAAGAAATACAGACACAAACAGACACAAAGACAGCCAGAGAAAGCAATATATATAACATTTTACAACTGCAGAGTGGAAAATGGAACTTGCGATGTCTTTGAAACTAAGCTGTTGTATATCTTAGTGTGTTAAAATATATGCCCCGTAAATAAATATCTGTAGCTCTGTGTGTTTTATTGTGATTTTCTGCATTGGTGCATATGTCCATAGCACTGCAAGAGTCATCTTTAGAGCAGATATTGCCTGCCCATAGGTTATTTACATTGCTACCCCATTCCCAGTTTTATTGGCTTTCAGTATTCTTAGACTATCTGCCATGTTTCCATGTTGAAAACTGGACAGACAACATATACATTAATACTTTCCTCCTTCCAGTTTGGAACTAATAAATTAATTGCAAAAACAAAATTAGAGGTGCTCAATCTGGGAACGGACAATACCTGAAGTAGGTTTGTCCTATAGGTCTGGTTACCTACTCAGAGAGAAACCTATATTAGCTCACTTGTGCTCTTCACAGGGAGAAATATCCTGTAGTATATCAGTCTGGTCTCACTCACTAGAGTAACGAAGCCCCAAAATACCAGGCAATTCTACCCTGAACAGGAGAAACAGCAAACCCCAGACGCGTTTTCGACATCTATGGGTCTATGAGTCCACGTATGGGCCTATGAGTCCACGTCTGGTTCCCCCTTTCACCCTTAGGGTGAGAAACTCCCCTAAGGGTAATTTGCATACACAACAACAAAATTAGAGGTGCTCAATCTGGGAACGGACAATACCTGAAGTAGGTTTGTCCTATAGGTCTGGTTACCTACTCAGAGAGAAACCTATATTAGCTCACTTGTGCTCTTCACAGGGAGAAATATCCTGTAGTATATCAGTCTGGTCTCACTCACTAGAGTAACCAAGCCCCAAAATACCAGGCAATTCTACCATGAACAGGAGAAACAGCAAACCCCAGACGCGTTTTCGACATCTATGGGTCTATGAGTCCACGTATGGGCCTATGAGTCCACGTCTGGTTCCCCCTTTCACCCTTAGGGTGAGAAACTCCCCTAAGGGTAATTTGCATACACAACAACAAAATTAGAGGTGCTCAATCTGGGAACGGACAATACCTGAAGTAGGTTTGTCCTATAGGTCTGGTTACCTACTCAGAGAGAAACCTATATTAGCTCACTTGTGCTCTTCACAGGGAGAAATATCCTGTAGTATATCAGTCTGGTCTCACTCACTAGAGTAACCAAGCCCCAAAATACCAGGCAATTCTACCATGAACAGGAGAAACAGCAAACCCCAGACGCGTTTTCGACATCTATGGGTCTATGAGTCCACGTATGGGCCTATGAGTCCACGTCTGGTTCCCCCTTTCACCCTTAGGGTGAGAAACTCCCCTAAGGGTAATTTGCATACACAACAACAAAATTATAGGTGCTCAATCTGAGAACGGACAATACCTGAAGTAGGTTTGTCCTATAGGACTGGTTACCTACTCAGAGAGCAACCTCTATTAGCTCACTTGTGCTCTTCACAGGGAGAAATATCCTGTAGTATATCAGTCTGGTCTCACTCACTAGAGTAACCAAGCCCCAAAATACCAGGCAATTCTACCCTGAACAGGAGAAACAGCAAACCCCCAGACGCGTTTTCGACATCTATGGGTCTATGAGTCCACGTATGGGCCTATGAGTCCACGTCTGGTTCCCCCTTTCACCCTTAGGGTGAGAAACCCCCCTAAGGGTAATTTGCATACACAACAACAATCTGAGAACGGACAATACCTGAAGTAGGTTTGTCCTATAGGTCTGGTTACCTACTCAAAGAGCAACCTCTTTTAGCCCATGTGTGCCCTTCAAATAAATGAATTAATTTACCTGAAAATGTCAACATGCATTACTTGTGACGCAAGAAAGAAAGTGGGCATAAATCACAGAATTTCAGTTCTATGCTTGGAAAATATGACCCAGACCTTGGAAACATTAGGAGTTGAAAAAGCTGAAGCTAGTTCTGAACCTGCTGGAAGTCACTGGGAAGGCCTTGACAGGAAAGCTTGTATTCTAGAGAAATTGGATTGTTTTTTGGAATATATGACCACAGAGGGCTGGGTTATAGTAGACAGGGTTAACACCTTTCTGTATGATGTATACTCTAAGTTTTAAATATATTGTGTGCCTACATACAGAGCTTTGCTCTTCAAAAGAGGAACATTTGGGAGGGGAAGAGGGACAGTGCAAGACAGTTGAGAGGCATTAGAGTCTATGCCCTAAAGATAAGAAACATCTCCAAAGAAAAGCATAGGACCTGGAGATCTCCCACTTTACTAGTAAAAAATATCACACTTTTCACATTTGTTTTCCTCCTCTCTGACATATAGAAAAACATCTTTATAAATTCTGCTTAGTTGTCACATGGAAAAGGTAATAACTGAAACGGCTACCTGTCTGTTATATTGTCTGACATCCGTTATGTCATAAATAGGTATGCAAATTTTTTTAAAGAAAGATAAAAGCAGGCGATGAACGCTCAGGAAAGTTCAAATGTTTCTTTCATTGTTCTGTTTTGAAGAACTGTCAATGTTTTGACCACACTTAACCTTCCTCAGGGCAGTTATGTTAAACATTTGAACCTAGCTATGTTTCTGTTGTGTTCTTTCATCTTCTGAGCACGCCACTTCACAAGCTTAGTACAATGACCAGAGTGTGGCAGTTCCACATTCCACATTATGCTTACAATGGGGGTGACCTTCTGGGCCAAGAATAACCTCTGATATGACTACATTGTAGGTGGGTCCTGCATGTCTTCCCTGACGGACTGATGGCATCATGAATTCTTTAAATACCCTAAATCTATAAACATTTAAGTTTAGCACATTTTTAGGATATTACTTGGAGACTTTTAAATTATAAATAGACAATATAGCAGAATATATTAATATTTGTGCATCCCTCCTACTTAGTACAGTTTAAAACAAGGGTACATTTTGTTAATATAATTAAATGGACAAGGAAACTATTTTTTCAAACTAATCTGTTTTGTAAATCTGTTGTTAAAATGGGCAAAATATTTCTAACAGTTCAACTAAATTAGATATGAATTATGTTATTATTATTATTTGTATTTCCTTCTGTTGAGCATCTTTCTAGTACTATACCAGGGGCCCTATTAAATTCCAAGCCTGCAATATGCAATATGAAAAAATCAATAAATATAATATTCTAGTCCATGCGAGTTCTATTATATGTATTAACACATTGATTGATGGGATCGATATAACACGGAAATTAAACATATTTGTTTTTGTTATTGCAGATTTGCGGGCTTGAGATGTTGTGCTATTTATTTTACTAACTTTCATCGCTTTCCCTGTAATTTAATATACAGTAGTGTGCTTTTATTTGCTCTTACAGAGCTACCGACAGGAGTTTAACCCTCTTGCGGGTCCTCTCTAGTACCCATAGGATTTTGGGCTACATTTGCCATTTACAGGTGTAAAAACAATTGCGGGCTTGAGGACTTTAATAGCGATTTGCGATTGTAACATTTACAGGATTGAAAGATCAAACACTTTGCTGGGTCGGAGTTCAGGTTTTTACAGCCTGTAGGGTTTTTACGCCTAAAAGAGTCCAATTTAATAACCGTAACTTTTGCGGGCTCCTTTATGGGCTTCTGGAACTGCGATTTGGTGAATTTAATAGTATCTCCCTCCTCTTGTATAATATAAAATTAAGGATGTGCTATATTTTCACTTTCTGTTCTAATATTTTCTCACTATAATGAGGTCAGTGAAACATCACCAACATTTATTAGAATAGAAAAGTCACCATCTCCATCATATTATTAGTATGTTTTTCCAGCGACTAGATCTATAGTTTCATTTATAACACACTGTGGATATTGTTGTTGTTTAGTAGTTCAGCCGAGTTTGAATCTCCATGATCCTATGGATGGCAGCATGCCATGCGCACCTTGTGTTCGGTTGTGCCAATCCATAAGGTTTTCATGGCAAAGATACTGGAGTGAGTAGCCAGTTCCTTCTCCGGTGGCATGTGCTTTGTCTGAACTTCCTGCTATGACATGTCCATCTTGGGTGACCCTACAGCTTCACTGAGGCACACAAGCCTCTTCACCACAACAAGGTAGTGATCCAGAAGGGGAGTGGATATTACTATGCTTTATACTAAAACATTTTGAATATAATGGCCAGTCTGAGATGGTAAAGCAGCCAGGCTATATTTAGGTCACTTGATTAAGATAATACAGGGTTAGTACATAACACAGTGTATTAACCACTAATGTACCCTGCTCGATTGTGTGAAGTAAATGCGCCAGTATACTGGATAGGTACAGCAGATGACTAACAAGGGCTCAAAAAGAACAGTCAAAAACACCTTTAGAGGTTTTTTTAACCTGATATTAAGTACATATAGACAGTGGGTAAACCGCATGAAAACATTTACTGTATATACCGAGTTTTTCAGCGCTTTTTTTAAGGCTGAAAAAGCCCCCCTCCGCTTATACTCTAGTCACTCTGCTCCTGCTGCTCTCTCCCTCCCCTGTGTCTCTTCCCCCTCCCCTGTGTCTCTCCACCCTCTCCTTTGTCTCTTCCCCCCTCCCCTGTGTCTTTTTACCCTCCCCCTCCCTCCTCTGTGTCTCCTTCCCTCCCTCTCCCTCGTGTCTCCTTCCCCGTCCTCTCCCTTTCCCCTCACTTACCCCCCTTTCCCCTCACTTACTTCCCCCCCTCTCCCTTTCCCCTCACTTACCTTCATTGGCTGCTCCTCTGCGTCTTCTGGCTGTGCCGGGACCTGTCATATGCTAATGATGTGAGGTTCCATGTGCTTCACGCCATTAGCATATGCTAGGCCGCCACTCATCCTTCTCTTCCTCATCCTCTCTTCTAATCACTTCCCCCCTCTCCAATTACCCCCCTCCCTTTCCCCTCACTTACCTTCATCAGCTGCTCCTCTGCTCGTCTTCTGGCTGTGTCGAGACCCGGCATATGCTAATGACGTGAACGCGCATGTGACGTCACGTCATTAGCATATGCTGGCTCCCGACACAGCCAGAAGACGTGCAGAGAAGCAGCTGATGAAGGTAAGTGAGGGGAAAGGGAGAGGGGGTGTAAGTGAGGGGAAAGGGAGAGGGGGTAAGTGAGGGAAAAGGGAGAGGGGGATAAGTTAGGGGAAAGGGAGAGGGGGTAATTGGAGAGGGGGGAAGTCATGAGGAAGGAGGATGAGGAGGGAGGATGAGGAGGGAGGATGAGGAGGATGATAAGGGAGGGGGAGGGAGAGGGGGAAGAGACACAGGGGAGGGAGAAGGGGACACAAGAAAGGGGCACAGAGGGGAGGGAGAGGGGGGACACAAGAAAGGGGCACAGTGGGGAGGGAGAGGGGGGACACAAGAAAGGGTCAATACGTTTTCCCAGTATTTTGGGGTTTCGGCTTATACTCTGGTCGGCTTATACGGTAAATAAATAAAAAGCAAATAGAGGTATACACAGTCATTTTATTATTATTTAAAAAGTATTTGGAAGGAAAATCCTCCAAGAAATAGTAACAAGTGATAATTTCCAAACAATGGACATGGACAAGGAAATGAGTTGTTGCTGGTTGGCTGATGCTCCCAACATGTAATTCAACGTATATATTAGGTACCAAGCATGACAAGAACATGTACATTATTGTTGCACTAGTTATATTTTAGTTATAGTCCTTGCAAAAATATACAAAAATGAATAACTATTTGAATATGATAAAGAGAGCATTCTAATATTACAGAAAAAATATACTGTATTATACTTTTGATTGATGAGGAAATGTCTATATCCTATAACAGGTAGGAAAACACATAGTAGTATTTTCCTCCAGATTATATAGCTTTCTTGATGCTTGTCCAAATGGCAACATCTTTAGAGCATGATTGTTTGTTTTCCATCATCTGAACACTGAGATTCTCAAATGCTGGTTTCAAGCCCAGGGACCCTGTGGTTTCTGAAAAATTGCTGGTAAAATAAAAAAATACAAAAAATAAGAGAAAAACAAGTGAGTCAGATTCATCTTAAAGAATGCCATGGTAAACTGTAAATCTGTATTTGTTCACAGGAATCAAACAGACTCAATAGTCAGGCTACCCCATTATAAATAAAATAGGGGCAAATAAATAGAAAATGTAATCTTGAACGTGACTCCCGGTTGGTAACAAGATTTAACTTGAATATCTAAAACAAAAGAAAATTACTATTATTTTCAAATATTATTTTTAATTATTATTAAGTACATTTTCAATTATTATTAAGCTTAGTTTTTGATTCTTCTTTTATTTTTTTTCGAAATAGCAAGGGGGTTAAAAACCAATGAGTTTTTAGTATTTCTGTCGAAAGCACTGGCACTAAGAGATACCACTTTTCAACTGAAGCAGCTGAAAACTTGTAAGGTCTTCTCTCAGCAGAAACAAAATCATTTCATATAATAATTTATTAAAGGCTATACTTTCTTTACATTTTGTAAACATAGTATCCTTATTTAGTGTAAAACATATTATTAATATGGATCTACAGTTGTCCTGTAAGGGACATTATCACATTCTCACAATTATAATACTGATTTGCATTTTGAAATTGTATTTGTGTTATTCAGTGTCATATATATTGCCAGTGAGTGAATGTTAATCAGGAAACAATAAGATGATCTTTGCAAAGCAGGTGTCTGGTTCAAAAGCATTTCTTGTGAACAATATGGCCGACTCACAGTGCTAGCAGGGAGTCTGATGAAGATTATAGTGTAACTGACAAATAATTGTTATGCTCATGTTTTTTTTAGGATGTGATGTAGAGGAAACCTTGGTGGGTGAGGGGTAGCCAGGCTGTTGTTTTCAATCCTTCTGAAAAACTATGTTAGTTAGCATTATTGTCTATTTATGATCTTCAGTTTAAACTGTTGTTGATACAATATTATATTGTACTAGCCACTTGCCCGTCATATTCTTTGCAAGCCTCGCAATGCTGCCGCACATTGCGAACCTCGCCATGTGCGGCAAAGTCTGGCAATGAGAGCCTCGCTATGCAAGGCTTCTCTCTCTCCTTCCCTCCTTATGTGTCCTCTCCCTCCTTCTCTCTCCTCTCTGCAAGCCTCGGAATGAACACCTTCGGCACCCATTGCAGGCCTCGCAATGAGCGCCCTTGGCGGGCCTCCCGTCACAAATGACGGGATAATATTTCACTTTACTCCCCCCCTCGTGACTCTTCCCCCACTCCCAACCCTGTGTCTCTTCCCTCCCTCTCCCTCCCCTGTGTCTCTTCCCTCCCTCTCCCTCCCCTCTGTCTCTTTCCCTTCCCCCTGTGTCTCTTCCCTCCCTCATCCTCCCCTGTGTCTCTTTCTCCTCCCCTGTGTCTCTTCCCCCCCACTTACCTGTGTCTCCCCCTCTACCTTGCTCAAACCCGCAACTTTGCGGGACTCTCCCTCCTTCCCCCTCTCCCCCTTTAGTCCATTACAACCTACCCCCCCCCCCCTACCTTGTGGGCCTATTGCAGGCCTTGCAATGAGCTCCTTCAGTGCTCATCGCGGGCCTCGGCAAACCCTTCCTCTAACTCCCCTGTGTCTCTTTCCCCTCTACCCCCCTTGTGTCTCTTTCCCCCCTCTCCCTCCCTGGTCTCTCTCCCCCCCCTTCTCCCTCCCCTGTGCCTCTTTGCCCCCTCTCCCTCTTGTGTGTCTCTTTGTCCCCCTTTCCTCCCCTGTGTCTCTTTGCCCCGTTCATTTTTCCTCTTGGCCTCTCCCCCCTGTGCCCATTGGGGCCCTCTACCCTGTGGGGCTATTGCGAGCATCAGCATGCACTAACCTGCCACTTTGCGAGCGTTAAACACAAACTAGCAATGACCACAACTATTGCAGTAAAGGGGTAAAGGGGGAAGATCTTGAAAGAATTCACTTGCAGAAGGTAAAATATTTGTGTAAACATATTAAAATGTGCCTTTTATTGCAAAAAGACATCTGTTTACTAGGGGATGTGCATTGTTGAAGGATGTAGAAACATGAGAGTGCCTGGTACAGCTTAGAACTCATCTGCAGTTTGGTTCTTGAACTTCTGACCCAATCAGCTCAGCATATTGAGTGCCAGAGACAAAAATGGCAGCTTCCATTCACCACAAACATGGAGGAGCAATTGGTAAACTAGACACAATCCATACCTTTTACATATACAGGCAATCTTACCAAGAGTGCTCTTTAGCATAAAAGAAGGTGAATATTAGGTGAAACTCACCCTTTATAGAAATCATCAACAGAATGGGAAAGAAGAGCCAGGTGTACATCAGGGAATATCAGCCAATTTCCCACGGTGTAAGTGGAAGTAAATCAACAGCTGTCATTTTTGTTACCTCTATAAATACACTTATCAGTTATTCCCTTTATGAAATATTAGTAGTGCTTTGCTCCCAAATTGGGCCATTGGAATGATTTTCCCAGAACATATTGCCACCATGGGACTTCTTTTTTTTAACATAAAGGTCTGGCACTGCTGCTGGTTGTCTCTGACTACAGTGTTAAATTATCTAGTTGAGCATGTAAAGCATTAAATGAAATAAGCTTTGAAACATAATGGAGTATATAACTAATACCAAATATAACAGCATTGGGCTAGATTCGTAATGGAGTGAAATATAGAGAGAGTGGCCTTTACTGTAATCAGAAGTGTTTCTTGGAATTAGGAAATTCAAGAAGGCATTTTCCCTATTTTATTGATAGTCCATATTTGATTGGTGCTAACTCATTATATTCAGGCGGGCATCATGTAATACTCCTGAAAGTATTTTTCCCATAATGGTTATCTTTACAGAATTATTACAGCCCTCTAATTGTGTGTCATTTATTTATTTTTGGACAGGAGAATCCATGTTTGTTTATGAAAAAGTCTCTCCTTTCCTATATTATTCTATGAGGTATATGAACATTTGACATCTAAAACACTTACAGCCTTATTAAATTGCAATTTGGCCAATTAAATAGGGCCCTAAATAAGCACATAACATATTTTTTTTAAAGAAGTTTTTAGTTAGTAAATATCTATCCAAAAGCAAGATTTTCACTAACTAAAAACTTCTTTAAAAAAAATATGCTATGTGCTTATTTAGGGCCCTATTCAATTGGCCAAATCGCAATTGAATGAGGGCCACAGCATATATTTTTTTACAGAAGTTTTTAGTTAGTGAAGATTTTGCTTTTGGATAGAAGTTCACTAACTAAAAACTTCTGTAAAAAAAAAATATGCTATGTGCTTAAATAGAGCCCTATTCAATTGGCCTAATCACAATTTAATAAGACTGATAACCCTTTAATACATATTGTTAAGCTTTTCACCTATTTATAAAAAGTTTTGAATATTTTCCCATTTACAGTATATCCCTATTATATGTTGTGCATTATAATAGATGAAACATTTCTAAGTTAATGCATAGTAATGTTAACGCTATATTAAAAAAAAACAAATTAACTTAGAATAAGTAATGCATTATATTTTATAATGAGAATAGATATCTATTGCTTGGGTCTCTGTAATTTCACTGTTTAGTGAATAAAGTAAAAGACACTGTTGGTATTATGGTATATTTATTGAGTTTTCTGAACAGTTGCCAGGGCAGCTACAGTTTTTTGACAATATAGTTTAAAGCATTATTGGACCTCTTACCAGTAAATGTATTCATAGTAAAAAAAAAACAAAAATCCCAGGTAAACACTATGCTGAGAAAATAAGATATGTTATCAGTTTGGTTTGTTTTTTGCTTCCAGCTAAAGGGAGAACAATAGACCTGATCTTACCTTCTTCAGTCCCCAGATTCAGGTGCATGACAGATGGTAGCAGTGAGGATAAAGGCGACAAAAGTGCCAAGTAATACTGGGACATGTAATACAATACAAAAACATCTGGATAAGCCCCAGGGGGATATAGTGCAAGTGTAAATCTACGGCCGTACAAATCATATGTTAACTCGAGACTGATTAACCTTTGAATTCAGAGTGTGTCTGAGTATGCTAAAATATTACTTTAGGTCTTAAAGATATTATCTTTACAGTACCTTTATGATATAGATGCTCCCAATACAAATATATAAATGTTGTATTTCTCTTTATGCTATAGATGCTCCCAATACAAATATATCAGTTTGTGTAAATATGCTTATTATGAACAATTTTGGCTATTAGAATCTTTTGATGGCTCCTTAACCTTATGTATTTTTGTGAGACATAAAGAGAGTTTATATATATATATATATATAACATATTATAATTGTCAAGCTGTAGTTTGTCATCACGCTTTGCGCAGTTTGGCAACCGAGGGGTGGGGGACACAGGGGAGTGAGAGAAGGGGGAAGAGACAGGGGAGTGAGAGGAGGGGGACGAGACACAGGGGAGGGAGAGGAGAGGGTAAGATACACAGGGGAGGGAAATGGGGGGGTAAGAGGCACGAGGGAGGGGGGAACAGACACAGGGGGAGGGGGGGAGGGGGAAAGAGACACAGGAGAGGGGCGAACAGACACAGGGGAGGGAGAGGGGGAAAAGAGACACAGGGGAGGGGGAAAGAGACACAGCCACGCATGCGCAAAGCACGACGTAAGGGGAGGGGGAAGAGACACAGGGGAGGGGAAAGAGACACATGGGAGGGGGGAAGATACACGGGGAAAGAGACACAGGGGAGGTGGAAAGAGACACAGGGGAGGGAAATGGGGGGGTAAGAGGCACAAGGGAGGGGGGAACAGACACAGGGGGAGGGGGGACAGAGGGAAAGAGACACAGGAGAGGGGCGAACAGACACAGGGGAGGGAGAGGGGGAAAAGAGACACAGGGGAGGGGGAAAGAGACACAGCCACGCATGCGCAAAGCACGACGTAAGGGGAGGGGGAAGAGACACAGGGGAGGGGAAAGAGACACATGGGAGGGGGGAAGATACACGGGGAAAGAGACACAGGGGAGGTGGAAAGAGACACAGGGGAGGGGGCAAGAGACATGGGGAGGGAGAGGTGGGGAAGAGACACAGGAGGGAAAGAGACACCTGGGAGGGAGAGGAGGGGGAGACACAGGGGAGTGAGAGGAGGGAGAAAAGACGGGAGTGAGAGGAGAGGGGAAGATACAGGGGAGGGAAATTTGGGGGAAGAGACACAAGGAAGGGGGAACAGACACAGGGGGAGGGGGCGGGGGAAAGAGACACAGGGGGAGGGGGAACAGACACAGGGGAGGGGGGGAACAGACACAGGGGAGGGGGGAACAGACACAGGGGAGGGGGAAAGAGACGCATGGGAGGGAGAGCGGGGAAGGAGACACAGGAGGGAAAGAGACACAGGGGAGGGGGTTAGAGACACAGGAGGGAGAGGGGGGTAAAAACACGGGGGGAGACACAAGGGAGGGAGAGGAGGGGGGAAATGAGACACAAGAAAGGAAGTAGACAGGGGGAGAGGTAGGGGGGAGGCTCGCAATGAGCTCCGAAAGTGCTTATTGCGAGGCCCGTGAGGAACACCAAAGGCGCTCATCGCGAGGCCAGTAAAGTAGAGTGGCTCCCATTGTGTGGCAAATAGCATTGCTAGGCTTCACTTTTTATTGTCGTCATTTTTGACGGCAAGTCGCTAGTATATATATATATATATATATATATATATACACATATATATCTTTTCCCCCCAGACAACCCATCCTTGGATTACGGCAACCACCAAACCTGAGGCAAAAACTAGCTAATAGAAATTGGATCTACCCAAATAAGCAAAAATAATGGAGCCAAAAAGTGAAAAATGTAAAAATAATAAAGCAGCCTCAAATGTATTAATTTATATGCATATTAGTAATCTACTTCCTGAGATGAGAGGAGTCTATGATTTTAGAGATAAGGCGCTATCTGAATAATAGGAACGCAGCAGTAACTACTACCAGTGCTCTCATTAGCACTAATGCAAAGCTGGATAGTTTATGAGGACACACCCTGTTGAGGCAGAACTTGCCAGAAGCAGGCCCAGAAAAGAAAATTAGCAATTCTAAGTAATAATTTCTATTCTGACATCTGGTGCCTCATAGTAGTAAAATAAAATTGGTTAACATAATGCCTGGTACTTTTTAACATCATACACTTTCAGCTTTCCTAATGTATTCGGGTATACTCATGCTGCTTAATGTGCCACACGGGTTATTTTCACATATAGCTCGTTGCCAAATGTAGTCATTTTATGTGTTGCAGTGACTGAGATAATCACAGAAGGCTGATGAATTACTTCCTCGGTTCAGTCTGCTCAATGCAGCACAGCAGTGTCCAACAAAAAGCAACTAGCAATTCACAATTTGTTTTTAACTGAAGGATGGATATCGATTGTGAGGTCATTATAAAAAATGGCATCCCAGGCTAATTTGTAATTTGTACTGCTAAATGACTGGAGTGACGATGGGCTCCTTTAGATTCCTTGATCGCTGTTCACTTTACCTACTGGGAATATATATGAACATTTTCTTTGACCATGATATACTATATATATATATATATATATATATATATATTTATTTTTTTAAATGCAGACCCTCTGTAAAGATGAACTAATGTTTGTCCTTCTTCTGATATGCTAAAATAGTTTCCGAAAATATCAAGAACACCCTATACAACTCTGCTCCCCGCTGGATATATTCAATCCTCAGTCGCTTCTCATCGCCTCATCTTGTCTTCCTCATTCTACTCAGGAATGTCTCCTCACTGTTCCAGAAAGTTCTGAGATCCATCACAAAAAAAGTCCATAATGTCATAACTTTTAATGCTCAGCTAAAAGAAAATCACCTCTTTAAAAATGTCCTACAAAAACTCCATTAGCGAATGCATTTCGAAACACCTCCCTTGCATATGCACTTACCCTTTCCTATAAGTAGATTGTAAACTCTTTGGGACAGGGACTGTTTTACCAATTGGTCATCAATATGTTAAATTCACTTGTCAAGTAATTGTTTTTTTTTTATTTGCCTCTGTAAAGCAATCTGATTTTACTATACAAATAAGAATGCATAACAATACAGGCTGTGACAAGTGGAATGTCTCCTCTGTGTTTGTGCCTGTGTTTCAGGCCCTTTGATGGAGGAACACAATACAAGAAGCAGTATATACTTTTCCAAGTTTTACTAAAATGTAACCAGTGATACAACAACCAAAACAAACCCTCCCCCAAAAAATAGGCCTAGCTTTCACTACCTTAAACAATAAACAGTTTACTCACTAACCAGTTATCATCCATCTAACCCTGGATGGAGCAAAACAAACAGTGTAATAGTTTGTTAAATCGCTGAACTGTTTAGTCTTCAGATTTCCTGGTCTCCACTCATAAGTTGCAAGCTGCTGTGTGTTTTTTCCTGGTCAGACAAAACTGCAATCAATACATCAATTAATAGGCCTTCAAATACTCCAGGAGCAATCTTAAATCATGGCTGCTCAGGTACAGCTAATTAACTGAGCAGAAAAGTTAACATTTGGGGGAAGAGAGCTTTGCAGAGTCTGTGGCTCATATAAACCCCTTGGATACCTCTGTCACAATACATAAAGAGTGAACTTTAATATCTCTCTTACAGAATTTCTATGTTATCCTATGACATATAAAGGTTTCACATCTCCAGTAATAGAACATGTAGTACACATGGACCCTTGTCTTCCTAGTTAAACAAAAGATCCCTATCTAGCCCTGTATATGGGTCATATCACAGTCGGTAAAACAGCATTACGTTCTGCACACATTAGTCAAGGTTGGAACCTCGCACCTGAAAAAATACACAAATTGATACCCCCTAATTTTCAAGATGAAAAAATGATCATGTAATTTGTAGTTATGTAAACATCTTTAACACCTGAAAATGTGCACACAATCACAGAGACATTTAAATCAAACATTATTGAGGCATTAGGCTTATTTAGACGTTTTAAATAATAAATACAATTTGAGTTTTATTTTTAACATTTTGATCTGGTTTACTTTTCAAGCCAAAGCAGTGTTATAATCAGGAGATGATAAAGTATATAAAAAGCCAAAGGACTATGGTAGCATATTATAGTAGCCTTGTAGAATTTGCGTTATACCCTGGGGAAATATTTAGCGGCACACAATATAAAACTAGGAGCCCAACTAACAGGAAATTGTCCACTCCTGGATTGTAAATGCAGCGGCAGGTATTTCTGTAATATAAAGAGACTGCTTATTTCCTAATTTTATATTCTGTTATTATAGAAGCAGGGTGATGCTATTATAGAAATAGTGACACTGAAGTCACCATGTGCGCCCTGCATCATCAGATGGTGAAAATCATGTTTAAATTGGGTTAATAGCTATTAAATTAAACAAGGATTAATTTACATTTATAATGAGGTTCTGGTTGCATTTTTGCTTTATTGATTGTGATATGTATTTCTCATCATACAGAGACATGGTGCATTTAAACAACTTGCGTGTGAGTTTGAGTCTTCCTCCTCTTTTTCTACATTAATATATATTTAGTCTGAATACCTTAAAAGCATTGCAGTTCCCATATTTGTGGAATATCCCCCTTCACTATATATATATATATATATATATATATATATATATATATATAAGTATTGAAGTATAAAGTGATACCCTTTTCATTGGACAATCTGTGAATATGTTTGTCCAATAAAAAAACTATCACTATATACTGCAATACTCTAATTATTCATCTAGTTTACTGTACAATCACAGATACCTCACTCTTTATATATATATATATATTTATATATATATATATATATATATATATATATTCTGTTTTATCTTGTAACCAAAATAAAAATTATGATTTAAAAGAAAAGGAAAGCAGTGAGCTGCTTTATAGACCGCAGCACGCCAGTCACCCCTGTCAGCCACTGCTCCTATGAGCTCCATAATCAAGCTCATGTTAATTTCTTGAATGATCTCAATTATACATCTCCGTCTCTACCTCCACCTTCGTTGTGTGCCTTCAATCTTTCCCAGTATCAGAGTCTTCACTAGGGAATCCTGCCTTCTAATGATATGGCCAAAATATTTCAGCTTCAGCCTTATGATCATAGCTTCCAGTGAACAGTTTGTCTTGATTCATTGAAGTACTGATTTATTGGATCTTCTTGGAGTCCAAGGGACTCTTGGTAGTTTTCTTCATCACCACAATTCAAAGGCATCAATTCTATGGCGCTCAGACTTCTTGATCGTCCAACTCTCACATCTGTATGTTACTACTGAGAATACCATAGTTCTAACTATTTAAACCTTTGTTGGTAGTGTAATATATTTACTTTTTACTAGCTTCTCCAAGCTTGCCATAGCTTTCCTCCCAGAAGCAAACATCTTTTCATTTCATGACTACAGTCACCATCTACAGAGGTGCTGGAGCCCAGGAACATAAAATTGGTCACTGCCTCCACTTAGTTCCCATCTACTTGCCAGGAACTGCGATTGCTGTTTGCCACGATCATCGTCTTATTAACGTTGAGCAGCAGGCCAACTTTACACTCTCTATTTCACCCTCATCAATAGGCCCTTTAGTTCCTCCTCACTTTCAGCCATCAGAGTAGTATCATCGGCATATCTGAGATTGTTGATATTTCCCCCAGCAATATTTATTCCGGCTTTGGATTCATCCAGCCCAGCCTTAACCATGATTTACTCTGTGTATTTGTTGAATAAATAAGGTGACAATATACAACCTTGTCGAACCCCTGTCTTGATCTTGAACCATTCTGTTGTCTCATTTTCGTTCATAAATGTGGCTTCTTGGTCCACATAAAGATTCCTCAGGAGGCAAATGAGATGATCTGGTACTCCCATTTAGCGGTAATCCCGAGTGTGGCTTCGGGTTAATTTTCAGTACCTAAAGCAGCAACCCCAAGCCAAGCTCGGGATCCCAGGCATCAGTCTTCCAGTTCCCTTCCCTGTGAGCGTATGGAACAAGGCGGTCTGGCCATTACACGGCCAGACCGCCAGGGAGGTTAAGAACTTGCCACATTTGTTGTGATCCACACAAAGTGCTTATCTGTGATTACCACTAGGCTATTTCTCCATCTATTGTAGAATAAATATTGGAAAAGTAACATTTCTTTGGTCTACCTGCACAGTTGTTTCTCATTAGTGCAAATGGCAACTGCAGCTTATTATGTATTCTACTGATGGAAAAGCTTTTTCCTAAATGCTATTACAGCCTTTATCTAAGGCTGCAGAGAACATATTGTGACTTCAGGGTCCCTTTAACTTAAAATATTTAAATACAGACTCTAATCCCAGCAGCGGTGGGTATTTCTGTAATGCAGTAAAATAACAATTCAGGCAACGACTGTGATGTGTGTATTTCCTCCAGGCTTTATTTTCCTGTACATCTTATTTTTCTAAACGACAATTCCCCACACCCATCTTCACAGATATTAGATATTTTTTTCCCCTAACTTTAATCCTGCTGAGCTAAAGTGCAGTGGCCACAATTCAGCTTTCATTAATGTTAGCCAGTTTCACCGATCGCTCTTCAGGAATCACAAAGAGCAATCAGTGATCTTGGACACAAGCGTTGCATACTGAGTCTGTGTTACATAGGTTCAACCCGGCAGACATTTACAGATAGGACTGCAAAACGACCACATCCAGGGTTTCCCTATATCCTTCATTCTTTTTAATGGAGGTTACAGACTAGGGTAATTGAAGTGCTGATAGGGGTATGTGTCCAAAGGTACACCAGAGATAATTTCATTGCAAAACGTCGACCCATCCATTTCTCCCCAGGTTACACTCAGTTTCCTGGCAAGCTATTCCAGGTAAAAAAATTGTTGCCATGAACTTATCAAGCAGCACACGTAGTACGAGTTAGATTGTGTCTTTTCACAATCTTTCTTGCAGGGTTTATAAAAGCTGAAAGCAATTCAGACAAAATAAGAACGCTCTCAAAAGATACATCAAAATATTGCCACTTAAGCAAGCACTGGGGTACTTTTTATCCCTCTCCGCTATGCACTTTCATATCAGAGCAATTACCTTATATGCAGCGCTGAGCAGTTAAAAATAGTAAAGTATAAAGCAGTATGCAGCACTACATCCATTAGGATATATAGAACCCAACTAGCATCCCCTGGACTATGGAGATTTATTTTAGCAGCATAATACAAATTATTAAATAGCAAATATCATTAAACCGCTTCTGCATTGTGACAACCATGAATGATTTATTGTATAGACATCACGATCTTCAATAGAATAATCCATTAAAATAAAATCAGAAGAAAACAAATAAATTGTTTTGTTAAAGAAGCTGCACAGTGAAACTAAATACATGTCTTTATTATTATTTGGAGATTGGGTTATTATTGCTGAAAATTCCAGAAGGAAATGTTTGTCTGAACAATGAATATGCAAAGTATAGGCACCCAAAAATTATTATCACTTTGCTCCAGGGCCGTTTGTCACTGCCAGACACGCAGAAGCCCCCTCTACCAGTACAGTGAAGAACGCACCTCACTCCCGGTATATATGGATCCTGGTACTGCAATTAAGAGTTATGAATGCAAAAATAAAACTTAGTTTCTAAAAAAATATGAATATTTTGTTGATTCATTAAAAACTGACAAATCACATGCATGCAAGGTAACTGTTGGCGTTCCCAAGAATACTCAATGATCATCCAGATCCTTATCTGTTATTCTTGCCCAGGTTTCTGCCTATTACATTCCATTTAGATTGCAAGTTTGTGAGTTTTCAATCTTGTAGGTGCTTTAAAGAAAGACTATGTACAGTATGTTTGATTTTTCATACATCATCACGCTTGCGAGACTTGCATAGTGAGGGGAGCCGTTGAAGCACAGAAGTTTTCCGAGCTGCGAGCCTCGCATAGCGAGGCAAGCAGTTGAGGCATTGAAACACGTGAAGCGAGGCGAGCAGTTGAGGCATTGAAACACGCAGGACTTAGGCAGAAATAAGCACCAAAAGCGCTTCTGTGAGCCTCGCGAAACGAGGCGAGCAGTTGAGGCATTGAAAAACGCCGGGACTTAGGCAGTAATACGAGCCTCCAAGCAGTTAGGAAATGCGGGATTGCCTTAGGCTGCAAGCAGTTGAGGAAAGCAGGACTTAGAAAAAATAAATTACAAGGTCGGAAAAATACGATGCCGTTGAAGTACAGAAGTCTTCCAAGCTTGGAGCTCTTAGCCGATGAGCACAAAAGGCGTAGCATTTGGGGGCTTGAACATGTGACAGGAGCAAGCCCGTAACTCGGGATGCAGAAAAAGCCAATGGAAACAGAGATCATCATCATGACCAACCTCCAAGCCCGTAACTCGTAAGTGAAGGCCGTAGCACTTTGAAATCCAACCTCCATTTGTTGAAGTGTTATGGGCTTCAACCTGCAAGCCCATAGGACTTTGAGAAATGGAGGTTGGATTTTCAAAGTCCTACAAGCTTGGAAGTTGAAGCCCGTAGGACTTCATATTGATTGCTGTGATCGATAACACGAAAATTTTACATGAAATAAAGTATTGGAGAATGTTCTGCTATTAATTCATAAAAGTACAGTATTTCTTTTTTATTTGCTTTTCAAGTGCTTTGATTTGTCATTAAGCCCTTTGCGAGACCTCCTTGGTACCATTAACTTGTGGTTAAATATTCACCATTTGTGGGCTTGACGGAGTGGTTAGCGAGGGGGAATCGGAGCAATTAAATATCGATTTGCGTTTTTATCGTTCGGGACTCTTGCGGCCGTGAAGGATCAAAGGCTTGGAGGGCATTAACTTGCAATTATACAAATCGCAATGAATTGCAGCTCGGAGACCGTAAACAGAAGTTAATTGAATAGCAAAATAACTTGTGGCCTCCGCTTGCGAGCCCGGATCTCTTGAAAGGCTCAGATTTGTTTACCTAATTGAATTCCTACGTGGGGAGTTAAGCCAGGGTGTCCATATATTAAGGAAGAGGGAGTATGAGTCTTGATATAGTTCATTTTAAGAATTACTTCCCACAGATTGAGTTTGGAGATTGTCCAGTTTTTAGCAATATGGTTTTTGACAGCCAAGGCAAAAAATTGAAAAAAGGTTATTCTGGTGTGAGCTTAAGTTATCTACATGAATGCCCAACAGGCATGTTTCTGTTGTGGGAAGGATTAGAGGGTTTAATAATTGAGTACCAAAATATTGTCCTGTGGATCCTATTTAGGAATCCTTGAACAACCAACCAAGGTTTAATAATTGAGATATTAATTGTGTTGATTTCTCTGAAGTTTGGGCTTGTCCACCATGTATGAAGCAATTATCGTTTGCAACGGGGTTGATTTTGTGCAATAACATGTAATTTAGTACTATAGGTACAGTATTGGATGTTAAAAATGCACTTTTCTACAGTACAGATTGAAATCTCAAGTTAAAATGTGATCATTGCCATGCATTACTGGTTATCCTTTGAGATAGAATGACAAACCCCTTTTCAGCACAGTCGACTGCAGTCAAGACATTAAAAGCTGAATATCCTTTAAATTGGCAGGGGATCTCCTCTGCGCAGCGCTCTTTAGGTCATTCCATAGGTTTTTTATTGGATTAAAGTTTGGGCTCTGACCAGGCCATTTCTTGGCCGACTGTGTGTTTGGGTCATTATTATATTGGAAGAGGAAATTCATCTTCAGCTTTCTGATCGAGGACAGCAGGTTTTCTGACAAACTATCTTGATATTTGGAACTAGTCATTATCCTGTCTTGACTACAGCCCCTTTCCCCATATAAAGATAAGAAACCCCAAAGTGTGATGTTGCCACCACCAGGCTTCACAGTTGATGATGTGTGTCGTATTTGAGCCAAACATATCATTTAGAATTAATGGCAAAAAGTTCAACCTTTGTCTCGTCAGACCAAGTCAATTCAAACATGGTGTTGGGGTTATTCAATGTATTTTTTGTGTTCAAATTAAATGTTTTTTTGTGAGAAATTGTTATGGGAGAAAAGGTCTCGTCCCCTACCTCATGGGAGATTGTTTTTGCATATACGGAGTGACCAGCACCTGCCAGTAACTTTAATGTTACTCTAGGCTTCTTGGTATTCCCCCTGATAAATGTTCTCCTTGTCCTGATCTTGGCAATGACCCTGTGATACCACATTTTTTTTCATATATTGATTATAGTCATATGAGGGCCCCAAGGTATATCCAATGCCTTTCACATTTTAATACCACTCTTCTGACTGGTACCCTTCTATAAGATACCATTAATGTTTTGCTCCTTAAGGACCATAGCTATCCCAGTAGGATGTAATCACAAAAGTTTCAAGGAAATCCCACAAGATAAGCTCATTTTTGTTTGAGGTTAGTCAGATTCACTTTCATTGAGGGCAATGCAACACCTTTGGATATGATTTTGAATGTGATTTGATTATAGCTGCAGCCCTCTTTATAAAAAGGTAAAGGTAGCACTGGGATTACCAAATCTCAGTCTTGTAGTCGGCGCTCTCAAATGACCAGGTGCCACTAGATATAGTGAACGAGTTATTATTTTCAATGGTAGTCTCTAAAGTTTCAAACTTATGGTCCCGAGTAGATTGACCGCTTTTTTTGTATTAATCTTTGTGCCTCTTGGTAGTGTGGTGAAATTAAACACAAACATGTACATACCGTGGTAGTATATTTTTATACAACTTTATACAAGGGTGTGCATAGTTATGCAACAAGGATGTTGTAGGTTTCAACAAGTTGTCTAAAAATGTGTTTTACTCTGGAATTTTGTTTGTTGTAAGGTCAAAAACCTGGACTTTCAATAATATTTTTTTCTCACTAATTTATATATATATATATATATATATATATATATATATATATATATATATATATATATATATATATATATATTTTTTTTTTTTTTTTTTAAGTCCCCCAATGTCCTTTATAAAGCTAGCATGTGCTTTTCTTTGAAAGACCTCAATATTAAATGCTGTATCATTAATGCAAAATGGCTGTTTTTCAATTTTAAGAAAATAAAAAAAAAGTCAGATAAATGTCAATAACTAGAATGGGATGAATTATTCTTTAAATATTCACCTTAAAGAAAAGGTTTTGTCAAAGTAAGGTTGGTTAAACTGTGGAATTCTCTACCAAAGGGAGGTGGTGACAGCAGATTCGATAGATAACATTAAAAAGGGATTGGATATATTTCTAAATAAGCAAGGGTATTCAGGGTGAGATTGGTTAGAGAGGGAGTCTTGATCCAGGGAGGAATCCGATCTCCAGAATCTGGGGTCAGGAAGGAATTAATTGTTGTTTTCCTTTTGAAACAATTGGTGAAGTTTCACTTGGGTTTTTTTTGTTAATAATTAATCTGAATACTACAGATCAGAGGAGATCTTAAAAGGTTGAACGATGCAACTATGTAAAATCCTTTGAGATAATTCACACCTGATTAATTATTTGGGATAAAAGTATATATATTTTTTTATTAACTTGAGACTTTCTATTGTATAAGGTGATGCTTCAGTTCTGAAACGGGATACTTGGGGGGGCACACTTGTTTGTGACAAACTAACAACATTAATAGCCCAACCTGTGGGCAGGATGCAAGGGTCTGTTTTTATCTATCAATGAAGGGAGATGTGTGGTGGAGGAAACAGGGAGAGGTCAAAAAGGTTTGTTAAATAATTGCATCTGACTTACACTGACACCAATATAGCTTCTCCATCAAGGGCTTTGAAGCAGACTGATTGCATCAGGGAGTGCAAGCATTGCTCATCAATAAATGTGAACACCCAACTCATACAGCTTCCATTGAAGTATAAAATAGATTTTTTTTTCTACTTGAAAACTAGTTTTATGACTTTTTTCGCTTAGCCAAGTGTTCCTTGCACCAGTGATCTCCGGTGCATTTTAATTACCCAGAGAGGCATTTGGGATTATAACCAGGAATTCAGATGGTAGAGAACATACATTGACCTGCTTAGACACAGGTTTCTCAAATAAAAATAATATAGTTTCAACATTAATGTTATTTTGTGTTTTGCTTACAATGGTTTGAAGATCACTTTGAAACTTGGGGCGTCATTCAACTGCGATTTGGCCAATTGAATAGGGCTCTATATAAGCACTTCGATTTTTTTTGTCAGAAGTTTTTAGTTGGTGAACTTTTATCCAAAAGCAAGGTCTTCATGAACTAAAAACTTCTGTAAAAAGAACCAAGAACAAATGCTCTGTGCTTATACAGAGCACTATTCATCTGGCTAAATTGCAATTGAATGAGGCCCTTGGTGTCTCTATAAATCAGATTTAAACACAAGAGCTTTGAATATCAAATTTAAAACACCAAACCAGACTTCCATATTAAGTGCCATGGGCAGAGCCAGAGACCCTGGCAATGTTGTTCCTGCACACCCTGGTACAATAAATGTAATTAAATAATTATCCAACTTTAAAAGAAGTACATTGGTACAGAATTACTAAACCGCTAGTCTGTTTTAAAGGGGCAAAATATTTATTATAACCACATAAAAACAAAAATATACACAAACATTATGAAAAAGAAAATATTTTAATAAAGTCCAGAATTTGCTGCTGTTTTCCTCTGAGTGATGAGAGCTATGACGTCTCCATTTTGTACCCATGTTTTTCTAATTCGGCTCTGAAAAATAGAATTCAGAATTAAAATAAAAAGTAAGTGGAAATCCATTAAGAACTATGCTGTGGTTCTGAATATGAGAAAAATATGTAATTTGCTTCCCATTTATTTTTTTCTTTTATTTTTTAATTGATCAATAAAACATGGACTTCCCAATGACTACCCAAACAGTATGAAACTTATGGTAGACATCCCTTTTTCTAGTCAAGCTTGATTAAGGCAGCAAAATCAGCAGCGCAATAATATAAAGCTAAGATTAGTTAAACAAAAAGCAGAATAGTAATCTTCCTAGTAGTAGGCACAAATAAGCAAATTAAATATAGCTAGAGTGGGAATAAAAACAAGGTAATATACAAATCAGTTAATCTTGAAGAGAGTTAAAATTGTCTGTAGATCGTATTAACCATTTTACTGTAATGTAAATCATTCCCAAGTTATTTAGCATTATATATGCAGCCAATGTGCTAATTTGAGGCTCAGAGTGCTTGGTAAGGGTGACGGGTGTCTAATTGCCCGATAGCCTACACAGGCCATTGTCTTTTGTCCTTTCTCTGTGGCGGCAAACACTACAATCCTGATTATCATATGAAAGTAGATAGTATTTGGAATCTGCTCATTTGTATAAGAATACAGCTGAAACTATGGTGATTCGCTCAGGAATATTTCAGACAGAAGCAAATGTCTAGTACAATGTATAGCTGCTTTATCATACTCTAAGAATAACTAAACACTTAAAATAATGATGGGTGGCAACCTGTCAATAGAACAGGAGAGATCTTATCTGCATCATTGGTACTTTGAGTATAGAACTTAAAAATGTAATCAACATTTTAAACCCCCCTTTTTTTTCAAAGGGAATCCTATATTTAGTAATATATTTTAGTGCATTAGCTAATCTATGTTAGATCTATTTGAATTTGTTTGTTTTAAAGACCAATAAACTAATATTCTAAGCACTTTTATTTGTGCTGCTTATTTTTAGGGGGCATTGACACTTATTTCCCAGTTATTAGGCAACAGCAAAGTCTCATTGCAGGAAAACATACAAGCAACACTGATTTTTGTCTACAAATACTGATTTCAATGCAAATCAATAACTAAAGAAATTAATCATTTGAGTGAATACTATAGTGATCCCTTAAATGACTGCTTGCAAATAAGTGTTTGCCTAGTATCTTGTGTTTTTCTTATATGGAGAAATATCAATAGCTTAAACGTATTATCTGAAAATATCTATAAAAGATCAATAAACACTACACTTTAAAATAATTATATTAATGTAATTATTCACATTCAGTATTATACTTGCTGTATTAATATGCACAATTCACAGCGAATAGCGAGCAATACATTTTATCTACAAAAGACAGAGGTTCAGAGCAAATAGGTACATTTTTTACGATAGCCAGGAGGCGGGGATAGTACAAAGAAGCAATAATTTCCATGGCAACAAAAAATAAAAAAAATCAAACAAAATAATTTGAAACCGATATTTAATATTAACAAACACAACTGATTATAGTGTTACATCCAAAGTTCCTTTGTCTTGAATAGTAAAACCAAGTTTCTGTAGTTACCTTAATTGATTAGAAAAGTCATCTTCAACATTGTCATCATCCCAGTTATCTTCCCAGACGTGCGCGTCTTCATCTTCTTCCAAACCTGTCCATTCTAGGAGTAAGAATCACAGCACATCATTAAGTCAATCAAGAATATATTGTATCATGCAACAGGAATCCAAACAGCCTACATGAGTTACTACATCAAAGCATTAGAACGTTCCAGAAATGAATCCAAATATATGAGTACCAGTCTTAAATGAACCAAGTACACCAAGATATAGCAGATTTAAAATGGAATGTCTTAAACATTACAGAAGGTCTTATTTGGGAGTGCCAGATCAGTCTAATGAAAGCTTATTCAGCACATCTGACAGGACTGATAAATAAAAAGCCAGTCTAGTTTGCAGATTCTACCTAAAGATCCTCAATGTGTGGAGTAAGGCCAGATATTAAAGATATTCCTGTGTTAGCAACGGAAATGAAGTTTGGCCTCTTATGGACTCATAGCCTGGAAATCTCACATATGCTTGGATTTACTGGTCACTGCAGAGACTTGAAACTGTGATAACTAGATGTTATTAGAAGGATACCCTAATATTGTACAAGGGCCATTTCCATGGGGTTTACCTAAAAAAAAATGGCAGCCTGTGTTTGTTGTCTTTAATCTTTCAAGTAAAGAAAAATAGAAACCTGAAAACATTTATAATATTTTAAAATATTTTTCATGCAAAACACAATTTTGGTAATGTTTAATGCAATCTATTATAAATGCATTTAAAAGTGGGTTCCTTGTTCATTTAAAAAAATCGGTGACTGCTAACCATCTCCTCAAGGACACGTTATGACTTAGATTTAACTTTGTGTTAATGCAGGTAGGACTATTCGTAAAAAGAAATCAGAGGAGCTCAATCTGAGAACAACCCTAAGTAGGTTTGTCCTATAGGTCTGGTTACCTACTGTGAGAGCAACCTCTCTATTAGCTCACTTGTGCCCTTCACATGAAGAAATATCAAGATACAGCCCTTAAATACCAGGGCCCTCATTCTATTATCGGCCGTAAAACGTCCGAAAGGCTGCGATTCCTTGCGGGGCTCCCGTTACCTTGCAATTCAATTATACGGCCCCGCAAGGCTATACCCTTACGGCCGGCCGTATATCTTGCAACCGGCCGTAAGCTCAGAAATCTTTAAACGCAAAAATAAATTCAAGACGGCACTGTAAAGCTCTGTAAATGCTAGGGATCATAATGGGGGACATGAGGATTAATAGCAACCCCCTCTCAAGCTTGCATATCAGCCCAAATCCGAGATTACATTAACTGTTTATTTTCCGGCCGCAGCGTGGGCGGGTCTGAGGTGCTCCAAGCCCTCTGGACTTTTTACATGGATATGTGACATCAATTTAAAAAAAAAAATATTTACGGATTTGAGTGTAGGGGAATGTTGTGCTACTAATGCTAACATCTACAATCACTTTATAGTCTCCTCAGAGTGCAGGATGGCTTTATTATGTGCTTATTTGTGTGCCTGCGGGACCTTTTTGCTGCAAGTAAGTGAGCTTGGTTTTAGCCTTGCTTGAATAGCAAACAGGATTTTCTTGCGGCCGAAACTCTTGCGTCCGTTTTAGTTCAAAGGCTTTCCTCTGGCGCGAGCGGCCGCAAGGGATAGCAAGGCGCCGGCCGCAAGCCTGCCGGAATCCCCGGCCGGAGGGGAATAGAATAGGCAAATAGCTTGCGGCCGGTCCTTGCGGCCCCACATCTCCGATAATAGAATGAGGCCCCAGGCATCTGTACCCTGAACAGGACAAACAGTAAATCCCAGACGTGTTTCTGCCTCTGTGGGCCTCGTCAGTGAGGTGCTGCTGATTTCCATAAGGCAGTGAGCAAGGAGTCCACGTCTGGAGCCCCTATCACCCTTAGGGTGACAAAACACCTAAGGGTCATTTGCATAAGTAAAGAAAATAAAAAAATGTACCCCTGTAAAAAGCACAAGTGAGCTAAAAGAGGCTGCTCTCAGGCCTATAGGACAAACCTATTAAGGTGGTGTTCGTTCAACAGATTATGGAACACCTAACTTCCTCACATGTATTCACACAGTGTTCAACCTAAATCATGTCCTACCTGGGGGTTCTTGAGGAAAGAGTTGGGAATCTGTGGCTTAAAGTGTCTAACTAAAATCTAAACATCATTAAAATCAGTTCCAAAAAAAAAAAAAAAAATGTATTATAATTTATCTGAAAATATTCCTGTGGGATTTTTACTTCACCTAGATGGGCAGATCTGTAGTTATAAGACACAGAGTGAGCATACCGAGTACAAACCTATAGGTAGGGTACTGCAACCTAGAAATGCTGTAATCTCACTGGCAATATTACGCCCTGAGGGGACTTAATTGACTAGATGCACAAACATTTCAATAAAAGTTTAAAGGATGTTTTGTTATACAATTTCCAAAATGAATATATATATATATATATATATATATATATATATATATATATAATTTTTTTTTTTTTTTTTTTTTCAAGTTGACCAGGTTTTACCCTTTAAATTAAAATACACATATTCTGAGGGAGATGGTGCAAACAGTAAATCGAACATAGAAGCCGTAATAGATACAGGGTCAAGTCACATTATTATGACCACTGCCTACTTTTGACGTAAGCAGCTTATATTCAAAGAAACTCAGCACATCATGAGCTTGCTTTGTGGGTATATAAGGTGACATGTATCCATTCTGTAAACATATCAACCATCACTGTTATGGGTAAAACATGCCATTTATTCAACTTTGAAAAGGGGATGGTTATTGGCTTTCGGGCAAAGGGTACATCTGAAACAGCGCAGTTTGCCTGCTGCTGTGGTTAAAGTGTACCGTAACTGGACAAATGGCACCATTGCGAATAAGCGGTGTCGAAACTGCAGAGCATCACATGCAATTGACGTCAGCTGAGAAAATGTGTGAGGGCCAACCAACATGCTTTAGTTGAGAAACTCAGAGTCCAAACAAACCAGGGGGCTACCAGACGTGTGTCTTAAAACAGCCAACCATGCTGTGCATTGGACGTCCAAGCAAGTGGCTGGTCACTGTACCCATGCTGACATAGGTCCATTGTCAGAGAATTACTTCAATTTGAATGACAGTACCGAAATTTGACCTCTTCCGTTTGGCAAAGGGTTGCCTTCTCTGATGAGTCACATTTTCTGCTCATCCACTCATACCTCTGGAAGGCACTCGACCGATTGAGTTATCTATTCATCCTTGCAGATCAAGCACAGCGTTACATGTTGACTGTTACCCTGGAGCAGGACAATGCAACATGTCATATGGCCAGAATTGTCCGGGAGTGGATGGAGGAGCACGAAGAAGACTTCCAAGTTACTTCCCTGACCTCCAAATTTCATGGACTTGTCTCCATCGAGCACCTGTGCAACTACCTCAGTCACCATGTTCGCCGTATGGATCCTCCACCAAGCACTCTTCAGCAGCTGTCTAATGCACTGCAGTCTGCATGTCTCCAGATACCCTTGCCAACATCTTATTGACTCACTACCACGCGATCTAGCTGCTGCCCGTGCTGTACACAGCAGTTATTCTGGGTATTAGCTGGTGGTAATAATAATGTATCTCGACTGTGTATATAGAGTATAAACAAAGAATATTAGCAGCCAGGAGTAGAATATAAGGCCTGTGGACCATGGATCCCATGATCTCAGGGTCATGTTTATAAGGCAGAAGATACACTCACTTCCTCATCAGATTTTTTTTGTGTTCCCAACCCTTTAATATTTATTACTATAAATCTCTCAAACTACCAATAAGACTTTAAAAAGTTACAGAATGGTTAGCAAAAGCTCTAGGACAGGAGTGTCCAAGTTTAGTCTTGGTGGGCTGCACATAGACCTGGATTTGGGGATATCCCTGCTGCGCCCAGGTAAGACTATTGATTCTTCAGTCATGCGGATTGACTCACCTGTGCATGGAAACAAAATCCTCAAATTCAAGCCTGTATACAACCCACCGGGGCCTGCCACTACTAACAGGAAAGGTCTAAGCTCGTTACAAGTAGGTTGCAAGTGCACAGTGTGGGCAAGCATAGGCTAGATTCTCCAGGTGATCTTTAGTATCCAATGGGGGAATTAACACTAAGATAGAGCAAGTTTAAAAATTGAAAATAGTGTGTAATTATATATATAGTTGTCAGTGGGCGTCACGTTGCGATGTTGGTCACGCTTTGCGAGGTGAGCCGTATACGGCGCAGGACTTAGGCTGCATTGTAAAGGTCGCAACTGCAAACCGAACGCGTAAATCTAAAAACCATTAAAAAAATAAAACAAATATAATAGCACACAGAGACAGCCAGGAAGACTGGGAGGCAGGTGTTTAATCCTTACAATGGAGGCTGTGACTGTAATATCTCTGAAGTTTGTATTGGTACCATAGATCTCCATTGCATATAGGATGGCATTATTTATTGTAATATATTGGATAGTATTGGGTTATATTGGTAATACGTGTGAGTTACTTTGCTAACTAACTAACTAAATAAAAATGTAAACTAATGTGGATGAACTGCTGTAAAACCCACAATGGGGCAGATTAGACTGTAGCGCTCTGTGTGCTGGGTATCACTAGGCCGCAGGCTCGGTCCTGAGTCACTGCAGGACCTAGGCCTGTGACCAGAGCCTCACAAGGCCTCGGGTACGTAGTTATAGCAGCGCCGGCAGCCGAGTCCACTCCTGACGCAGGCTCCTAAAGTCCTCCCAGGCTCATTCAGTCCCACAGGCCCCGGCTCGGTGCCCTGAGTCCCCCAGGCCCCGGCTCGTTGCCCTGAGTCCACCCAGGCCCAGCCATCTCCGTCTTACACGCTTCTTACTCACCTTCAACTGGAAATTCCTCAAACTCATCGTCCTCCTCCAGGAGCCCCAGATCCATCGGTGGCTTCTTTTCTGTTGTCATCTTAAACGGGACAGAAGCACAACACAGTATTCCAACAGGGTCTCTAAGCCGATGTCGGAGAATCAGTTAACTGCGCATGTGCAGAACAGGAAGCGACTCAGCGGGTTACATTCTGCGCGTGCGCGGGATTGTTGTTTTATCGCGTTGGTCACAGTGCGCGTGCGTGGGATTGTATCGGAGCTGCGCTTCAACGCTTCATCTGCGCATGCGCATATCTCTGTGCTTTGTGATGTTTAGTGCAGGTGCTGGTGGATGTGACTGTTTACAATTAGAATTACTTCAAGTCATTGCTATGAGATATGTTATAGTGAGGTGGATATTGCACGACGTGCATAGTGTTGTATACTGTCCTAGTGTAACATGTTAGGCTTTTATGAGAAAGCCACCAAGTGTAACAGCACTGTATAAAAAACACACTTAAAGGAGCAGTGACATGTCCCATTTATAGGACTGTCCTGTGGGGAACTGCAACTGAAAATGTGCAAAGTGTTTCTACACGGTTTAAAATGAATGAATACAGTGTTTATTTTTCACTATTACATTCAAGTTTGCTTTAACAACGACAGACATTTTTTTTTGTCGCAGAAAACCTTGAGGAACAGAGGCTTCCGATGAAATCTCTATTCAGTTGTGATGAAAGACTGCTGCTTTGCACAACCACATGAAAAAGGGACTCTAGGACAGTCTGACCTAGAAGCAAAACACTTCCCCTGAAGCTACAGGCAGACTGATAATCCAAGATACAAGCACACTAAACTAGATTTTCTGAAAAAATGCCTCTACATAGATGTTAATGTTAGTTTGTTACTTAAGTATAAATTATTACAAAAATAAAACTAGGGGGTAATAGAATGTGACCTCTGAACTTGTGTGTCATGGTCAGATGCTCTAACAATTGCACCTAATATAAGAAACATAACACTCCCTGCGCATTCAGCAGGTTCATATGAGGATAAAAAACAATGTAAAGCCCGGATTAGCAACAGTATCAAAAAGGAAAACACTTTTCCCACCAGCTTTTCCACCATTTGGTGCAGAGCACATGTGCTGACTCTTTTTTAAATTTTATATAGGCAGGACATTGTTTCTCTAAATTATCTCAAAAATACATTTTATAATTAACTTCTGACTTAAATGTTTTTATGAAGCTTTGGCGACTTTACAAGTATAGGAATCCATTTTGTGTTTGTTACATCTCTTCCTCGGAGCTGAATCATGATGATGTGTGTTTTAGCTATTGGTGGAGAGGGGGAGGAGGGAACAGAGCCTTTTTATAAAATAATTGGATAATTTAAACTGATATCACACCCCTTCCCCTTCAATGGCTCAGAAACAGACCACTTGGTTCAGGAAATGCAGCAGTATTCCTCCAGAAATGTCAACACTCTCACACACAACTTACACCTATACATCATGGATTCCACAAACTATTATTATTATAGTTTATTTATAACGCGCCAACATATAGTCCGTAGCGCTGTACATAAATTAGGTTCAGACAAAGATAAATACAGATTAACATTTAGCAAAGCAAGGAGAGCCCTGTCTTTGAGCTAGGAATCCAATGTCCATGGTGCATTCCCAAAGTACTTAGGATAGAAACTCGCAGACTTACAATCTAAGGTATAGTGAGTGGTAAAAGAGGGAGAGAGAGGTGATAAGCATGTTAGGGTGGAAGGTGATATGCTTCTTTAAAGAGATGCGTTTTAAGTGAGGTTTTAAATGTTTTGAGGCAAGAAGATAATCTGGTGGAGCGAGGCAAGGAGTTCCAGAGACTAGGGGCAGCACTAGAAAAATCCTGGAGGCGGGAGTGAGAGGAGGTGACAAGAGTTGTAGAAAGAAGAAGGTCATTAGCAGAACGAAGAGGGCGGGTGGGGGAGTATTTGGAAATGAGAGCAGAGATGTAAGTGGGAGCATTATTGTTGAGGGCTTTATAAGTTAGGGTCATGATTTAAAATGTTATTCTTGAGTCTAAGGGAAGCCAGTGGAGTGATTGACAGAGAGGTGATGACAAACGATATGGCATTTTTCTGGTAACTGTGCTCTTAGACTCAAATCTTTCAAACAAATATTTTTTTTCATTTCACAGTAGTCCATTAAAAGAAAAATTGTTTTGCTCTCTCCTGTGAGTATTCGCTTTTCAAAAATCTTTTACAAGATCCTCCTTTCACGGTTGTTTTTGAGTCAGGCATCTTGTGTCTGCCTGGAGTACAGCCCTCCCAAGGTCACCATCATCTTAGGCCCCACTATTGTAGGAATAAATTGCTGTTCTCTTTCTAATTAACCAAATAGACACATAAGCAAGTCACCATATTGAATTGTCAAATGCTACATAGTGTCCCTACCGCATAGGAAGAAGAAGATGAAATTGTTTCACACACAGAGAAGGGGTGCCATTCGTTCTTAGACTCGTCCTGCTTCCTTGTAAGTGTTTGTAAAGCAGCAGTGTTTGTGTATGTGAAACTATGATTACAAAATGATCTATATGTATTCCTGTGGAATATTTATGTGGTGTATGGTACAAAGCATTTTGGTTTAGCATACAATACACACGTAATATATCTTTGATTCTGGGATATGGGTTTGGAAGCTTGCATGTTTGTGCTGTAAAGATATCTTTTTTTTTTTATTAACAATTTGTATCTTTTGGTTTTAAAATGTCATTCATTGTTTATTATTTGACTTTATGCTATATTCTGTATGGCCTTATGTTATCCCAAGAACAAATTCATTCTTAAACTATATTATCTTATGCTATACAGTCTTTAGTAATTTTCAATCATATATAGATCAATATATAAATAACGGTAGAAAATCCAGAATAAAAAAAGAAGTGCTTAAAAGAAAATTTGATAAAGGGGGTTTAGCCTCCTCAAACCTTATTGATTATGTGGAAGCAGTAGCACTTCATCATTTCTTAAAGTTTGAATGTGGAAATCTAAATGTAAAATTTCTGCAGATTGAACAAGCTCTCTCCCCTAAGATAAATTTGGAAAATGTAATATGGATGAAACTACTAGAGAAGAAAAGTATTTCTGAACTTCCCTTGGTGGTTAGATCCTGTGTAAGGAACTGGAATAATTTGAATAAAGGATATAAGTTAGCCCCTTACCCCTCTCCTTTAATACCAATATCTGTAATTTTTTATAGTTATCCCAAGATCAATCAGATTAGTTGGGCATCATGGAACCTGAGATATATGCAGATTTAACTGAAAATAACCAGTTCAGACAATTTGAAAATGTGGTTAAGGAAAATGGAATCCCATTTGATTTTTGGTTACAATATAAGTCCTTAACAACAACGGAGGCTAAAGATATTGATATGTTACTCCCTATGGGAGAGTTAACTTTCTTTGAAAAGAAATGTAAAACTGAACTATGTGTTTTTAATATTTCTAATTGTATGAAAATACTAGGATTGGAAAATATTTGCAAAAAAACTTTTGCGAAGAATAATTGGGAAAATGAATTGGGATCACAATGGCAACTAAATGAATGCTATAGAGCTTTAAAAATAACTGAAAAAAAATGCTGTATGTTTCACTAAGAGAAACCTATTTCAAAATAATGCAAATGCTGAATTAGGACAAATATTCCAAGAAACACATACAGATATCAGTTGGAGGGGTTGTAACCAGGTGGGTACGCAAGTACATGTCATGGCAATGCCCACATATTTAAGCTCTGTGAAATTTATGTATAGTTAACATTTCCATCATATGTGGGACTAATATTAAGAAAACGCCAGAGTTGATACTCTTCCATATTTTCCCAATAGATTTTGACCTTAAAACCAAAGGATTAATTATCCAAATATTAATGGTAGCTAAGTGGTTGACAGCTTTAAAATGGAAGAAGGGCATAATTCCAACATGGAGTGAGATTAAAATAATATTAGAAAGGAATAGACAAATTAAAAAGATTATGCCCATTTAAGCCTTAGTAGTAGTAAAAGAGATAAACTTAAATGGCAGAAATGGGATTGCCTCACAGATTAAAATTAGTGTGTGTACAATTAAGTGACGAAAAAGGAGTATGTCCCTTGTAATAACTTTACGAGTCCAGCAATGACTGTATTTTTATGTTTCATGTATGAATGTATTTTTGTTTTGTCTTCTATGTATGTTTTGTTTTTTGATGATATGTGTATTAATCTATTGTATATTTCAATTTTAGATGTATTTTGAGATCTGAATAAAAAACAAAGCAAAAAAGAAAAACAACCATATTATCTTATGCCATGTGTATGTGGAGACTATTTCATGTATACACTTTTTTTCAAAGCAGTGTGATATTACATATCTGTAACTCCAGTGTAGAAACTATTAATTTAGCATTTCTGTTTCTTACTAATATGATGCTCTTATAATCTTTTTATTAGGGCTGAGCAAAATTAGGGCCACTTAATTCAGGACAATTTTAACCATATCACTGTAAAGAGCTCCTAAAAGTATCACATATATAGTTGTCATAACTGCGGGTTGTCAAAAGTTGTTGCTAATGCTGCGGCCCTCGCGACGCCGAAGGCGCTCCATGCCAGCAACTGCGGACCTTGCAACATTTACGGACTTACGACACAAAAATACGAGACGCGGGACTTAGAAAAAAAAAATATTACGACCTCGCAAAATTACGACTTTAACGGCCGACCCGAGCAAACCTCAAAACATTGAAAACACAATAAATACACACAACAAACACATGAAAAGCTTACCCACAGCAAGGGGGGGGGGGGGCACCCAGGACCTCTGCAAGTGAAGTTACACCATAATTTAAGTCCAAATTGAAGAGTTTAGACACCTGAAAATCACCGAAGCAAGAGAAAAAATGGCCGCCGAAAAAAACGAAAACGAGGCTACCGGACCCTAAACATGCAAAACACCACCAAACACATACGGATTTTCCGGAAAAGCCGGACAAGGTCCAAGAACAAGGACGCTAAATCACCAACAGCCGCATACCACACATTAGGTGCCATTTTACAACACTAACAGAATGCGGAAGTACACAGCTACCCTAACGGATTTGACACGCACACTATTTACACTACACACTGCACACATTGCTGACACTTACACAGCAGCTCCACAGCACTGAAAACACACATTGTATGCTGCAGCAACATGAAAACAGATTGTCAGCTCTTCAGCACAATGCTTCCTGCATTTATTACCTCAAAATAGAGAAAGTATATTCCTTTATTAATGTATTATTTAGTTCATTACCATACACCAAACAGCATTAGCTCACTTACAATTTGATTCCTGTAATTTTTTGACAGGCAATATTATAGTGTTGAAATATTTTTTTAAATACATACATTTTTCACTGAGAAATTCAATATAATCTGTATTTACATGTATAACAGACTGCCCACATGCCTCTGTATTATTGCAGCTAATCAGATCGCATTCATGTCAATGATTAGATTGCTTACCTTTCTAGGATGAAAGAAACAGACCTTGTTTATTTTCTTCTTATGGAAGAAAATTCAAGTTTCTACTCTCTTGCTTCTCTGGCATTTGAGCAGTGCAGATCAGCTCAGGGGGATTAATGCTCACTCCAGTGCTGCAGATTGTGTAGTGATCAGAAGAAAATAAAAACATTTTTATAAGAAAGGTACCAAGTTTGACCGCACTGTATAAAAAACAAACTTGAAGGGGCAGTGACATGTCTCATTTATTGGACTGTTCTGTGGAGAACTGCAACTGAAAATGTGCAAATACAGCATTTATTTTACACTATTACCTTCAAGTTTGCTTTAATGGCAACCAACATTTGTTTTTTGCAGTGAAAATGTTTCACACACATAACAGATAAGGCAAAAGGACACTTAAGGATTCTTCTTGCCTGGGGTGCTATTTGTTCTAAAACTGGTCCAGCTTCCTTGTAAGTGTTTGGAAAGCAGCAGTATTTGTGTATGTGAAACTATGATTACAAAATTATCTATGTGTATCCCTGTGGAATATTTATATGGTATATGGTATAAAGCATTTTGGTTTAACATATAGTACATAACCCAGAATCAAAGATAGATTATGTGACATAATCTATCTTTGATTCTGGGATATGGGTTTGAAAGCTTACACGGTTGTGCTGTCAAGATATAATTATTATTTTTTTAATTAGCAAGCTGTGTCTTTTGGTTTTAAAATATCAGTCATTGTTTATTGTTTGACTTTATGCTATATTCTGTATGGACTTATGTTGTCATCCCAAGAACAAATCCATTCTTAAACTATGTTACCTTATGCCATGTGTATGTGGAGAGTATTCCATGTATACACTTATTTTTTTTTGGAAAGCAGTGTAATATTACATATCTGTGACTACAGTGTAGAATCTATTAATTTAGCATTTTTGTTTCTTACTAATATGATGCTCTTGTATTCTTTTTTTTAGGGCTGAGCAAAATTAGGGCCACTTAATTCAGGACAATTTATGTTAAAATATTTTTTGCATTTTTGAACTACAAACATTTTTTTCACTGAGAAATTAAATCAAATCTGTATTAACATGTATAACAGACTGTTCACATGCCTCTGTATTACTGCAGCCAATCAGTTTGCAGCAGTGTCCCCCCCATTCATGTCAATGATAAGATTGCTTACATTTCCAGGATGTAAGAAACAGACCTTGTTTTGTTTTTCTTATGGAAGAAAATACAGGTTTCTACTCTCTTGCTTCTCTGGAATTTGAGCAGTGCAGATCAGCTCAGGGGGATTAGTGCGCACTCCAGTGCTGCAGCTTGTGTAGTGATCAGAAGAAAATAACATTAACCCTTAACAAATCTATTGTAATTATCCTTTATGCTCCAACATATTCTGTCACGCTATACAGGGGTTATGTACAAGGCGAAAACAATTTGAACACAGTGCAAAAGAATGGATTGCCTTGTTATTGAGCTTAAAATCAAATGCACACAGTGGTTTCCCTAAAGCACCTAACAAGATTGAAAACTTGCAAACTTTCAGTCTAAAGGATTTGGGTGGATAGAAGAAGGTCATCAGTAGAGTGAAGAGGAAAGCTGGGAGAGTATTTAGAGACAAGAGCAGAGATATAAGGGGGTGCATTATTGTTGAGTGTCATGATTTTGCATTTTATTTTGGAAGCTGTGGGAAGCCTGTGGAGTGACTGACAAAGAGGTGGTGCAGACAGAGAGGGAACTCACCAAAAACAAGACAGCTATTGGTTCACTAGTCAGTACAATGTAAACTAAGTCCAGGGAAAAAACTGTGATCAATCACTGCCTTCTCCTTAGAGAATCACCCCAGCACGCTAATGCACTCGGCTATCTGTTACTACTCATGCAGCAGCCAATGGGCAGGATAGACTTGTATGTAAACAGAGACTTAAAACTTTAAGCTTTTTAGCTGTTATTAGTGTAATTAAAAAAATAGATCAATTTAACATACAATCTTTCACACCATGAAGCACACCTACAGTGAGGTAAATGGCCCTTAAATATCTATGAAAGATATTTTGGTGCATTTTCTTTCCACCCCCTGTCCTTCAGGTAATGTCATGCAGTGCTGACTAAACAGGGAAGTTGTACCGGAAAGCTGTGCCATGGTTCCTCTTTGTATACAATTTTACAGCATTTTTGTAGGTAAAAGATAATAATATTAACTTTTATTTGTAAAACGCCAACATATTCTGTAGCACTGTACAGAGGATAAGAACAAGGAAAAATACAATAATAACAAACAATGGAGGGCCCTATTTTGAGCTTAAATTCTTTGCAGAAAGTGCTGTTTCCCAAGCGCCTTACAGGATTAGAAATGTGCTACTTATAATTTAAAGGGAATGGAAGAGGCAAAACCTTTGGAGAAGAGCAGATATGGAATAGCAAGGGTCAGGAAGGAAGGTGTGCAAAGGTATAAATGTTTTTTCACTAAGTGGGAGAGGGAAGGGATCTGATAGAGAGTAATTTGAGGTGAATGGCTCTAGTATGTAATATGTTATCTGCCCATATGCAAATGGGTCAGTCAGGTAAATTGACTGCTGGGAGGGAGGGAAGTGGTATCTTGATTCATGAAGAATTTAGTATGGCAAGAATTATAGGCAGGGGGGGAGGTATTTCCAGGTCAGAGGCAGTGTCTGTTAGGTAAGAGATGGAGAGCTGTGTCCTGAAACTAGGTATGAAGGTATAATGAATACAAAAATCTAAAAATGCCATACAACATATATACATTTTTGTATTTATATAAATGTGTAAATAAAAGTAAGTAGGAAAGTAAAGTGTAAGGGAGAAAAATAAATAAGGAGCATTTAATGACTTTTTTAAATCATGTTTCATGTATTGATTATTCATAACATATTTTGTAAAACATTAATATTTCACAATGCAAATGACATTATACATCAAGTCATTTTTTTTTGTATTATCTTTACATTTTCCTACCCCCTTCCTCATTTTATAAAATTACTACATTAATATCAATCATATTTACATGAGCTCACTCAGTAATCTAACAATACTATTCCTAAATAAATAAAACTATAATTTTATATTCAAATGGCTGTTTTAATCCATATTTTCATTTTGGAAACACATCTTTCTCATAGAACCCACTTTAGTCAAATGCAGATCTTTGTTGTTATTTTTTTAAAGTCTTACATTTAAAAACATTTCTTCCACGTCTCCATTTAATTAAAGAATAAAATGTTTAGCATTTGTCGAGCAAAGCATGGTGTCCAAGTCCTTTTAAATGTACCTACGCTGTCCATTTAATGATATGTTTAGTGATCTATAGTCATTTTGTCAATTTATTTTTCTTATGGAAAACCTTTCCCTATGACGAAACTTTACATTTTTTATACAAAAATTAGCAAGTGCAGCCATCACAAAAACATTTTGTAGCCACTGTGAATTTCAGTGAATCTATGGTGCATTTAATGGACTTTTGGTAATTTTATTTTGCAAATCAACAGAAAGCTCTTATTTTATGTAACATTTGCTACTAAAATAATTCCACTGCTGAAATAATTGTCTGACAAGTAAAATATTCTCAAACAATGTAAAGGTGCTGTGTTTGCACTTGTGCTTTATACATGTAGTGGGAGTTTGTAAACTTAGTTCTTTGTTTTCTAGTCATTATATGTTTCTATAAATTGCCCCATAATCTATTAAACGTACATTCAGTCTCACTGGTGGTCGCCACTTTCCTAAACACTGGTTTGTGTACAAAATTGAAAATGTTTATTTACAATATAACCTAACTTGTTATTCTTTTTTTTTTTGTATATCACCCACGTGTTATAAATAATCAAAGTTGTTTTATTTTCCCAAAGTTTGAAAACTAACATCTTTACTGAAGTATATTGCAAGCTAAATCTGATTGTACACTTTGTATGGACATAATTTATTGGGCTAGATTCACAAAGCTTTTTGTGTTTGCGTTGTTCAGTTGTGTCCGACTCTCCGTGTCCTCATGGACCGTAACACACCATGCTGATCCAGTTGTGCTTTTAAATAAGAAAATTCCATTTCACGGTGTCTCTCACTGTTTGATGACTATTTTCCTGTTACTGGTGAAGGAGATGAAGAAGGCGTGGGGTGTGCTTTAAGGTTACCCCCATAGGCAGCTCTAACTGTACTGTACGCAGGGCTTTCTGTGGAGTTTACATCAGTGCATTCCCCAAGAGCGCCATCTCTTCCTGACACTATATGTGTCAGACCCTCATGGACCGCAACACACTATGCTGATCCACCTGGAATTCATGGCAAAGATACTGGAGTGGGTTGCTTGTTCCTTCTCCAGTGGGCCACAGCATATAGCTCCTGGTATTCCTATGTGGTCCCTCATCCAAGTACTGACCAGATGTAACCCTACATGGCTTCTTGGTTCCCTGACTGGAATTGAACCTAGTTTGCAGCAGTTAAAGCACTGAATCCTAACCACTGGACCACTGGGGAACCCAACCTTCTGATATAGGCAACTATTATTTGTATTGTCTAAACAGCTCTTTTTCTACATCTTCACATATATATTGTTGTAATATTCAGTCCACTTCCATTTAACTATTCATGCATTTTAGGTGTGTGTGATGGTTAAAGGGCCACTGTACTATACAAATAATTGCTGTTAAAATAAAATTGCATGCATAAATATACTTGATTTATATTTTTTTAATTATATAATGCTAGTACTTTAAGCTGTTTTACATTTTTTTTTTTTAGCTTTACCACTTCAAAGAGAACGCTATGATAATAGGTATTAATTTATTATTTTCTTAGAGGAACAGCCAGTTCCTTAGGCATTGTGGACCTTTTTGATACATATAAGGGCTGTTTAGTAAGGTTATGGGGCTATATGCCTTCCAGATAGGAGGTTCTCTTTCAGGGACATATGCTTCTCCTCCTTTCTACTTTGTATACCAGCAATGGTGCCAAATGTTACTTGTGACTAAATTTAAGGGGACATTTTATTTTAAATTCTATATTCCATTTAGATAAAAGTAATTTTTTTAAATTGTTTATACATTGGTGTTAAGCACCAGGACTTAGTCCAGAGGTTGTTTTGTATTGAAAATCCACCACTAATGCATTGCATCAATCCATTCAACAATCCTTTTCTGAGCAAGGACTTGATCTGGGCTTCTGTATCTCTGCAGTCGATTTACTGATTTACCGGATTTTGACCCACACATCTTACTGCTCACTGCAAACCCACAGCCTGCTTTAGGATACGTTATCGCCTGTCCCCCATACAGTATCACCTTTTGCCTGTGTTGTGTGCTCTAGCATGCCACAATCTGTCTCTTTTACTATTATCCGAGGCCCTCATTCTATTATCGGCCGTAAATCGGCCGCAAAACTGCCATTCCTTGCGGGGCTCCCGTTACCTTGCAATTCAAATAGACGGCGCCGCAAGGATATCCCCTTACGGACGGCCGCATATCTTGCAACCGGCCGTAAGCTCAGAAATCTTTAAAAGCAAATATAAATTCAAGACGGCACTGTAAAGCTCTGTAAATGCTAGGGATCATAATGGGGGACATGAGGATTAATAGCAACCCCCTCTCAAGCTTGCACATCAGCCCAAATCCGAGATTTCATTAACTGTTTATTTTCCGGCCGCAGCGCGGGCGTGTCTGAGGTGCTCCAAGCCCTCTGGACTTTTTACATGGATATGTGACATAAATGAAAATAAAAATTATTTACGGATTTGAGTGTAGGGGAATGTTGTGCTATGAATGCTAACACCTACAATCACTTTATAGTCTCCTCAGAGTGCAGGATGGCTTTATTATGGCTTTATTATGTGCTTAATTGTGTGCCTGCGGGACCTTTTTGCTGCAAGTAAGCTGCGGCTCGGTTTTAGCCTTGCAGAGAGGGTTCCCAGAGCAATTGAATAGCAACCGGGATTTGCTTGCGGCCGAAACTCTTGCGGCCATTTAAGATCAAAGGCTTTCCTCCGGCGCGTGCGGCCGCAAGGGATAGCAAGGCCCTGGCCGCATGCCTGCCGGAATCCCCGGCCGGAGGGGAATAGAATAGCCGAATAGCTTGCGGCCAGTCCTTGCGGCCCCGCATCTCCTATGGCCGCTAATAGAATGAGGACCTAAGTCTGCTACCAGTCCATTGTAAACTAATGAGCTTCCGATTACTAATACTGAAAACCCTGGCAATTTTGTATACCACTTTCCCATTGTGCAGACCTACACTTCCTGTGCAATGAACGTCTGCTCCCAGGATTTTGATATGCAGAAACCAAAATGGTAGATCCCACAGTAATATAATTGCATATAAAAGATTATTTTATTTATTACCAAAAAATTTTGCCAATTTTTTCAAAACACTATATTTTTAATATATGACCACAGAGGTCCTTTATTTTTGTTTTGAACAATATCAGCCTTATTAAATTGCAATTCGGCCAATTGAATAGGGCTCTTTTTAAGCACACAGCATATTTCCTTTTATAGGCCCCCATTCAATTGCAATTTGGCCAATTGAATAGGGCTCTAAATAAGCACATAACATATTTATTTAAAGAAGTTTTTAGTTAGTGAACTTCTATCCAAAAGCAAGATTTTTACTAACTAAAAATTTCTTTAATAAAAATATGCTCTGTGCTTATTTAGAGCCCTATTCAATTGGTCAAATCGCAATTGAATGAGGGCCATAGTGTTTAGTTAGTAAAGACCTTGCTTTTGGATAGAAGTTTACCAACTAAACACTTCTGTAAAACAATATGCTATGGCCCTCATTCAATTGCAATTTGGCCAATTGAATAGGGCCCTAAATAAGCACATAACATATATTTTTTAAAGAAGTTTTTAGTTAGTAAGCATCTATCCAATAGCAAGGTTTTCACTAACTAAAAACTTATTTTAAAAAAATATGCTATGTGCTTATTTAGGGCCCTATTCAATTGGTCAAATAGCAATTGAATGAGGGCCTATGTGCTTAAATAGAGCCCTATTCAATTGTCCGAATCGCAATTTAATAAGGCTGTATGTTAGTGTATATTGTTGATGACTTAAGAATCCCTTTAAGTTGTTCAATCAGACCTGAAAGACTTTTGTTTATTTTTCCTTTAAATGATTCTAGAAAATGTAAAACAGAATTGTATTTGTGTCTTTGCATGTATTGGGCGTTGCATATGTATTTCTCCTAAGTTGTGTATTTTCATAAGATTGTTCTTTATTAAAATAAAAGCATAGTCTTTACACATGAAAACTACACTTAAGAAATGTTATAGCAGATTTGTATGTTATAAATAATCTCATTCACTATATATTTTGTTATCTAAGACATAAAAAAGCAATATCCCCTTTCCTTTACCTTTTTTTTTTTTAGAGAGCCAAAATCTATTCATCATAATGACATATATAATGGTTCATTTCCAGATGTTGTGCAAGGTTTACACTAAATGATTGCATTGGCCTGGGTTATAACATGCTTTGTATTATGCTATCTGATTGTACAATAATTGTTACATTATTAGATCATACCTTAACTGACAATGTAAAGTCTGTTATATATTGTGAGGGTTGGTATATAATCAAGATACAAATGAAAAGCCAACCATGTGTATTCTGCAGATTTGTTCATTGTATGTAAATATCCAGTTGCTCTAATCCTCTGTTTGTTTGTTTTTAAATAACTTTGAGCAACGTAGTTGATATTTGCATATATGCCATTGAAATTTGGTTCTAATTGTATAAATGTAGATGTTTTGTCCTCATTATATCACATTAAATCCCCAGGTGCATTATATAATTCTCTTTTGGAAATGTTTTAAAGGGACATTAAAAGAATGTTTTTCTTTTTTCTTCTGATAACAGGTATCTGGTTGTGTACCATTGTGTTTTTTTTTCCTTTTTTCAAATTAAGCTCTGAAAGCAAAAAAACTGATTCAAATGCTTCCCTGTTTTTTTTCCCTTTTTCTAATCTAACACATGCTGCTTATATTAGAAACACACATTACATCAAGTTATTCTATACACATAAAAGATTTATTTTGTTTAAAAATAAAACTTGTTTTCCACACCCCAGAGCTGCTTACATAGGCAAAGTGTACCTACCAATAGAAACACTGAATTTTGGTATGGTTTTGAAACCCTTTACAAGCCAACAGAGATCTACAGAGCAGTGTCTGGCTCCTTCTTTGTGCCGGGGACTACACATCCCATAATTCCTAGCTATACAAACTTCCATCACACATTGAAAAAATATATTAGCTGCCTGTGATTGTCCAAAGCGAATTATGAATCATATGCTAATTTTAGCAGGAATTTTCAGGGTTTTTAACTCTGTAAATCAACTGCTTGCAAACTCATGAGATTTAGCAAACTTTAGGGTAATTTTAATAATGTTTATTTTTGTATTTTTTCATTAAAAAACAATGTTTTCATACACTACTGATTCTCCTCTATCAGATGCACTCATGATCCAGGAAATGTAGGTATGCCTTTAACTGATCAGGGTGCTTGCCTCTGTCAGCCAATGAGCAGTGATATAGATGTATGAGTCATACTTAACTGCCAATCCAATCTACAGACAATACATATGCTCTGTGTATTTCTTGTTAGTTTTAATAAAGTTTAAACAGGATTTATTTATTTATTACATGAATTGCTATTTAATGACTAAGGGACAAATGAAGTGTTATGTTTACAATATCCTCTTATGAAGGAATTGATTTTATAATAGACAGAAAATGCTTTTATAACTTTTTTATTTTTAGCTATTGCATGAATTCTCTTCCAGTGGTAGCAGGCATTTGCTTTTATTTCCAATATGATTAGGTCCCTGGAAAGAACTTTAAAATCAGATAAAAATACTTTTGAAAGACGGCTGTTATGAATGTCAGTTTGACAATAAGACTGAATTGAAGAGCAAGTCCTAGTAGGATAACTCCCCCCATCAATCCATGACCAAGTAGCACTCCAAATGAAAGCTACATGATACAAGCAAAGCTTGCTAAATTTAATATTGTTCTCTAAAATGATTTTATTCTCATAGCTGACACAGCTGTGAATGCAGGATCACTGTATTTACCTGAGATCGATGTTTTCATTAGGTATTTATCATTAACAAAATGAATATTCAATTATTTGAAACAAAACAATGTTTGTCTTTAAAATGTCAAGGTTTAGACACCTACTTACTAAATCAGTGGGGGAGGTGCCTTTGTTTGGCAGGTACCTGCTAAATTTTCAGATACATAGTGTACCAACTTTCCATTGTTTGAGATTTGTTGTACAGCATTAAGAGATCTCCCTTAGCAGTTGGTTGGTTGTTTATTTAATCTAAACTAATTGTTCTTCAAGCCCTTTAGACTTGTCCGTCCCCACACCCTCCCGTTAGTTACCTTATCAGGGAGGAGACAAACATACAGCTGGAGCAGATACTCTAATCTTTGAAAATTAATTTATTATTCAATGTTGTTATTACAAATAGTAATTTTATTAATGATCAATGGATAATTTAAATAAGCTCCCTCCCCATGCTAGGGCATTACAGCTGACCTTTAAATACATCATAAACAAGTGTTTGATCATTGGTTTAAAACTAAAATGCTGCAGTTCTAGACATGATAACATATACATGGAGAACTCTGGATGATGTTAACATTTAATACATTTGCCCCACAGACTAACATAGCAGTAGAGAGGTTCACTACATCCTTTGGTCCATGATTTTTGGAGGGTTAGGTCCAAGGCCATCTCACTAGTGACATAATCCTTACCAGGTCTTAGTTATACTCTGAACCTTCTTTTTCACATAGGGAGATCCTATCACAATGTAATGATTAGCCTATCATAGGATGACAGTGAAACTCAGAGGTTACACCTCACCAGTGAGGAAGCTCTTTGGTGCATCTAGCCTGGAGCACCATTCATTTTTATCTCTGATCATCATATGACAGGACAATGCTCTCATAAATCTGGTACCATATCATCTATTGCTCATTTAAAAATCAACTAGTATATTAAATATTCTTTTTTATTACTAATGAAATTGAAATAAACCACACCTTGAATTACCTCTTGATATACAATTGTGCTTCAAAGTTTGCATACCTTTGGCGAATTGGTAATATATGTTCCATTTTTAAAGAAAACATGAGTGAGCAGGCAAAACACATTTCTTAGATTTCTTATGGGATTCATATTCAACTGTAGGTTATAACAGGATGGCACAATCATAAGCAAAACATGACAACAAAGAAAAAATGAAATGATCGTGTTCAAAACTTCACCTTTTTCTGCTGTAACCACTGGAGGGTCAACTTGAACTTGTGCTTAGGGTCATTGTCATGGTGGAAAGTCCAAGAGCATCCCATGTGCAGCGTTCGTACAGAAGAATGCAAATAGTCTGCCGGTATTTTCTGATAACATGCTGCATTCATCTAGCCATCAATTTTCACAAGATTCCCTGTGCCTATAGGAATCACCCCCCCCCCCCCCAAACATCAGTGAGCCACCACCATGCTTCCCAGTGGGAATGGTTTTCTTTTCACTATAGGCCTTATTGACCGCTCTCGAAAAACATAAAGCTTATGGTTGTGACCATAAAGCTCTGTTTTGGTCTCGTCACTCCAAATTACAGTGTGTCAGAAGCTATGGGGTGTGTCAAGGTGTTGTCGGGCATATTGTAACCTGGGCTTTTTGTGGCATTGGCACAGTAAAGGCTTCTTTCTGGCAACTCGACCATGCATCTCATTTTTGTTCAAGTATCGTCGTATTGTTCTCCTTGAAACAACCACGCCGTCTTTTTCCAGAGCAGCCTGTATTTCTCCTGAGATTACCTGTGGGTTTTTCTTTATATTCCAAACAATTCTTCTGGCAGTTGTGGCTGAAATCTTTCTTGGTCTACCTGACCTTGGCTTGGAGAGATCCCCAAATTGTCCACTTCTAAATAAGTGATTGAACAGCACTGACTGGCATTTTCAAGGATTTGGATATCTTTTTATATTTTTTTTCCATCTTTGTGACGTTCCATTACCTTGTTAAGCAGGTCTTTTGACAGTTCTTTTTTGCTCCCCATGGCTCAGTATCTAGCCTGCTCATTGCATCAACATGAGAACTAACAAACTAATTCACTTTTTATACATAGACACTAATTGCAATTTAAAAAGCCACAGGTGTGGGAAATTAAACTTTAATTGCCATTTTAACCTGTGTGTGTCACCTTTTGTGTCTGTAACAAGGACAAACATTCAAAGGTATGTAAACTTTTGATCACAGCCATTTGGCTGATTTCTGTTATCATTATGATTTTAAAAGGAGCCAAACAACTATGTGATAATAAATGGCTTCATATGATCCCTATCCTTCAATTAAAGACATTTTTCTTGCATGATCAGTCATATTTTCAAAATAAATAACAAAATGTCACAATTTCTGCCAGGGTATGCAAACTTTTGAGCACAACTGTATACCAATGGTTTTATTTTTATTTAAAATATACATCCAAGATTTCTTTATGATTGTGCAAGCTTTATGTTTATGGGAAGGTACCCTTAAGACTCATCAAGAAAATGGATTGTTCAGCACAAAAAAAATATATACTAACTGTTAGAGGTAGATTGTGAAAGTCAATATGGGGAAGATTAAAAGTATATGGAAAATTCCCTGTTTTTAACTTACTGACACATACTACTTATATCAGAAACACACATTACATTGAGTCATTCCATACAGATGTTTTATTTAAAAAAAAAATGGTTTCCACACCCATAGACCTACTTACATAGGCACCTTGTACCTACCAATAGAAATACAGCCAGTAGCAGCACAATGGAGAGATACAGAGTAGCACTGTGGAGTTGCATCATTCAAGGGAGAAGAGAGGTGTATTTTAGGGAAAAAGGACTACAAATTTCATGATGCACTTTGCAGAAACTCTTTAATTTGTATAGCTCACAACTGTGGCGACAGACTGTGAACTCCCCAGACTGGCTTAATTTTTACACACCTTGGGCCCTATAAAAATTTGCCGATTTTGAGTTCCCGAAGCCCAAAAAAGAACCCGCAAAAGTTATGGCTATTAAATTGGCCTCTTTTAGCTACTCGGAAATTCCCTACGGGTTGTCAAAATCTGAACTCTGACCCAGCTAAGCCTTTGATCTTTCAATTCCGTAAATGTTACAATCGCAAATCGCTATTAAATTGCTACAAGTCCTCAAGTCCGCAACTGTTTTCACACCTGCAAATGGCAAATGTAGCCAAAAATCCTACGGGTACTAGAAAGGATACACAAGGGGGGCAAACTCCTGTCTGTAGCACTGTAAAAGCAAATATAAGCACACTACTGTATTTTAAATTACAGGGAAAGCGATGAAAGGTATTAAAATGAATAGCACAACATTCTCAAGCTCGCAAATCTGCAATATAAAATACTTTTTTTATGTTTAATTTCTGTGTTGTATCAATCCCGGCAATCAATGTGTTAATATATATATATATTTATATATATATATTAGAACTTGCATGGACTAGAATATTATATTTATTGATTATTTCATATTGTGTTATTTCTGGAATACGGGCACGATCGCAACTCGGACTTCAAAACCGTAAGTGATTGAAATTTAACCTCCATGTTTTAGTGACGTAATGATGACGATCTCTTTTACTATTGGCTATGTCTAAACCGTAACTACGGGTTTGAATAATTTATCATATTCAGAAATGCTACGCGCTGAAGCATGGTTTACAGATTTGGATTCCGGCTATGTCCTTGCGGGTTTTTCTAATTTAATCGCCCTGTAACTCCTGCAAATTTCAAGCCTGCAGAAAGACAGGCTCTACCACGGCCACTGCTTGGAATTTTATTAGAGCCCCTTATGTAATAAATCCAAGTGACTGAAAAGTTAAATACATTTTTTTTTTTAAATGATTTTTATTGGACCTGTAGACAACATTTGTCAAGTATACATAAACAACATATTAGACGTGAAAAGTATAAAATAACAAAGAGCACATACATCACATCTATCTTCTTATAGAACGTCTATCTGTCCTGAACTCCTCCTCTTTTTCCGTTTTTCTAATTTTATGTCTGCTGACAGTATTTTTTAAACTGGATAGGGGCTAAGGGGAAAACTATGCGTACTGAAGTCTCGTACAACTGGGATGTTCTTTGTATACTGTATTACTTGTCCTCGCTCATGCCTGACCCCGATTGGTCTCTATTCTCTTGGTAGAAGCAGCCTCTGAACTTGGCTAACTGTGTAAGGCTCTTGGTGTTGGATAAAGTAAAATTTTTCTAGTCTGGTTTTCCTTTCTAGCTCTCTTAGGAGGGGAGGGTTACTCACCCCGTTTCTCCGCCGAACCTTGTCTCCCAGGCAGTCCAGCAGGAGGCCCAGCGTTTGTAGTTATGATTCACCTCAGCAGACAAAATGCTCATGGAACGAATAAACCTTGTTTTGTTTAGGATTTTCTCGTATGTAGGGGTGGGTGTTTTCCAGTGGGCGGCTATTATCGTTCTAACTGCTAGGAAGATTTGGTTGGTCAGGAATTGTTCCAAATTGGACAACCCCTCTATCGGTAGACCTAGGATGGCTTCCTCTGGTCTCATGGGAAACTTCTGGTCCCATAGTTTCTCTAAGATGTTATAAGTCTCTACCCACGTGTGTTTAATCAACGGCATTCCCAGAATTTATGAATTAGAGTCCCTTTCTGGTTGCATCCTCTTTCGCATATATCACTAATCCCCGGGTTACCTAGGTGCATTCTAACTGGGGTTAGGTACCATCTCATGATCACTTTGTATGAATTTTCTTTCAAGATTATATTAAGTGAAGAGTTTTTTGCTTGTTTTAAAATGCTGTTCCATTGTTCCTTCTCTAACCGTATGTTAAGTTCTGCTTCCCACGCCCTCTCGTAGTGTAGTTTGGGAGGAGTGGCTAACTCGCATAAGTGGTTATATATTGTGGAAATGTTGCCCTTCCCTCCTGGGAAATTAATGCAGCACCTTTCGAATATGGATTTGTTTTGCCCACCCTTGTTCCTAATGGTTTGAGTTAGTCTTTGATTTATAGCGAGCAGGTTAAGCCATTCTCCTGGAGGAAGCTGTTTCTTGTCTAGGAATGCAGTCGTGGACCATTTTTGATTGACTACAGGTAAATCTGCCGCAATTGAGCAATTGTTTTCCGACCACCATCTATATTGGTCATTAGTATTTATTTTGGGGCTGCCTGATTGGGGCCACAGGGGAGTAAGCCCGGATTCTGGGTTTAGGAGTGTACTCCTCTTATTTACATCTATCCATAAAGTTATTGTGTGCCTTACACTAGTTGGCAGGGATTGGGGTAGTTTAAAGCCCTTCTGAATGGAGAGCCAAGGTAATTGATGCATGATTAGGCCGTTGTTTCTCAATGTGTGTTTCTCTATCTGGACCCATACTGGGGGAGAGTCTCTGACGAACCATTTTGCTAATTGTGCTAATCTAGCTGCTTTGAAATAACGGGGGATATCTGGGAACGCGAGGCCACCCCTCTTCTTAGTTGCAATAGTTGTTTCTCTGTTTATTCTAGGTTTTTTGTTGTTCCACAGAAAGCTTGTCAATATTTTTTGCATCGTTTTCAATTCTTTAGCTAAGATTGATATTGGAATTGTCTTAAACAGGTACAGTAATTTGGGGAGAATGTTCATTTTAATGGCATGTAGTTTTCCTAACCATGAAATCTTTAGCTCTGACCACCTATGCAGGTCTCTCGTTATTTGTTTAATGAGACTTGGATAGTTCGCTTCATAAAGGGCCTTAGTCGATTTGGTAATTTGGATGCCCAGGTAGTTAATAGATTTAGGGGACCATTTTATCTGGAAGTTGTTGGTTAGTTGCTTTTCCATGGTGGGTGAGAGGGATAGGTTGAGGGCTATGCTTTTGCTCGTATTTACTTTGAACCCTGACAGTGGGCCAAACTCCGACAAGAGTTTAAATAAATTAGGAAGACTGACTAGGGGGTTTGAGATTGTTAGGAGAATATCGTCAGCAAAGAGACTGATTTTGTGGTCTGTTCGGCCGACCGGTATTCCCGTTATGTCTGAGTGTTGGCGAATAGCTAAGGCTAGGGGCTCTATACTAAGGGCGAACAATAGTGGGGACAACGGGCAACCCTGTCGTGTACCTCTTGCGATTTTGAGTTTTTGAGAATTGAATCCCTGGTAAGTAACCTGGGCAGTTGGTTCTGAATATAGCGATGCAATGCTTTTGAGAAAGTCCTCTGGCAACCCGAATTTAGTCGGTGTAGAGTTCATAAATGTCCAGTCTAATCTATCGAAAGCCTTCTCGGCATCCAGTGCTAAAAGCATTGCGTGGCTTTCTCCTCTGCTATTTATGTCAATGAGGTCAATGATCTTTCTGGTGTTATCTGGAGCTTCCCTGCCCTTAATGAAGCCAACTTGGTCCGGATGTATTATCTCAGGGATCAATTCTGCTAGTCTGGACGCCAAGATTTTAGTGTATAATTTTAAATCATTGTTGATCAGGGAAATAGGTCTATAGCTAGTACATTGGGTTGGGTCTTTCCTAGGTTTAGGGATTACTATGATTTTGGCTTCTAAGAATTCCGGATTAATTTTCCCCCCTTTTAAGAAGCCGTTAAATAGTTTGTGTAAGGTAGGGCTGAGTAGGTCGCACATATATTTGTAGTAGAGATTCGAGTATCCATCTGGGCCCGGGGCCCCGTGTGCTTTTGTTGTCTTGATCGCCTCCTGTATTTCTTTAACCGATATTGGCTCTAGGAGTAAACTGGCTTTAGCGGGGTTTAGGTGTGGGATATTTATGTTACTTAGTGTTTTTTCAATGTTTATTTTGTGAGTTGGGGTACCCGAGTTGTCTGATTTGGTGTAAAGATCGGCATAAGAATTGCCTGAATTCGTTTACTATCTGTTCTGGTTTATAGATTATTTGTTTATTTTTGGTGATTAGTTTGGCAATGAATGAGTTCGCTCTCTTTTCTTTTAGTCTATTGGCTAACATTCTGTCAGGCTTGTTTGCGTTTCTAAAAAAATTAGCGTTGGTTCGTTGTAGTATAGTGACCATTTTTCCTCTCAGTATAGAGTTGAGTTCCTGTTTATAACCTAATACCTTCTCGTAGGTGTGTCGTGATTTATCTTTACCGTATAGTTTTTGGGCCTCTGATATTTTCTGATTTAGGAGTGAAATTTGTGCCTGGCCCTTTTTTTTCTTGTGCAAACTAATTTGTATGCAGGCTCCCCTGATTACTGCTTTGTTAAACTCAAAATATTCTGTAATTGCAGTTCTAATTTTTTCGCATGTTGTTGGGTCGTTAAGTAAGCCAGGGTTTAACTTCCATCTCTGACTATTTCCCATCGGTAAAAGGTCTTTCATGGAAATTTTGACCAGATTGTGATCTGACCATGCTATGGGACATATTGCGGCCTCGGTAAGGTTCCCTGCCATATTTTGTTGAATTAGGATGTAGTCTATTCTGGAAAGTGACCTGTGTCTGCCTGAAAAAAATGTGTATTCCCTTTCGGTGGGGTTCATATTTCTCCAGGTGTCGATCATACAGTTTGAATTTAATAGTTTTTTGAGTGCTTTGGTCGCCGTGGGGGGTTTGTGTGAATCTGGGTCGTTTGATTTGTCTTTGGATGGATCTAACACCGCATTCATGTCTCCTCCTATTATCTTAAGCCCGTCATCCCAACTATCTGTGAGTTTTTATATTTTCTGATAAAAGAATGGCGTTTGGTCTGTGTTTGGGGCGTAAATATTCAAAAGTGTGACCTTCCGTTCATGTATTGTCCCCTGAACTGCTATGTACCTGCCTTCTGTGTCCCTTTGGATTTTACTCAGTTGGAAGTTGAGTCTCCTGTGGAACAAAATGGTGACTCCCTTTTGTTTTGTTTTCAAGGTAGCGTGGAACGCCTGTGTAAAGACTCCCCCCCAGTATTTTGGTACTGCTTGTTTTCTAAAGTGAGTTTCTTGAATCATTACAATGTCCAGGTTTAATTTTTGATAATTTCTCAGGGCAACCCCCCTCTTAACTGGTTCGTTCAGTCCATGAGCATTGTGTGACGCTATGACAATGTCCATAGTGCTTACTGGGGTTTGTGGCATTTTGGTGAGTGTAGGGGGTTGACTCACCTACCTGGAAGCGTACGGTTCCGAGTTCCTGTGCCCCCTGCTGGTTTCCGCCCCGAAAACCGATCAGCAGACAAACGTGTGTAAGAGTCTCTGTTCTTAAGGAGAAAAACAGTAATTAACGAAGTAACTGTTAATATAGACTTCTTTGGGTCCAACAAAACTTGAGCTACTAACTGTGTGGACAAGTTCTCCTCTCCCAGAGGAGGTCTCTATGGTTACTCTAGGTACTGTGCTAAGGTTTAAGGGTCTGTAAGTGTGTCTCTCTGGTGGACAAGAGAATTCCTATTGTAATATAGATTTCTGTTGTTAATAGTGCGTAGTAACTTATACTACTGTGAGGAGAGCAATTGCTGTCCTCTTATTATTTTACTGGTGGGCCAATCAGTGTCTACAAGCTGACACTGGAACGGACCGCCTAAACTTTACTGTTTGTGGGGATCTGTGGTTGATTGTTCGTTGGTGCCTCTAGGGACGCCATTTAAGTGTCTGGTATCTTAGCCTTTATGGCCTGGGGTGTCTATCCTTCGGTGTGTTTTAGGTGCTTCCCTCTCTCACTGGTGTGGTTAGTGTGTTGTTGATTCTGCTCCTTTAACTTTTAATTAGCATAGATTATCAGAGTAATAGGGTACAGAGAAGATGGCCACTTAAAGTGTTAAGTCTCTGTCTCCGTGTGAAGGAGGATTCCTTTCCTTGGGACCTTCTGATGTGTGTAGCTTCTCTCCGATGTTGACTCTGATGTTTAAATCTGCCAGCAAGTTGATTCCCTCCTCTGGAGATCTAACAGTGAAAATGTTTCCCTCCCTGGAGACATTGAGGCGGAATGGGAAGCCCCACGTATACTTCCATCCTTGTGCTAAGATACAGTCCAGTACAGGTTTCATTTGTCTCCTTTTGGCAAGGGTTACCGGGGATAGATCAGAGAAGAGCAAAGGCTGGTGACCCTCAATGGGAGGAATGCCTTTCCTTGCGGCCTTCATAATCCTTTCTTTGGTGGAGTAGTAATGGAATCTGGCTATAATGTCTCTTGGGCGTTCTTGTGGTGACGGACGGAAGCCTAGGGCTCTGTGGACTCTATCCAATCTCATATTTTCTGGGTGGGTGTTTGGGAGGAGAATGTCACATAGATCGCTTAGATAAGCATGGAGGTCTTTGACTGTCTCCGGCACGTTTCTCAGTCTAATGTTTTGGCGTCTGGATCGGTTTTCAAGATCTTCTTGTTGTAGCTGCTGCCTTGATTGTTCTTCTTTCAAGGCCATGATCTCTTCTTCTAGCCCCCTGTTATGTTGAATGATATCTGAAATTTTTGTTTGCAGCTGTGAGGTTCTATCATCAATCTTTTGTATCTCTGTGGATAGTTCCGTAGTCACTCTCTTAATGTCGGATTTGATCTCTGCTCTAAAGTTGGTTATTAATTCTTTTAAGTCTTGGATGTCGCTTTTGGTGCTTGGCGCCGACATTTCTGAGTGAGCAGGAGCGTGGACTGTGGCGATGGTAGTATTATTGGTTGGAGTGTTGGTTGAAGACTTTGGCAGGCAGTAAGATTGGATTCCCTTGTTATTTTTCCTAGTGGCGACGCCCGCCATCTCAGTGGGGGTTCTTTAGTTTCGTTTCTTCCTAGTGAGAAGAGGTCACTTAGTATGTCCCAGTGCAGATGTTAGCATCCCTATGATGCGGCACTTTAACTTTGTTACATCCCTTTAAGTTTATTCACTGTTCTTGGAGAATGTTGAGCAGGCCATGGGTGTTTGGTCTTCTTGATCTTTATTGTGTGAGGAGTGGCTTTTTGTGTCTACTCCTGGTAGGGACTTGTTTACCCGTCTGTGAGGCGGTAGAGAGAGCTACGTTTGCTGAAATTGTGGCCAAGTGTTATCCGTGTGATCAGTCCACTCTATTGTCTCATTGAGATTAGGGTGTAGTAGTGAATGTGTTCGTGCCACTTCTGTGTTATCTTTAGGAGCGTTATATTGTATTTGGGAGTTGACCCAGTGTGGACTGTTTATTCATGCGTTGTGTAACTGCACATAATCCACTAGGTGGTAGCGGGGTTCAACTAGTACCGGTTGCTATGTCAGCAGCGATGTGGCCTGACCTCTAGCACCCCTGAACTTGTGTCCCTCTTTAGGGTTAATGTTAATTTATTTTGGGCCCCTAATGAGGAGCTAGAAGCTGTCAAATAGGTCTGTCCCTTCCTCTGGGATGCTCAGAAGTGATTCTGTGTAGTGAGAGGTGTTTTGTAGCTGTTGTGATGAAGGTCTCTGCCCCTCTGCACAGTATTTCTGTTCCTACAGGGAGCCCGGGGTAAACTGGGTGTTTGTTGGTGTGAGTTATACCCCTTCCCATTTAGGGGTCTCACTGGTATTGTTTGGTGTGCAGCGAGATGGGGTTACTTTGACAGGCCGCAAAGTCTGCTTATGCTACGACCGCCATCTTGGGTTGTTGACTCTTCCCCCTTCAGCTCCTATTCCCTTCGTAGGAAAATGGCCGCCTCTCCACGGGCGGGAAAATAATCTTCTTTCCACTGGCCGGGTAAGACTCCCTAGGAGGGCTTTCCTTGTACCTCTCTATCGGGGCCTCTGACCTCTCTTCTGGGACCCTGCTTCCCCTGTCCCACCAGGGAACCTCTCACCTGCAGCTTCTCACGCTGATATCGCGGCCTTGTTGCGAGGGGGGGCCACCGGCGGTGCCTCCGTCGCTCGGGAGAAGATGGCGGTGTGCTGAGTCGAGCTCGGGCCTTCTTCACAGCCGGGGCGTCCCCTGCCTCAGGCTGGGCGTCCCCCTCCACCAACCCTGCTCCGATGCCAGGTTCTTCAAGTTAGAGTAAGTTCAAGGTTGAGCTCACGCTTACCTTCGCCTCCCGGTCACCCGACGCCGCCGCAAGACCTTCCCCGCGGGTCTCCCCTTTTGTATGCCACCAATTGCTGTGTCTGCAGCCTCGTCAGCTCCTTCTACCTGTGCAGGGTGACACAGGGGGTCGCAGCTACGGGAGGCAGGATGTTATAGGCCTCACCCTCGTGGTGTTGTTGCCCAGCTCTATCTCCTGCAAATCAGTGTCCTTCTGCTTCTTTCTTTTCCCTTTAGCTTGTGGGATTGTTTGGGGGATAATAAAGCAAATTTTTTGGGCGATTTTCACTCAATTTGATGAGTTTCTATAGAGGAGCAGCTCCTACACACGTCTGCTCTCTTCTCTTGGCTAGACACGCCCCCAAAAGTTAAATACATTTGAATAAATTACACATATATATATGCTTTTCTGAGGGATGAAGAATCCTTCAATAAGCTAAGAAAATACTCTATAATTGTATTCTTGTATGCATATCTAATTTAAAAGAGTTAGTGTTTCTGTGAACATTTTTCAGCCTCTCAGTTATTGTATTAATTGAAGTGTAAATGTCACTGACCATCATAAGTTGCATAAAAATGTGTACCAATATATATATATATATATATATATATATATATCTCAATATGACTATCATTGAGCCATAGAATTACCCTTACCATCTATCTGATCTAGTAAATGGTATTCTTATTAAGTTAAATAAAACACGACAGTTGGAATTCGAAGCCATGAAATACTGATTTCAAAACTGTACATTTTAAGTGTAAATCTAAGCACCAATTATCTTTAAATAGAACTGGAGAGGTTTCACCTCATCAGTAAAAGCTCTTTCATTAACATAGCCTAAAGAACCATACATTATTAGCTCTGATCTCATATGACAGGACAATGCTCTCATAAATTATATTTTATATCTTATATAATGTATGCATGGTTTAAAAAAAAAAATTAAGAATGTGTGTTTTGCTTATGATATTGAAATAAGTCACACCTTGTATTACCTCTTGATCTATATAGTATGCGAAATGACTTTGATATAAAACATCAATCCACATGTTCCTTATAACTGAATCACATTTAAAAATCAAGTACTTTTCCCTGGTGCATAACACTGAAACATATGATCATTGAGCACTGTACAGTACACTTGTACTCAGGGATTTTGTCCCCTTTTTTGGAGAGTGTGGGACACCTTGCTTTGTTCTGTCTGTTTATAGGGCAGTAGCCAGAATTTGCAGAGCCTTCCAGGTAGGAGGTATCATAGGGTTCTACTATTCTTATCTATGATGTGGGGGTCTGACCATACTTGCTTCATCCAATCACACTCTCCTTATTGCATACTGAGTTGTTAATAGTGTCTCTTGTTTGATCTTTCACGGTCGATATGCCATTCGGATACTTCACTGATTTTATTTTTCAGTGTTATTTGTGCAATAAAGTTTCCCCTTTTCCCCCTCCTTCTTCCCTTTTTTGGAATCACATTTAACCACATCACTTCATGGGTTTCGGCAAAAATGCATAGCTACAATACTTAGAGTTTGTTAAAGTTATTTATTAATTATTAGTTTTTTATTTATTACGCAACTTTTCCAGTCACTTAGATACATTACATTTTACTCAACAATCCAGCCAGTTTGTCACACAACAGCTTGTTTTTTTGTAAGCTTTGATACAGGCGTCCATATTTCGCATGGCATAATGTTTCAGTCTTGTAATAACTGAGATGAAGCATGGCAGCCTGCATCACAGATTACATAGAAACAAGTGGACTGTCCTGATTCTATTTTAGTAACTAAAATTTGAATATCATTGACCAGCACAAGTGGCATACACAGTTTTACCACAATAGCCAAATCGAGTATACCAACTGAAAGGTCCCGTTACTGCAGAAGTTCACATATAAATATAATTACAAATGGATGTTATTAAACATTTGGAGTAGAAGTGTTAATTATCTGTGCTTGCAAATTGGATATTTTAAGCATATATTAGTAGAAAAGTTCTCCCACTCTCCTATTGACTTTATCTCACATAATTATTTCATGAGATGAGTATGATAAACCACAAGTTCATGCCCGTTGGTATAGATTTGAATAATATTAAGAATTTATTATTAACCCATCAGGTATGCTCTTGTAGTTTATCACACCCCATCATGAGAGATTATTAATCATGTTAGGTATACTCATTTGGAGAGTGGAACGACTTTCTTGTGTAATTTATGCTTAAAATACCTAAATTCCAATCTCAATATCTATCACATCAATACATTTTTAAAATATTATGTCATGTACTGTGATGTACTCATTTTTTTAGTTATGTTTCTTTCAGAATAGGTCCCACTGAACTCTAGAAATGCCCTAGGAGCAGATCTAATGTAAGACACCTTTAGTCATATTTAAAGTTTCAGTTATAAGCTGTGAAAAAGTAAGAAATACTGAACTCTAAAACTGTACAGTTCCAGTGTAAATCCAAGAGAAATTACAGTGCCTTGCAAAAGTATTCACCACCCTTGGCATTTTTCGGGTTTTGTTGCCCCACAACCTGCAATTAACATGGATTGTTTAAGGATTTGCATCATTTAATTTACAGAACATGCCCACAACTTTGACAATTTTTTATTGTGAAGCAAACAACAAATAGGACAAAACAACAGAAAACTTCAATGTGCATAACTATTCACCCCCCTAAAGTCAATACTTTGTAGAGCCACCTTTTGCGGCAATCACAGCTCCAAGTCGCTTTGGATAAGTCTCTATGAGCTTGCCACATCTTACCACTGGATTTTTGGCCATTACTCCTTGCATAACTGCACCGCTCCTTCAAGTTGGAAGGTTTCCGCTTGTGAACAGCAATCTTTAAGTCTGACCACAGATTTTCTTTTGGATTGAGGTCTGGGCTTTGACTAGGCCATTCCAACACATTTTCATGTTTCCCCTTAAACCACTCAAGTGTTGCTTTAGCAGTGTGTTTGGGGTCATTGTCCTACTGGAAGGTGAACCTCTGTCCTAGCCTTAAATCAAGCACAGAGTGGTACAGGTTTTGCTCAAGAATATCCCTGTATTTAGCACCATCCATCTTTCCCTCAACTCTGATCAGTTTCCCAGTCCCGGCTGCTGAAAAACATCCCCAAAACATAATGCTGCCACCACCATGTTTCACTGTGGGGTGGTGTTCTTAGGGTGATGTGATGTGTTGGGGTTGCGCCAGACATAGCGTTTTCTTTGATGGCCGAAAAGTTAAATTTTAGTCTCATCACACCAGAGCACCTTCCTCCATACATTTTGGGAGTCTCCCACATGCCTTTTCACAAACTCAAAACATGCCATTTTGTCTTTTGCTGATAAGCCCAACTCTATGGAGCATACGGCTTATTGTCATCCTATGTACAGATACTCCAGTCTCTGCTGTTGAACTCTACATCTCCTTTAGGGTTACCTTAGGTCTCTGTGCTGCCTCTCTAAATTAATGCCCTCCTTGCCCGGTCCGTGAGTTTTGGTGGGCGGCCGTCTCTTGACAAGTTTGCTGTTGTGCCATGTTCTTTCCATTTGGTTATGATAGATTTGATGGTGCTCCTCAAAGATTTGGATATTTTTTTATAACCTAACCCTGACTTGTACTTCTCAACAACATTGTCCCTTACTTGTTTGGAGAGTTCCTTGGTCTTCATGGTAGTATTTGGTTAGTGGCGCCTCTTGCTTAGGTGTTGCAGCCTCTGGGGCCTTTCAAAAAAGTTGTGTATATGTAATGACAAATCATGTGACACTTAGATTGCACACAAGTGGATGTCATTTCACTAATTATGTGACTTCTGAAGGTAATTGGTTGCACCAGAGCTTTTTATGGGCTTCATAACAAAGGGGGTGAATAGATACGCACATGACAATTTTCTGTTTTCTATTTCTAAAAAAAAAGTTTTATGGGTATATTTTTGTAATTTCACTTCACCAACTTAAACTATTGTCTTCTGATTCATCATATAAAATTCAGATTAAAAAAACATTGAACTTAAGGCTGTAATGTAACAAAATAGGTAAAAAGTCAAGGTGGTGAATACTTTTGCAAGGCACTGTAGCTTTACAATATCAACATTTTAGAATATTATCCCTTTCCATGCGACAGTTTACATTTATCTTAAGACTTTCAGTCTTCAGTCCTATGTAATTTTCGGTCTGTTACTAGAGATGATCCTGCACTGAGCTTTGACATTTTATTTTCTTATTGGCATCACAATTTATGTGCTAGCTATTTATAAAGGCAGAGAGTCTGATTGGATAAAAGGCATCCTAGGTGAAATCACAAAAGACCACCAGCTATGGTAGAAATTATTATATGGCCCCATTGCTTTCAATTACTGCCTTGTAAAGTCTACACCCACAAACTACTTTTGGTAAAGCCAGTGGTGAGAAGTCAAGACTTTATTGGGTACATCTCCCATGCAACAGTCCCACAAGAGGACTTTTATTTCTTTGTTGGCTAGTCAATTATATCTGCAATTATGTTTTTTTAGTGGAAAAACTTGTTCTTAGAAATTTAATATATTTAATAAGTATGACAAGTTACATATGCGGCTTAATCTATTGCAGATCTGCTTTTTACAGTTCTATTGTTTTCTTTTCCATAATCACTATATAAATCACTATAGACTGGAATAAGCTGAATAGCAAAACAAAGAAGAAAACTGTTCATCTGTGATGAAAATGCTAGGTGACTCTCTACAGTTTTATTTCAATTTTCTTTAGATATTTTGCTTCTATTACTGATGAAAATGTATTTGATTATTTAATACTTAGGTGCAATATTTTGCTGGTTAGTTGATTAATGGGTAACTGTGCAATGACATTTTTTTTATATAAGTTTGAATTAAATTAAATTAATTAATTAACTAAATAGGAAAAAGTCATAAAGTTAGTGTTTAGTAAGAAAGAAATAAAGTTTCATGACTTTGGTGTGTGTGCCCTCTGAATGCCATTATATTAAAACATTTGTATACGTATCCATAAAAAAATATGGATTCCGTCCTTGAGTTCATTTTCATGAAGACATTTGGACTCTTATGGCAGTTTCCCCATAGAAAATAGCCATTACAGCTGTCTGCAAAGTATATTTCATTGCTCTCAATGCTTAGTGGATATTAGTGACCCCTGAAAGTATATTTTTTCACTTTAGTAGCAATAATAGTTAGCAGTTACGTTGTATAAATAATGAACAATTCATACATTTAGCATTTCCTTTTCTGGCATGTCTTCTTCGCTACTACCGCTCACTGTTAGATTACCTCTTGTTTACGTCTTACGTCTATTTCTGTTCTCAGCTGCACATCCTCCCTCCCAGGCACCTTAGAGATTTCAGTACCATCTATATGAAGATGACACTCTAACCTACAATATATATAGGGATGATAATAAAATTGAATTTATAGAACTTTCTATGGGGTAAAAGACTAATTGGTAAAGAGAGACCCATAAAACGTTATTACTGTGCCAGCCCTAGAACTATGCAAGAAAATGTAATCCACCCAAGATCTATATATCGGTCCCACTCAGCTCAGAAGGTTGTACGCTTCTTAAGGAAATGCATTTTTACAAATAATGGACTCAAACATAGCATGCAAATAGTTAAGTAAAATTGCATGAAACAAATTACAGAAAATCGAAATGCAGAAAAAGATGAAAAAGGCTTTGCACTACCATTTTGATCTGTATATAAGAATAGATCAGCTTAACGTTGGAATTTAGGAAACTTATCATGAAAACTTTTACTTCACTGCATTCACTTGATTGGTATTGTATATCTAAAGTCCATTATCATATGACCAAGATCTAAATGCTGTTACATCTGAGCTGAATTGAAGTTAAGGAATGTGTCAATCCATCAAATTAAAGACATAAACAAGATTATCAGCCTTATTAAATTGCGATTCGGCCAATTGAATAGGGCTCTATATAAGCACAGACCATATTTTTGTACAGAAGTTTTTAGTTAGTGAAGACCTTGCTTTTGGATAGAAGTTCACTAGCTAAAAACTTCTGTAAAAAGAAATATGCTCTGTGCTAATATAGAGCCCTATTCAATTGGCCAAATCGCAATTTAATAAGGCTGTATATCCTTATAACAAATATGCCATGATAAAGCAAAAATATTATTGTATTGTAATTTAGTATTTAACCAAATAACTGCACAATGTTTGTGGTGTATAGAAGTCTGTTTTCTGATAACCTTAACCTAAGGTGTAAGTGCCAAGTGCTATGTAATGGATTGTAGATGGCTTTCGAATCTCAAGTGTGAAGATTATGTAAGATTAGGTGAGGCTGATGAATGAAGTCAAGAAGTATAAGGCACCTTGATTAGTATGATATTGCACTGTGAAGGATTGTAATGCACATTAGCATGGTGGCTGCTGGGCAATTCCCAGTTCTTTGTTTCCAGTGAAAAGCAATTTAGAACATGGCTAAAGCAGAACATACATTGCAATTGGTCACGCGGTCATATAAATAGTTGTTTAAATAATATGATTTGTTCATTATATAGCACAACTATTTCTATCTGTTAATTAGCTTATTTATACATACAAACAAACATAGAATAATTTGGGGGGAATTTGCCCATCTACTCTAGTTCCTACAGCCATGGCCAGAAATCAAACTGTATTATTGCTTGCTGTGAAGTGTAATACATTTTGATTTCCCCATTAATAATAGCTAGGCAGGTAAAACATGTAAGGTGATAACAAATACTTTCATTAAGTATCCCGGCATTATTATTTAATTATCATGCATGGATAAAAACGTACAGGGTGGTATGACCCTTTAAAACTCTGTAGTGCTCCTCAGGTTGTCTTGGTGGTCTAGTTTTTATGGGATTAGTTATCAATCCAATCTTTTCGATAAAGATTTAGATTGCTCTCGTTTGTCTCTGAATTAAGTTAGCTTATTCCCAAGTCCAATGTGATGGTTATAGATAGGTGTGCTGCTTCTCTCGGAACACAGTTCACTGGTGTGTCTGTATGGTATGCAACAAAGAGAAGAGGGGTGGGGAGAGATAGCGCACCAATTCCTAGTGCAAATAACCAAACCCTTGTTCACAGATATCAGTAGGTAAAGCTCTAACCTTTTCCAACCTCAGTCTATGAGATATGTTATAGGCTTCCCAACAAGTATTGGCTTGTAGGTGAATACTTCTTTCCTCCGTGAACGTCTTATCTCATATTCTAACAATAGAGTGTGGGTATTAGAGTAATATATATGTGTGAACTTTTCAGAGCTTGGGGAATATTACAACACTATCAATACATAGTGTTACCCGAATATAAATATTTTGCTTAGGTTCAATATATACCATTTAGAATTATAGGTGTCTTTGTTCAAAATACTATATCAAACATGATCAATGTTATAAATATTCAATTTATTCAATGTTTTTAAAAAGTTATTGAAATATAATAAAATATGTTCAATAGCGAAAAATAAAAATTGAGAATTATATAGTAACTCTAATATTATTAAAAAATAAGCAAATAGATAGTAAAATACTGACCAGACACGTTTCACCACTTTTATCCTGTGGCTTTTTTAATGATTGAAAAAACCTCAATAATATGAAATTCAAATGCAGAGTGTATAGCTCAGTGCTTCTCCCTATGAGGCAGAAATCCATGCATGCTTCACCCTAATACAATTTGTCTATGAATACCATATGCCTATTGTCAATCTATCCAGTTGTAGGACAGGATAATATTATATATTTAATTCTGATCTGTTCTTTTACTGCATAACTATCTTCAGAAGTGTCTGCTCTTAACAAACTCTTAAATAATATCTGGTATATATCTGTAAATAATAATAGGTCCATAACTTATTCTACAGTATGTAGAAAAATAAAATCATTTTTTTCTCTATAAGCATAATGCAGGACACTTTAATAATAGCTGACATTATAGTTTAGATAGATATACTTACAACCTTGTATCACCTACTGTACACAGTGTCAAGTATGCCCATAAGAGCTTATTAATCACCTACTTATAAGTCAGTTATCAAATATTTTAAAGGAAAGCTGACATTTGAAGATGTGATGCTATATATGTATAGATCCTTAACATTTTAGTCAGTATGTTTTTCTGTAGTTAATTAATGAAAGTTTAAACTTAATTCTCAGTTTGACTGTAATCTGGCAAACATTCTGATTGTAGAGGGTAAAATAGCATGGCTGTGCTTTACTGTGAATGCATTGTAGAAATATGTCATTTTTTCTGTATTTTACACCGAATATAGAATTATTTTTCTAAAACAAAACATTTTTTTTTCTTTTCAGCAAAAGTCCCATAGGCAGTTTAAAATAAATAAAGGTAAATAAATGTTTCATTTTTTCCTCAAGCAGAGCTGCTTATCTCCCCCTCCCTCTGCTTATTGGGGTAAGACTAGCTCTGCCTGGAAGCTGAACTAAAATACAATTCTGACCAGTCAGACTCTGGCTCATGAACCTTCTCTGGGAGGGTACCTTTGGGACAACTGCAAGCTGGTTATAATATAGGTGTAACCTCTATGTAGACAATATGGAAAAGATAATGATGTCACAGGATGGGGCCTGTGACATCATTTGTTGTTATATTGTTCAGTCATGTCCGACTCTCCATGATTTCATGGACTATAACACACCAGGCACATCTTTATGAGAATGTTCATGCTGCTCCACGTTGTTTTCATGGCAGAGATACTGGAATGGGTTGCCAGTTCCTTCTCCAGGGGGCCACAGCATACAGCTCCTAATATTCCAAGTAATGACCAGGCCCAACCCTGCTTGGCTTCAGAGAGGTGTGATCTCTTGGTTCCGTGACTGGCATTGAACCCAGGTTTCAGAGTTGAAAAGACCGAATCCAACCACTGGATTACGAAGGAACCCTAGCCCAGCCTATTTCCAAGCTCCATGATGGTCAAGCCCAAGGCAGAGCTAGCCACGTCCCCTGATAAGGCACAAGTAGTAGGAGGAGAAAAACAGTTCTGCTTGAGGAGAAAACAAACAGTTTAAAAAAAGTAAGAAAAATATTACTGTTTTGAAATCTGACAAACATTCTGATTTTAGAGGGTAAATTAATTTGGCAGTGCTTTACTGTGTTTGTATTGTAGTAATATGATGTTATATTTATTCTGTATTGTACGCTGAACACAGAATGAAGTTCTTAAGACAAAACAATTTATTTTTATCTTCAATAGGAGCACCTGAAAAGAAGAGCTACACTATATGCACTATCCTATTAAACAGGAAAAGGTTTTGGTTTTATACTGTCTACTTTATTAACAATGCCTTGCCATATAGTGGAGGTCTGGTTAGTGAAAGGGTAAAGTCATCTGATGGCCATTCCCTCTCTCCCACTATTTTGTCTGGGTTGCATTACAATCCTTTACCTTTCACACAGTGCTACAGTTATGAAGTCCATCCACTGAGCCACACTAAGGTATTTACGCAAGGTGATTTAGGGAATTGTGGGTCAATATAATAGAAAGTTTAAAGCTTTCTTGCTCCAAATGGTGTCCACGCCCTACTTAGTTACCATTATAAAACACATGCAGCAAACCTCTAATTAGCAAAATTCCAACTTAATTAAACAAACCAATCAGGTGCAAGCAAGGTTCTTGACAATCATGGTATGTTCCCAAGCTTTTTATTGCCTTTTTAAATAATGGCATATAAGACATTCCAGCAATTTTACAAAACAGTACAATTAATGGGCCACTGCGGTGATCATACAGTAGGGTTTAATTTATTTATCAACTGATTACCAACTGAATTAGTATTTAAGGAAATACCATTTAATGTAGCTTTTTCACCTTACATTTGAAATGCAGTGTTTCAGACTTCAGCACATATGTTTTATGGGAGAGTATCTTCCCAGGAGACTCTCCTAACTAAAATCTTTACACTCTTCTCAGCAGATCCTCTTTCACCCCCTCCACATATAAGTGATCTAAAAAAACAGCATTGCTAGCCCCTGAAACACTGAAATTCAAATACAAATTATAAAAGCTACTTTATTTTCTTGAAATATATATTATACTATGAATTAGTTATTAAAAGACAAATATAGGCCTACTTTATGAACACTGCAGTGATCCTATACATTTGTATACAACTATTTTCATGCAAAATTACTTTCTGTATTTTTTTTAATCTCTAACCACTTTCTTGTTACTTCATATTACGTTTTTAAAATAATTCGTAAAATGCTGCACTAACTATATACAACAGTGGACATGTCAATCTAAAACATGTGGGATTTTATTTTATGAATTTTAAACATTAGCACTACATTTTTAGCAAAATAATGCTAAAAATACATAACCTTGTCTCTGCTTGTCATGATATATTTTGGATCAGAGTATGCTAACATTTTGGCATTGTATTTTAATGTGGGGCATTGTGTGCTAATTTGTTCTTGTGATAGAATATTTTTTTTATGTTATTGTTATACCTCCATTCCAAGTATAACAATTTCATACAAAAATGAGTGTATAGGATCATTAATTAAATTGCAGTTCATTCAGAAATCAACCAGCTACAGTAATGTCCAGAATTATAGGCACCTGTGGTAAAGAAAAGCAAAAAAGGTGAACAAAAGTATTGTCAGCTTGATCTTACATGCAAAATATGAAAGAAATCTAACCTTTCAGTAAATTATACAATTAAAAAAATCCTGATAGAAAAAAATATATTTTTTTCTCAGAAATGCATGTCACAATTATTGGCACCCCTGGACAGCACAGAGTCTTCTCTAAGAATGATCGATAAGGAGGGAAAACACATTTAAAGGGATCTGAGACCATCCCTCCATACAAAATCTCTCCTTCAGAGCCATTGGTCCTTGCATACAGACTATCTATCCTCTTCTGCTCACCTCAATGGTTTGCGCTATCTTTAGGTTGGGGGATAGAGATGACCACTGCAAAAGCTTAATTCTGTGGTTAGTGAACCATTTGTATATGGATTTGTAGGTATGCTTTTGATCATTGGCCTGCTGTAAGATCCACCCATGATCCAGTTTTAGCCTTTTGACTGAGATATAGCCAGGTTTTTAACTAAAATATCCTGGTATTTGATACATTGTATCCCAACAAAATTCTCATGTCTTTTAAATGAAAGATAGCCCACAATCACAGAACTACCACCATTATTCACAGTGGGGTTAGGCTATTTTCTGAATTTTTCATGACTCTTGTTACACAAAACCCACCTCTGGTCTTTGTTGTGAAAAAAAGTCTATTTTTGTCTCCCCTGACCATATAACCTAATTCCAATCAAGGTTTCCTGATTTTGAGTGAGCTCAATGTGCTTGAGTTTGAAAATAGCAGAGGCTTTCTTCTAGAAAACCTTCTAAATAGTTGGTTGGCATTGAGGTGGTGTCTGAATATACTGTAGATTCCATGCAACAAACTCCTGTATTTGTCCAATTTTGATCCTTGGAGAAAGTGTGCTTCTCAAATCATCTTCCTTACTGTGCGTAGGCAAAAATAAACTTGTGTCCTCTTCTAGGAAGGTACATCATAGCATCATTCTCCAGTTGTTTGAAACTTCAATGTAATAGTGGAGACGAACATTTTCAGGTGTGAAGCTATTTTTATAGCTTTAGCCTGATTTATGAAGTTTAACATTTTTGTCTCATTTAATTTGTGTATTATCTGATCTTTCCCAATTGTATGGTTGACTAAGTCTGTTTGGCATGTGTGCCAAGTGAAATTTACCAGCTGAAACAGGAAATCATGAATGACCAATTAAGGAATAGGTGTGCTTAAAAGGTAAAATATGAATGGAAATGTATGCCAATATATGTTAGATTTTGTCCATAAGAATTTCTGGTGGTGTCAATAATTTGGACACATTTTTCTTTCTTTGAAGAATTCTACCTTACTGAAAGGTTAGATATCTCTCATATTTTCAATTCAAGCTGATATAAAAACAGCCATTTTTTTCATAGCGTTTTGTACTCATCTTTACCAATGATGCCAATACTTCTGGAGGATGCTGTGGGTATAAAGCTATGCATTTACTGGTTAATCCCATAATATAAAATACCAAAATCGAGGTGCTCAATCAGAGAACGAATTAACCTTAATAGGTTAGTTCTGTGGACATGATAACCCACTCTGAGAGCAGTCTCTTTTAGCTCACTTGTGCCCTTCACAGGGAGAAATATCCTGTACTATATCAGTCTGGTCCCACTCACTAGAGTGGTCCAGCCCCAAAATACTAGGCAATTGTACCCTAAACATGAGAAACAGCAAACCCCAGACGTACATTTCGGCCTTCATTGAACCTCATCAGTGAGGTGTAGCTGATGACTCCCTAAGGCACAGTGAAAAAGGGGTCCACTTCTAGATTTCCCTATCACCCTTAGGGAGACTAATCCCTAAGGGTCATTTAAATAAACAAACAAAAAAAAAAAAATAGAGGTGCTCAACCAGAGAACAAACGTTATGTGGACATGATAACCCACTCTGAGAGCAACCTCTTTTAGCTCACTTGTGCCCTTCACAGGGATAAATATCCTGTACTATATCAGTCTGGTCTCACTCATTACAGTGACCCAGCCCCGAAATACCAGGCAATTCTACCCTGAACAGGAGAAACAGCAAACCCCAGACGTACGTTTAGGCCTTCTTTTGGCCTCGTCACTGAGGTGTAGCTGATGACTCCCTAAGGCACTCAGAAAAGTAGTAATTGAATGAGGCCCCAAGAGCTTAACAAGAATAGACTACTACAGGTTTCAATAATTCTTTTGGGAACATGTGGAGGAGTTCTAATCCCAGTATGGCAAAAATATGCACCCATATGTTATCATTCAGGTCATGCACGCCTCTTTTACTATTCTAATCACACCGCTCTATATATTATCATGCAAGAAAAACTATCAGTAATTCTAACATATCAAAAAATATATATCAGTGTGGATTATGTTCAAGCCCAGATTTTCAAATGATAGCCAGGTCACTCCACCTAGTCAGCCATGTGCAGGAGCATTATAATCCAATACAGCTTGGCTCAGATTCTGTGTGCTGCAGCCAATTAGACACTGAACTGAGGATCTTTAAAGGGCCATTTATCTCACTGTAAGTGCTCTTTGTGGTGTGAAAGAGCACACGATTGTATGTTAAAGTGATCTATTTTTTTAATGACACTAATAACGGCTAAAAAAATTGAAAGTTTTCCGTTTTTTTTTACCTACTGGCTGTTGCATGAGTAAAACATAGCTATGCCATGTGGCGAAGACAGTAATAGATAGCAGTTTTTCCCTGTATTCAGAAAAACACTGACCAGCTAACCCATAACTGGCCTGTTTAGGTGATTCCAGCACTCTCTGCTCTGCACAGATGGATTTTTTAAGAGTAACTCCTTTTTTCTTTTGCTTACTACACAGAGCTGTAGCTGTGACTCTGGCAGTGGGCAGCCAGTGACACATGTAAACACATATTTTATTTTATCTGATTTGTTAGTGAAAAATACACATATTTTTAAAATGAAAAGGGTATTTCAACATGCTTTTAGGAGCTCTTTACTGTGATGTTGTACAAATTATACTGAGTTATTATAAGCATTATATATATATGGTCCATAAAGGAATATTTTTTCTACAACATATTAAATTCTCTGAATGTATAATTTTTGTTTGCAGACTTTGTTTCTATTAATTTATAAATGTTCCACAGGAAATAGTAACTCCTACAGTTCAATACTGAGCAAAAAATATGACTTCTTAGTTTATGTTAAAAAGGAAATCCTCCTTGAACCCTATACTTTTCTGCACTGCTGCAATGTTAGTTCAACTGTCTGCATGAATTAATAGAGCCTTGGTTGATTTTGGTAACCAACTGAGTCCACCAATATGACTTATCCACGTAGTGTCTTACATTACTTGTGTTTACCTTGTAATCAAGTACCCTTTTCCAATTCTAAAAAGTCTGTGGTGAAGGTTATATGTTTTCTAGGTAGATTCTGTTTGCTCTATTATCCAAAGGTTCATATACAGTCAAATAGTCAGGACACTCACATGTAAAGATGCTATCGAGTTACTGATTTGTAGGACTGTAAGTACTTTATAAATGTTCTCCCACAATGAGTGATCTCTTCAGGGAGTAGGAAATGAAGCTTGTCCCTTTTCCAAACACATCTGACAAACATTTCCTGTCCAGTTGGGCTTAGGGTGGTATGTTGCAGTGAGGCACAGCGCATGACCCTAGTAATTTCAGAGCAATCACAGTGCATTTATGGAAAAGACAAGACCCTACAGGGATTAAGTATGAATACAGTAGATGCACGCGTTCGCCAAATTGTACTCAGAATTCTTCAAGCCACAGGGAAAAAAATGTCAACAAATGATAAAAAGTATGTATTGCCTCTGGAAATATGGGGCGGGTGAATGAATTAACTTAAATGTATTCTCATGAGATTCCACATGAATAGGCACCATATGTCATTGTCAGTCCTATATGGTTTTAATAAGAGAATATGGCTTGCTGGTAAAAACATCTGGGCATGTATTGTGTCTCAGATATCTCTCGTGCTGTTTTTTAAGGTTATTGTCACAAATTGTGGTGTTATATTGCTGTTCTATTCTGCTACTTTCCAAGGTTAAATAAACTACTTTTCTTCAAACAGGAAGTCAACAAAACAAAACTTATAATGTTTATTGAGTAGGGTAGAATATCATGTATTGGTGCATCGGCAAAAATTAGTCAGTACCAAGAGCAAGATCAAAGGCAGAAATACCTATTCAGATTCTAGCAAAACCGAATAGCTGATGTGTTTTTATTTCTAGGTGTCTGGAATTTTCACAACTTTTCATTGTTAGATGAGCTCATGGATGGAAACCTGTGCAACTTTTTTTCTGTGTATTTATAAAATACAGACAAACAAATCATTTTGTTGAGTTAAAAAAAGTAGATTGCTGTACATAGCAATTGCCAAGATTAAATCCACATACAATATCTATTTTAGCTAGAGAAAAATGTTACATATTTTCACTAATTTTCCCTTCCTAGTATCTTCGTGGGTAAGTCTAATTTCCTTGTTAGTGATCATGAAGGAGTGAGCAGATTAAATTACTGAATAGTAGAGCAGTGTTTTTCAACCATGATCCCCATGTCACAGCAAGCATGTCAGGATTAGTTGTTCTCTTACCAAGTACAGGTATTATTATTATTATTACAATTTTTTGTAAAGCGCCAACATATTCTGTAGCACTGGTATGTTAGTGCCATCTGTGCTGAATGTGTTTAGATATTGGATTAGGAACCACTACACTAAATAATTTTTCTGATGAAAGAAAATATTAATGTGTAATTGTATTATTGTTTTATGTTCAGTATAATATTGTGGTATTATTTATCTTCTGAAAAACATATTACTTTGAAAAATTTTAACATTCAATAAAAACTTTAAAATCTTTGGAAAAACTGGAGAGGGAGCATTAGGCATTGATTGATAATGGTTAACCATTTTTCATCATATGCTTATAGTTACATCTTCAGCTGCTTGTATTTATGGAGTGGGAGCTTCTCTGATGATTAAGGGGGTTCTGCTGGATTATTATAGTATTTTCATTATCATAACTACGTTTGCCTGAAGAAGGAATCTCTCTGTCCCGAAAAAGTTCAGTCTCCTCTTTCTTAATAAGAAATCATTCAATTACTCTGGTATCTTCTGCTAACAGAGTTCTCAAAGTGACAAGTAGTCGATGAGCTTTATTCAGGTGCTCTGTAGTATTACAAAAGCGTGAAATAAAGTAAATAAACTCATAAAACGGCATGATTGCCAATGTTGAGTATTTATTGATTTATTACAAAGATCTTGAATTACTATAAATGAATGATATTTTGGTTTAAATGGATTTAAATACAATTTCAAAGAAATACATATAATAAAAGTTAATAGATAATGCATACGTATTTGTTTATTTATCATTTTGTATTTCATTGTATGTAAAAATAAAATAGTTATTATTCATTATTGCACATGATATTCTACAACTGTTAAACAAAAAAATCAGTGTGTTCATATTCAACGCCCTCAGGAGTGTTAAGGTGGGCATCAAAGAACTGGGAATTATAGTTTTAATTGAAAACCATTATATTTTTGTATATATTCTTCTTGCTACTGTAATTTATTGCATGAAAGCAGTCAAATGCTACAATAAACTACAACTCTCCTTATTCATTCATTTACCTTTCTCTGGTAAACATTGTTTTTTTATATCTTTTTCAGATTTATAATCTCAATAATTATTCTAGTTTGAAACATGGCATGAACATTAATAGATTATAACTATGTTGCCACTATCAAACTTTCATAAATGTCCTCCATTTTAAAAGAGCAATTTTGTTGATAAGTGTGCAAGATTTGTCAATTGTTTTGTGCACATTAAAGAACTATTATACAAAAATAGCGCATAAGAATGTAGTGGAAACAAATAAGTGTTGGTTTTGGTTAGAATTTTTTTTTTTTTTATGTCTTTACCGGTTACTAGCGGTATCCATAATAATTTGGTGAAGGTTGTGTGTGTGTGTACGAGGGAAGCAGAGCCTGTATTTATTTTTGCTAACCACTTCCTTCTCAAACTGCAAGGGAAGGTGTCAAATTCAATAATATCAAGTTATGTAACAGAATTTCTTCTTTTATCTTCCTTTCTCATCCCTCCTTTCAGTTACAGATAGCCCCATGATCACAGTTATCAGGAATTGATGAAAGCAGACAAGATGGAATACTCTGAACAAAAATGTAGTCTTAAAAGTTATAAGATTCTCTAGAAATGTCTAAGAATGTTGTTAGTTTGTTAAATACTTCACAGATGTCTACAGTTTCTTTTAACTACAGTGATCTTTTAAGCACTTTATATATAGAGATATGAGAAGTGTGAAAAGAAAAATTAAGAGTTAAAAAATGCCCAAATTATGAAGTACAAGTAGCACTTAAAGCTTTTAATTTATCTGCAGAATAAGCAAAGAAATTGATAACATGTTCTTCTTTTAATACAAGTCAGAAACACACTCTTATGAGTTATTTATAAAAATATATGTATACGTTGCTAAAATAAGAAAAAATAAAGATATCTTTGCCCACCCAGAAAAGTTTTTTTTTATAAAACTTTAATTTTATTTCTTAACAGACAATGTGCAGATATCAGGTGAATGTTGTGACTTGCATATTGTGAATTTCAAGCTCTCCTGTTGATGAATAATTCACACATTTTGTATTTATAAATTTGGGTTGCAAAACACCAGCAAATAAGCAGGCAAGGTAGGCTAAACAGGTCTTAGGTGCTACTTATTTTATACTCTATACTAACAAAAGGCCGTGTTTCATCTTTCAGTAGACGTCAGTTTAATAAATGCCCCACAAGTACAACATGGGTGAACCGAATATGTACATGCCATTTATATTAGTCTTGTGAAAATACAGTGACTGAGAATATTGTATTAAATAATTGCCTTGAATTTTTTTTAACCCAGGTCATAATTTTCTATATGTTCATTGTCGAGAGTTTATATATATGTATCCACCTCATTAACCCACCTCTTACCTGCACAGCTATTTATGTTACCCACCCCATCTTTCCAGCACTATTCTCTTCACTTGGCTCTCTTAGCAGACCGAGATTTGATAGCTTCCAGCAATACCACAAGCTGCATAGGGAGAGGGATCTGCCTATAAAGATATGCCAAATATCTATCTATCTATCTATCTATCTATCTATCTATCTATCTATCTATATATATATATATATATATATATATATATATATATATTAAAAGGTGTAAAACAAAACAAAAAATACAGCCTTTACGTTTTAACTCTTGTATTAAATTTTGCTTTAATGGCAGCATTTTGTTTTTGTTCTTAACATGATTAGAAACCTAGGATGAATGGGAGGGACTGTGAATTAAGATAAGACCTCTGTTAAGAACTCAATAGAAGAGTAAGCTACAATAGGACATCCTTCCCCCTCCAGCTATAGACAGACTAGCAGTCCAAGGTGGAATCACAGATGACACAAGCAGAATCAGCTAAATGTAAATATTCTCTAAAATGTTTTTACAGTATAGTATCAGTTAACCAGAACACTCAAGCAACCAGAAAAAATTAAATACTGTACTCTAAATAAAAATTTGAATTTACAGGGCTCATCAAATGCCAGGAGCCAGGTTGTCATGCCACAAAAGGCTTACAGGCACCTAGATCTCATCCACTGTATGTCTCTGCAATTCAGTTTTGCCTGGAAGCAGACAGGCATGAGTGACTGAGCCAGTGCAGTGTTGGCGTTACATTCCCCGGGTCAGCACTGCACCCTCCAGCCCAACGTACCTGTGTGTAAGTGAGGAGTGAAAGCTGCTGCTGCAAGAACAGCCCTCACTGACCAATATACTTAGCAGAGCATCCTTTGTGCACCTAACCTAGGCCTCTTTTAATAGTGACTCTCAAGCAAACAGAAACTACATTTATCCATCATCTAACAATCCCTGTGGGTGCCGGATAACTGAGAGTCTATTGTATATATACATGGATAACACATCTTTTATTTTTTTAATTTGTAACATACTTCACAAGCAAAAATGTAAAATGTATGTAAATGTATTCGCTGTCCATGTTATTTTAGATGTATAACATCTTCTAATATAAAATTATTGTGAAACCATATCACTCACAGGTCCTGCAAATAAACAGCTCTATTTTTTCATACAGTACCTTTTCTCTTATTCTAACTTGGCAGCCCTGTAATTGTATTAATGAATTAATTTACAAGTTTACAACAATATTGTAAAGGGAAAAATGAATGTTATTCTATGCTTTAAATAAATACAAATAATATGTCATCAGTTAAATAAATCATTCAGGCCACCATGGCTGCGTTTTTCTAATCTTTTTAAAAATCTTTGGGGCGTATTTGTCAAAGTGAAATATATGTGCACGTTTTTTCACTAAAGGGAAATAAATCACCTGTGATTTATTCATCTATTTTAAAAACCAAATGTTGTATCAATCGTGATCTTATCAAGTCCATTCTTGGTAAAGAGCAGTGTAATGAGAGTGCGGGTGGGAGCGATCCTCTGGCTTCCATCGCAATGCTAGTTACAAATAACTTGTTGAGGAAAATACTCAATTTTTAGCAACATTATATATTTGTTTGTTTTTGCCTTTGTAGATCTGTCTGGATATGTCTGTGTGGTGTAGTGCGAACGGTGATGGGTTTAGTGTTTATTTAAAATAAGAGTAGATTGTTCCTCAATTTTCCTGAGTGCCGCAAATTCATGTAAAATATATTATATTTTGAAGGCTGATAAGAAAATGTAACAGATTCCCTCTTATATAAAAGCTTTGAGATGTAAAGGTAATAGCTTTCATATTACATCACTGAAATGTATCGCAGATTTATTCACATGTCAAAGTGTTTGTTTTATCCCGAGCTTTATGTTATCCCTGTATAAAATAATCTGAATGCACTGCTTAGATTCTGTCCCCACCTTCCATCCAAAGCTACTATGAGTGACTTGGCCATTTAAGCAAATTAACACATAATCAACCTAGAAATATTAAAATAATGTATTTGGTCAGTGCTTGCTTTACCAGTAGATTGAGACTCATGCAGAACCTCTTAAGTACTGTATGCCTTTTTATCTGATTTACATTCAAATGAATGTAAATAGAGGTACATCGTGGTTGCTGTCCAGATTCTATAAGACTTTTTTATTCCTTTTTTTCCTGAAACATATCATGACAGGGGATAAAAAATAATTCCAATCTGTCTCACGTTAATGTATTTGTTCTACACTATAGACCACCAATACTTATTCTTGCAGTCTGACGTCTTCTTTAGCCTTCTTCTAGTGACCCTGACCAGCCTGGTTGCTGTCTTCTCCATTAAGACCTTAACCCAGATCAATATCAGACCTTAACCCAGATCAGTATCATTGATGCCTACTATCATACACTTTTTTTAATTTTTATTATATTTTAATAGAAATTAACAATACAAAGATTATAAAAGTGAGAGATACATACACCTAAATTATAGATACAACTCTATAACAATTTTTGAGAGTGCTATACCTTACATTATTTATTATTACATTACTAGCGAATTGCCCGGCAATAAAATTGTAAGTGAGCTAATGCTGTTTGGTGTATGGTAATCAAATAAATAATACATTAATAAAGTAATATACTTTACCTATTTTCAAGTAATATATGCAGGAAGCATTGTGTTGAAGAGCTGGCAATCTGTTTTGATGTTGTGGAGCTGCTGTGTAAGCGTGATGAATGTGTGCAGTGTAATAGTCTGCGTGCGCGAGGCAAATCCGTTAGCGTAGCTGTGTACTTCCGCATTGTATAAGTTATTGTTCTAAAATGGCGGCTAATGTGTGGTATGCGGCTGTGGCTGATTTAGCGTCCTTCGTTTTTTGTGTCGTACGACTTTTTCGGAATATCCGTAGGTGTTTTGTGGTGTTTTGTGGTGTTTATAGTGGGGTTTTGCGTGTTTAGGGTCCTTTAGCCTTGTTTTCGTTTTGTACGGTGGCCATTGCTTCTCTCGCTTAGGTGATTTTCGGGTGTCTAAACTCCGAAATTTATACTTAAATGAAGGTGTAACTTCACTTGCAGAGGTCCTGTGTGCCCCCCCTTGCTGTGGGTAAGCTTTTTATGTGTTTGTTGTGTGTATTTATTGTGTTTGTAATGTTTTTGGGGTTGCGCGGGTTGCGTCCTTGTTTTCGAATCTCGTACGTCTTTTTTGGGAAATACGTAGGTGTTTGGTGGTGTTTTACGTCTTTAGAGTGCTGTAGCCTCGTTTTCTTTTTTTTTCGGCGGCCATTTTTTCTCTTGCTTAGAGGATTTTTGAGTGTCTAAACTCTTTTATTTTAAGTTAAATTGAGGTGTAACTTCAGTTTTCGATGTCCTGGGTGCCCTCTCTTCCTGTAGGTAAGCTTATTATGTACGTTTATGTATGTGTTGTGTGTATTTATTGTGTTTTTCATGTTTTGATGTGCGCAAGCCCGCAAACGTTAGCAACAACTCGCATGCTCACAACTATATATGTGATGTATATATTTCAAGGAAAAAAGAAAGAGAAAATAGAAGGGAAAAAAAAACTATCGTACTCTTAATGTATATGTAACACAATATTTGTTCACATATGCAAAATCCGAGCCACAAATAATTGAATAGAACTGTAAATACTTGTATATATTCTCTGCATTAATATGTGAATAAAAACATTAAATTTTTACATTATTTAAGTTATATGTTCTTTTAATTTTAGAACCTATTAAAATCTTAAGTAGGAGACTTAATATATTAATAAATCATTGTGGTTGTTTTTACTGCATTAAAGGTATGCTGTCCTGAGGTGGTCACATATGTAGATGAATGATATACCTCCTGTGAGTCATGTTGTGTCTACAGGCAATCAGTTTGTTTTTGTCTGGAAAATAAAATATATTCATTTAAGCAAATTGACATTAAACCAGCCCAGAAACAGAATGAAAATAACATATAATGTTGGTCAATGGAAGTAGCATTGTATCTTTAATCCTATTTTTGATAACCAAATGCTATGTACAAAGGGCTCAATTATGTGGCGTCTGTAGGAACTCCTGTAAGGCAGACTCAGCAAAACATTATTATAAGAGAAATGACTGAGCTATTACATGGTTACATTTATATCAACCCTACCCCAACACACACTCAGCCATACTTCCTTGCTACATGCCCCAATAAATACAACACACACACATAATATATATATACTAGCGACTTGCCCGTCAAAAATGACGGGGCAATAAAATTGTAAGGCAGGTAATGTTGTTTGCCACAGACAGGATTTTTTTTTGTGGTCTGAGATCCTTCGGGGCTCATTGTGAGGCTCTTGGTTGTTGTATTTTTTTGTTATCAGAGGCGCTTTTGCTGTCATTGTAAGGTCGGCGCTGATGTGTTTTTGTGCTTATTGCAAGGCTGTCCTCTGGTGTAGTTTGTGTGCCATGAGCAGCGTTGGCGCTCGTTGTGAGGCGCACAGTGAATGGCTTTTGTGTTTATTGTGATAGTGTTTTTTCCTTTTTTTTGTGTTTATGTATTTTTGTATGCTAATTAAATAATTAATAAATTAATATACTTTACCTATTTGTAAGTAATATATGCATGAAGCATTGTGCTGAAGAGCTGGCAATCTGTTTTGATGTTCCTGCAGCATACAATGTAGGCTTTCACTGTTGTGGAGCTAGGTGTAAGTGTCAGCAATGTGTGCAGTGTCAATAGGCTGCATGCGCGAGGGGAAGCCGTTAGTGTAGCTGTGCAGTTCTGCATTCTGTAAGTTAGTGTTGGGAAATGGCGGCGAATGTCCACGTGTGTGGATGATTTAGCGTCCTTGCTAAAAGTGTATCTTGTACCTCGTACGGCTTTTTGGATAAGCCGTATGTGCTTGTTGGTGTTTTGCGTCTTTAGGGTCGTGTAGCCTCGTTTTCGTTTATTCTCGGCGGCCATTTTTTCTCTCACTTAGGGGATTTTCGTGTGTCTAAACTCGGTAATTTGGACTTAAATTGAGGTGTAACTTCACTTGCAGAGGTCCTGGGTGCCCCCTTGCTGAGTGCCCCCTCTTTGTGAGGGACGCAGTTCTTGCGAGCTCGCAAAGCGAGCTCGCAAGGCGTGACGACGATTCATAGTTTGACAACTATTATATGTGATATGCACCACACATACCCTTACTACACATCCCATCTCATTACCCTTGCACCCTACATCATTAGAAGAAGGCAGCGAGGCCAAGGATGTGGAGAAAGGTGGTAGTGGAGGTCAGAGCTATGGGATTTTGCGGCAGGGATGTTGAGAGTGTCACCGCTATGTTGATAGGAAGCTGCCAGCACAAAAGCCACTGTTAGATTCCTGGCTTATGGGACATGGACCGGTCCACGACCCTGTAAGTAGGTGCACCACCACAAATCCAATAGTATAATTAATCAGGTTCACAAAACATACACTCGTACTCGCTGATATGGCCTACATGACACAGCAATGGCTCTGTAACTCAACATAAATATTAGATATACAATGTAGTAATATTTAATATTTAAGCATGTTGCCCTGAAACACACTGTATATTTGTGATGGGTGGTTGTTATGTGCAAATACACTAGTGGTGGTGAGATTTATCCGGTTAGTGCTGCCAGCAGTCCAGGATTGAAGTATGTTTCTGCCCGTGTATTCAGGTTCTCTTTGATAGTGCCCTGGTGAGTAAATCTATAATGCAATCATTATACTGACTTTATCACCAGTGTATTAAACATTATGTCATATGTTAAGGTTTAGGAATTATGTACTGATTGCCCCCACATTGATGAGGTTTATTATCATTACACATGAACATTATAGTTCAGGCACATAACATTATATGTTGATTTCACACACATTACATGGCATTAAATGTCCAGGGATCCACATTGAATGTTAAGACAGACTTATTATTGAGGGGATGGTAAATGAATTTGCAGGCAAGGCGGGTATACATTAACCTCTGGGGCTCTTTATTAACCAGGGATGATTTAGCATTAGTTAGGTGTCAGTGTTTCATTTTGAGAGCAGGGATTTTAAATTGACATTTTGATTTTGTTGATTGTCATTTATTATTTCTTGTTGTAGAGGGCTAATTTAACTACAATAAAGGTGTATTTAGTGATTTAGGATGTGTAGGCCTAAGTGTTATTTTATTAGAGTCCTGTAAAATTATTCTATAGGGTCTTTCTGTTTCTGGTACTGGGTTATTAATGTGTCTCATAAGGATTCTTGTAAGGTGTTTAGCTGCTCTTGCGGGAGATTGAGTTTACAAATGATTAGGCTCACTACCAGAACTTGCAGAGACTTCTGAGAACTTATGGCATTTTCTGTAAGATACTACAGGAGCCATATAATCGTACGGGACGCACTTCATACATAGTGATCACTCGCAAGAGTTTATAAGTAAGGGTTTGATACCAACATAATATAATAGCTATGCCAGGGCTTATGTAAACTCTTCACTTGTAAAATGTTCTGAAGTAGCCATGTAGCTGAGCCCTTGTCAGTTCTTAATAACTTTTTTGCACTTCCGTCCATACATGAGGCAAAATATTATGGACACATTGGAGTTGATTCACTTAGTCTTACATCGGCTGAGACTTGCTTCTCTGAATCTGCTGTAGTTATTTTCCCCATAAAAATTATACTCTGTAGCCTTCAAAGAAAAGTCAGCATTGCAGCCCTCACAAAGCTTAGTGAATCTGGGCGATTTATATTTTTGAACACTATATTTTGTATGTGTAAATCTATATTGCTTGTAGCCAAGTATTAAATGTAAACCTCTTGCCCTTTCTTTTAGCCATCACAAGATTCATGAAATGTACTGTTTATCGCTCTTGAAGGTTTTTTTTTCTCCTAAAATTAGATGTAAATGAAATATTGTACATTCTTTGAATGCACGGCATAATGTAAATGTATTGCATATGCCATTATGTTAAAATGTGAGTGTATAATAAATAATGGAGGTTTGTCACAAAATCTAATCAATTTGAATGGACTTCTTCTGCTTTAAACCTTGTATCAATCAACAACCAGATACTTTTACCCAGTGAGACATATGTTATATGTTATTTATAACAGTTTATCTATATAATGGTCATTGCACCAGTGTCTTGTTATCCATTAAGTACATAATGTTACACAATTAATATCCATGTTTTACATAGTACTTGAGATCAAGCCGATAAGAAGTTTTGGAATTGACTTGGAGTGATTTATTACTTGGTATATCTTACACAGAGTAGCTGGAAGACCTTGTTAGACTGATAAAATCAGGTCTCTGGTGCTGATAAGCTGATGGCTGATGTTCTGCAGTCTACCTGTTGAAAGATATCAGGATCTTGGAAAAGGATACCTTCTTTCTTTTGTGTCTTTGCTTCATCGAACAAGCTGCAAAATATTCAAAATGTAGTATACTTAAATAAAATACAAAAAAGTACTTAATCCACATATTGCAGATCAGAGGAGCACTAAAAAGGTTAAACTTAATGGACTAAAAAAAAATGTTTTAACCTCAATTACTATGTAACTTGAAAGTGCTGGTTATCCCTATTGGCCCTTTGTTATTCAATAAAACATGGTGATTTTTTTGACATTTTTTTTTACTATTTATCATGGAGAAAATAAACAAAGTTGCAAACATTCTGCTCCATAACACAGTTTTCTTCTATATAATTAAGAATTTTAATGCCTCTTTAATTTGCCTTTGGTAAAAATAATGTACACAATACAATGGCACTACTCAAGGCAACTTGCTTTTGTTAGTTGGCAAACACCATAAATGTAGCCTAAGTGATTATAACTAAACTTGATGCAATTTCAGTTTTAGTGTAGGTGCACACGTGTATATTTTAAATTAAATTTACTAAAAAAGAAAATAATCACAGGCTTTATTTGGCACTCATGGTTATTATATAATTAATTGTTCTCTTAAATTCTTACCTTTATTGAAAATTTCTAAAAATTGAAGAGATTTGAGGAACAAACATGATTGAAAAATATCTGCTGACCTGTGTGTCAGAATTGGTATATTTGGAATATATGTTTTTTCTTTTCTTTTTTTGTGTAATGTAACAAAATTTATAAATAAATATAAAAAAAACAAAAAAAAACATGATTTAAAAATATCGAAATCTTAGAGGAGGAAGATGATTTGTATTTTTACGCTTTTTCAAGCTGTTAATACCGCTACTACCTAACTGTATTAGACTAAACTAAATAAAAATGATCTTGATCTGAAATTGGCCAGTCTGTAATGCTGTAGCCTACTATGATTGGTGATAATGAGTTTAAAAACAGGCTTCTGTCAGTGTGTCCGACTTCTTTAAAAAGCCTTTGAGCGAAACGCGTAAATATTGTGCCCTGCCTTCAAACTAGGCTCCCTTTGCCTTAAAGATTGCTCCTCTGTTTTAAAATGAGATTTTAAATTTTAAACGAAAATTATTAATGTTTACAGAGGGAATTATAACTGATTGCTATACATAACAAAAGGAAAGCTGAACAACAAGCACAGTTTTATGTTTTTATACACATGCAAACTCTAGCAGTGGAACTTAAATCAGTAGAAACTATAAATTATCCTAGAGATTGTAGAGAAACTACTTAATACAGATGCAAAGAGCAAATACTAAAAATTCATATTATCATTAACAAAACGAAAAACAAAGTGGAACTAGAGTGGCAATAGCAGCTCTTATAGACTAAAGCAGAGATTACAAGTGGTTTAGAGACTGTTGAGGAAATATCAGACACAGGTGCAAAGTGCAAGTTTCATATAATACAAGTGAATAACAAAATTGGATTATAAAAGCAGGAATAACGTCAATAAATAAAATTATTACAATTTGCCACTAACAAACTAAAAGAGACAGGGAGCTTTATACCCTTAGGTCATTCTAAGGAATGAGATAGTGTGCTAGAAATACACACCAAGGGCACTAAATATAGTGATTGTTTTTAAAAAAAATGTTACGCTCTATTACAATGAGGTAGTACAAGAATTAACAGCTTGAAAAAAATAAAAAAAATAAAAAATAATATTTGTAATCTTGTTTGTTCCTCAAATCTCTCAGTTTTTGTAGAAATACTCAATAAAGGTTATATTTTATGAGAACAATTACCAATATAATAACCCTGAGTACCAAACAAAGCCTGTGATTCTTTTCTTCTTTAGTAAAAAAAACATAGATGCATAACAATTCTGGGTTTTAGTAGGTACATAACCTGTGGAACTTGTTCTCAAAATATAAAAAAAATGCCATAGCACCAAAGTATATACCTATATATCACAACCCTGTTATTTAGAATGTTTAAAATGACATGGAACACAATATTGTTGTATTATGCATTTAAAGGAGAATGTGTAACAGTCCAAAATTTGCTGTTTTTCATGAAAAATATGAAATAAAAGTTTTTTTTTAAATTTCTTAAAACAAACGGGAAACATTTTTGATAAAGTATGGAAAACTTATTCTACTCCAGGACCATAATTTAAAAAAACAAAAAAAACTCTGTGGTATATAATCAAATGCCGTCATTCAAATGCAATAAGGACGAACTAAATTAACACAAACTCCAAACAACATAACTAGTCCTTCAGCGAGAGCACGTAAAAAAATGTACTGTGTGAACGTAAATGTCTAAAATATGAAAAGTTTCATTGGAGTAAGTGAATTAAAAGTCTGTGTTAAAAAGTCATTTTGGTGTGATTTGTTTATACAAAGTTTAGCCATCTATTTAACTCACAAAAGAGATCTGGTTCACTACATTAAAAGAGGTGCACCGCGTATATTTTAAAGGACCACTGCACAATTAAAAAACTAAGTTTCAAAACTAACTCTGACTAGTAGCATAATTAATCAGGAAAAAAGTCACACAGCAATGTTCTTGCCTCTGCAGGACCCTGAAGGAATCCATAATACATATTAGTTGTGTGTGTAGTTGTTTACATTGTTATTAGCGATTGTTGCACTGAATGATGCAAGGTGTCTGCTTCTGGGCCAGTGTGATGGAAGGGGAGTGCTGTCAATTTCAATCTTACCCTATTATCAAACAAAAACTCTGAACTTCTGCCTGTCCCCTCCAACAGAGAACTGTTAGGTGATAAGGAACATCTTTCACTGCAATTAAACTTATTTTATGAGCTAACCCCTCAATCACAAAAAAAAGCCTGGGTGTTCCCCAGACCCCCTCAATACCTGAGATGCATCAGGCCCCCATTGTGCTTTGAGGTGAGGAGGCCCATTAATCCCTACACATTTTCACACCTATCCTAAATATATGTTAAATGCCTTATTGGGGTCCCAATAGATCTCAATAGTCCCTATGCCCTATTGGGGTCCCTGTCCCCTTTGGGGGTCTGTATCCCTATCTCCCATGGGGGTCGCGATAGACTCTCATGTTTCTATATATAAAATCAACCCTGAGGGGGTTACTATGGATCCCCCAGATAGCTATACATATCTCTATAGGTACTTAAGGATCCTCATTGTATCTACACTATCCCCCAATCATAGGTGTCCCCATGGACCCAGTGATATACTAATCTATACTTATGGGAGTCCCTTAAGGGCCTCTACCTATCCTTGAATTATGATTATGCTCTCAGCTTTCCCCTATCCTGATTGGTTGATATTGTAACCAGTCAGGATAGGGGATAATGAAAGAGTAGCCCAGTTTGATTTGTTATTGAAAAAGCAGTGTGGCGAATTAAACGTTTATATTCAGTATATTTAGGCAATTTAAATAGACAATTCAGCTTTATGTGTGATTGACACATATATCAGCCAATCAGAAGCCTAGACACCCCTATATAATACAATGTGTGCTGCCTGAGGCAGTTGTTTGGCAAAGGAGCTCCATTAGTTAAGTAATTTTTTTAAACATGGTAGATATAAATTGCAGATTTTTTTTGCATGGATGCCTTTTGCCATGGATTGAGGAGAAGATGTATGGTTTTCAGTCAAGAGAAGAGACATTTTTCTAGAAAGACCCAAAGATGTGGACCATGGGCTTCCACCAAGATTAGTGTGGCTGCTTCAGGAATGAAGACTGAGGACATGGACGTTATGGATTGTCACCTGAGGGTCTTCCATGAATGTACTAATTAGCACCCTTTTCCACTACAGATTTATATTTTTTATTGTTTTCTACAGTTCTTTTTACATGTAATTGATTTTATTATTTTAAAAGTATTTTTTTCTGTATTTTTTTCTGTACGTTTTATTTTATATTGTCATTTTTTTCTAATTTGTTTCAACTTAGTTTATAGGTATTTTCAGGGAATTTAGTGTTAGGCCTTGTATATAGAGGGAATAGGGGTCTGTAATGACATCTATGGAAGAATAAATAGGGCCCTTGGAGTCTGTACGGGCCCTCATAAGGGATAGGGAATATTAAGTTATTGGGACAACCATGGGGCACTAAGAATTGATTTAAGCTAGGTGGTGGGATTTTATGGGTTAAGGGCCCCACACAACAAAGCAGAGGGTGCAGCATAAACCCCCTACACTCATTTGTATTGGTATTGACCCCTTCTCTGCCATCTATATAGATAGATGGAGAGATATGGATGAGAGCATGTTAGAGCTACTGTAGTGTATTCACATTAAGTAGTAGGTAGCATTGTATGGCGTAGCTATGAAGAATATTGGGTTTCAGACTCTGTGTCTCCTTCAGGTATCTGCTATCTGTAGTGCTATACACAATACCCTCTTTAGCCATGTAATAGCTCCACTTGCTTGTTAAAACTCCTGTAGGGTAGTGGCGGCCTTACACAAGTTTCTATGGGAGCCATGTAATCAAGCCTACGCTTAGTTTGGTACATACTTGACATTGAATTGTCTTCTTTTCTTGAACAGCAATGTAAAAAATGTAAACTTTGCTAATGATTGTGGATGGAGAGATGAAGCAGGTGTATGTCTGTTTATACTGTTAGGGAAAATAGTTATTTTAGAATATTTAATAGCTGAACATAAAACACAAATAAATATATCTTAAAATATATCAGTATTTCATGCATCGTTTTTTAATTCATATAGTTAGCTAAATGCTGGTTCAAAAGATGTATTTACTGGCACAATAGGTTGTTTCTAAACCTTAAGGCAACAAAATGCTGATCAAATATGTTTGAAATTTGGAAAGACGCAGGAGTTGTAGACAGGATACACCCTGAATTCTGTTAATATAAAACTTCAAAAGCTTATCTTTTAAGATGCAAAGGTTGCAATTACCATTTACACTGCACAAGATATTCTGTGCATGCTTCTGTACATCTTCTTCTGAGATGACTGTCTTTTACTTACTGTATATAAGAAACTGTGTACAGGAATAATGCTGTGACTTGTGTATTAAATATCACAAGTGGATCACTGAATTGGTGTTTGGTGATATATCACATATATAGTTGTGAGCATACGAGCCGTTGCTCACGCTTGTGGGCTCACGCAGCAAGCCTGCAGCCCTTCGGTGCTTCTTGCCAGCAACTGCGACCCCTGCAAAATTTACGTTGTAACGCAAACAAAATACGAGACATGTTACGACCCATTACGACCTCGCAACACGCGCACATCAAAACATGAAAAATACAACAAATACACACAACAAATACATAAAAAGCTTACTTACAGGAAGAGGGAGCATCCAGGACCTCGAAAACTAAAGTTACACCTCAATTTAACTCAAATTAAAAGAGTTTAGACACTAACAAATTCTCTAAGCGAGAGAAAAAATGTCCACCGAAAAAAACGAAAACGACGCTACAGCAGTCTAAAGACGCAAAACACCACCAAACACCTACATATTTGCCGAAAAACACCTACGAGATTAGAAAACAAGGACGAAACCCGCGCAACCCCAAAAATATTTCAAACACAATAAATACAAACAACAAACACATAAAAAGGTTACTCACAGCAAGGGGGGGGCACCGAGGACCTCTGCAAGTGAAGTTACACCTCCATTTAACCACAAATTTCAGAGTTTAGAGACCCGAAAATCGCCTAAGCGAGAGAAAAAATGGCTGCCGAACGAAAACGAGGCTAAAGGTCCCTAAACACGCAAAACACCACCATAAACACGCAAAACACCCCCAAACAGCTACGGATATTCCGAAAAACTCGCACAACATAAAAAACGAACGATGCTACATCAGCCACATTATATACACCAAACACCCTTAGCTCACTTACAATTTCATTGCCGTCATTTTTTGACAGGCAATACTATAGTAATAAATAATATTGTGTCTCACTACAGAAATTTTAAATGGAAATCCAAGACACATATAGTATTACACTAGCAACTTCTAAACATTACCAATGTTGTTTTGCATGAAAAAGTAGTATGCAAAACTTACAGGGCAATTTCTATCTAAAAATATGTTTTTTTATATTAAAGATCAGTTTTAGAGAAAATTAACTATCTGTGTAAAAGTTATGGAACATAGCTAGTTTTTCAGTTACTCCTCCGTGTTTGTGGAAAGAGGAAAACTATCATTTAGAAATGGATAATTGCCACTGACACAGAGCTCTTTGAGCTGATTGGGTCAAAGATTCAAAAGCTAAATCAAGAGCCAATCAAGCAGCAGTCTAAGCTGCAAGAGTCACATTCAGCATAGAACTAATATAACAAAAGAGCAAATATAGGCAAATTATAATGCATATTGACTTTCTGTAAGTGAACTCTTTTAAATGAGAGCATCTTGGTCTTTAAAGAAATCTCGCTAGCAAGGTACTATTGCATTTTCAGAACAGTAACTTTAAAAAAAGTCAGTTACAGCTGCATCCATTTAGTCTAAAGCAGGGGTGTTACCAAATTCACCAAAACCCTTGTCTTGAGGAAGGAAATTATTCCTCCATAGAGTTCCATTACTCATGTGGTGCGCTGCCAAGATACACACTTTTTGAATTGTGACAGAAGGAAGCCATACTGTTATTGCATATACAGTTTGTATGGGGATTACCAATCTACTGTTACCACTGCTTAGTTTTTAACACCAATCTCAAAAAAAAATCTCTACATTACATTAAATGCACAATAAAATGCACAATACAATTGTGCAGAACTGAGTCACAATAATGCTATAGATTCATTCTTTATAGGCGTTGTTCCATTTACTCTCTTAAATGTCACATTTATAACTAAATATAGCACGAGTTATATCTTTCTGTTAAATTCATATTCTGCACCATTCACATTTTCTCTGGGTCATCATAATTAGGATTAGGATTGTAAAACTGCGAACTTTCAATCTTGCACGTTGCTTTGGGAAAGCACTATGGACACTGCATTCTAAAAAGGTCCTCCATTTTTTGTAATGTGTTAATATTGTTTTGCCTTGAACATAATGCATGTATAGTGCTACGGAATATGCTGGCGCTTTAAAAATAAACAATGTTAATAATATTAAGTAGGATACTTGGGGTAATTCTTCAAATTACAGACATACTTCCCATTGTACAGCGCTATAGCCTCAATTCACTAAAGGAGGGTGTGTCTTTGAAAACCAATGAGCTTTTCATTACTGCTACTGAAAATCATCAGGCATTTGTAATGACACTTATCTGTGCTGAGAGAGACTTCCTGTGCAAATAAAGTCTTCTCCAATGAAGGCCGAAACGTACATCTGGGGTTTGCTGTTTCTCCTGTTCAGGGTAGAATTGCCTGGTATTTCAGGGCTGGATCACTCTAATGAGTGGGACCAGACTGATATACTACAGGATATTTCTCCCTGTGAAGGACACAAGTGGCTAAAAGAGGTTGCTCTCAAAGTAGGTTATCATGTCCATAGAACTAACCTATTAAGATTAGTTCGTTCTCTGATTGAGCACCTCTAACTTTGTTATTTGTTTATGCATATGGCCATTAGGGATTAGTCTCCCTAATACTGATGGGGGACTCCAGACGTGGACCCCTTGCTCACTGTGCCTTGGGGAGTTCCGCTACACCACAGTGACGAGGCCCAATGAAGGCCGAAACGTACGTCTGGGATTTGCTGTTTCTCCTGTTCAGGGTAGAATTGCCTGGTATTTCCGGGCTGGGTCACTCTAGTGATATTCCTCCCTGTGAAGTGCACACGTGAGCTAAAAGATTATTAAGGTATTAAATATTAAGGTTAGTTCGTTCTCTGATTGAGCACCTCTAACTTTTGTTTTTTATTAAAGTCTTCTCCCACCTCAGGAAGATGATCACCATAAGGCAAAATAGTAGTTCCCATAGACGCATAAATGCACATAAAAGGTCATGTATTTCAGGATGTAAGTTATTTTACAGTCTAAAAGCATTTTGCAGTGTAGTTTTTGAAAACAGTGTTTTTAAGTTGATCACTCCAATGGTCCTTTAAGTTAAAATTATTAAAATCCCTGAAAATATAGGCGGATAATCCATTCCAAGGTGAATACTTTATTTACACTCTATTACTATCACTTCATTATGATATACTTAATCACTTAATAGTGTGTTTACTTCACTGGCACTTAAATAATCTCCATGGAATATGTAACGAGCAGTACAGAATTATCATTAAATACCTTTTTAAGGTATTCAATAAAAAATGTTTTTTATATGTGTTTTATATAATGGACACTGTTCTCTCTCGATAATCAATAGCTGCATTTTAATACTAGTGTGCCAAAAGTATATATGTGACTCTCTGTGACTATATGGGCACAGCATGCCAGGCACATCTATCTGCCTTTGTTTCTGGTTGTGCTCCTCCATATGGATTTCTTGGCAAAGATGCTGGAGTAGGTTGCCAGTTCCTTGTCCAGTGGACCCCAATTATTCTGATCTCACTGCTATGACCTACCCATCTTGGGTGACCCTACATTGTCTAGCCCACAGTTTTATTGATATATACTTCACCACAACAAGGTAGCAATCTAGAAGGGGATTACATGTATATTTATACATATATACTTAGCCTGTCTTGGCCAAAACACAATAAGCTAAGACCCTTGATAGATAAGCCTATTATTTTAACAAAACACATTGAGCCTCATTCAATTTGGAGGCCTCAAGTTAGGGGATGTAAGCCATATGTCTGCGGGCCTCCTGCCCGCTATTCAATTGGCCAAGCCCAGAAGTCCCGGCTCGATAGCTCACATCGTAAACCATGCTATCTTATGTAGCATTTGCGAGCTTGAACATGATCAATTAAACAAGACCATAACTCCCGAATTAGGAAAAGCCAAAAGAAAAGGAACCCGTCATCATTACGTCAGAGAAACATGGAGGTGACATGTCAATTAACTAGAGATTCGGGCTGCAAACCCGCAATCTCATAAATAATAAAAATGAATGAGGCCAATGTGATAGTCCATGTGGGTGGCCTGATATGTATTAACTCATTGATTCCTGAGATTGATATAACCCCCAAAAATGACACATTAAAAAATAAAATTTTAAACTTGAGACTGTTGTGCCATTAATTCTAATGCCTTTCATCACTTTCCCCGTATTTTGAAGTACAGTATTGATTTTTTATTTGCATTTAAAGGGCATGTCTTTAAGCCCTTTGCGAGTCCTCCTTGGAACACATATCTTGTGAACCGGATTTTGCCATTTGCAGCCTTGGCGGGGTGGTTAGCGAGGGGGAATCAGATCAATTGAATAGCGGTTTGCGATTTTAGCGATCGGAAGTCTTCCTGCCGTGAAACATCAAAGGCATTAACTTGCAATGGTAACCATTACAATGATTTGGAGGCCGGAGTCGGTAATCCAATCGGAGCCTGTGAAAAGACGCCAATTGAATAGCAAAATAAGTTACGGGCTCCATTTCCGAAGCCCGGATCTCCCGATGACTCAATTGAATGAGGCTCATTATGTTTAAAAAAAAAAAGTAATATAACTTTTATCTATAATGTATTATTATGGTTATAAAAATAAACATTTCTCAATATATGTAAAACCAAAATTAAGATATTACATTAAATGATCATTAGATTATCACTTATATGTAAAAATATAATATGTTTAAAAATAACAACCAAATCCAGATAAATCAGCTAATAATGCAACCCACGGTGAAAGTGGTAGAAAATGCTATACTTTGAACTAAGTAGCATTATGCAACTAAAAGCTAAGCAGCATGGCTCCTGTGTAACCCTTTTAGTACCCACACCCGTTACGGGCTATATCATTACAGAATTAATTTAAAATAGGAGACATGAAATGCTTTATATTTAAGTACATAATTTGTTGAGTAATGTATGGTAAAGAATAGCTGGGAGAATGCAAGCTACGTGGTAGTGGTATTGGAAAGGGTTAATTACATTTGACAAACGATTTACAAATCTTCCGTTTGGTAGCTGAAAGCAGAACGTTCTTACATAAAGAATTATTTACCAATTTTAAAAGGTCTTGGCCCATCAAAGGTTGCGCTAGTTTTGGAGCATACAGCTAGTTGCCAAGGTGACAAACACTTATAAATATAACACATCTCCTAATGTGCTTTTAACATAGTATTTTATGACTTTTAAATCAGATACATTAGCAAATATATGAGGTAATTTAGCTGAAAGGCCATTTTCTAGAAGCGCTTTTTTGTTAAATTTCCCCAGGTATTTCGGTAAATGCCTCCGATGACATTCCAGTCCTGCTATTCTTCTGACGTAAGGTGTAACTTACAGCTGCAAAAGATTAACGTATACTAACGCTTTTTTTCACACTATTTGTAGATAAATGGATTGAGAGAAAATAAATTAATTTGTTTGTGAAGTATGCATGTTTGAAGCTGTCGTGAATAAAAATGCTTTCTGTACAGAGTGATGCAAAATCGCACTTTTATGTTAATACAAATATCAGGTCGCAGTGACTTTATAATCATTTTAGTAAACATAGAGACCATACAGTAAGGTTTCACTTGTTTACTTAATAACCATCAATCAAACAATCAATATTTAAAGAAATTAATTTCAGTGTAGCCTACATTTTAACTTTAGTGTTTCATATTTCAGCAGATATATTTCTCTAAATCTCCCACACCTGTTGATGGATCTGGCCAGGATTCTTTAGCAGTCTCATTTCATGCAGTAGTAATAGTCAAATTTGTCTAGAGAAAAAAATAACACAGCCTACTGGACAGATCCTCTCCCATCCATGTGACACCTAACTCTGCTCGTCCCTGAAACCATAAAGTTCAAAAGTAGGTTTAAAAGTTACACTGAATTTACACTGAGTGGTCATTAAAGCTTTTCTATTTATATTAACATAATTTATACTCTGGTTGGTTTTATATAGTTTAAAATAAAGTGCCCGACGTGCTTTATAATTGGGCAAAGAAGCTACCAGGATCGTATAATAGGCCAAGTTCCACTTACCAGTATGCAAGTGTGCCATTATTTTATGTGATTTCTCTCGAGAGGGTACATTGTTATGGAATATCCTATCCCTGTGGTATTGAGCTAAACTTTGCATGTTTGTTGCATGGTGGACTTGAGGGATTTTTAGTTTCCTAGATGCAGGAGCAACGGAGGAATATGTTTATTGATTATGACCAGAGTTTCCAAGAAACATATGGGTTATACCCAAAAGGGACCCAGCAAGTAAACCAAAAAGACATGAGATGGATTTAAGATCCATATCTATCTATCTATCTATCTATCTATCAGGCAAATGGAGGATATTTTAAACTAGCAACTTGCCCGTCAAAAATCACAGGAATAAAAGTTTGAATCCTGGCAATGCTGTTTGCCGCACAATGGGAGCCTCTTCCCCTCTACTTTACCTCGCGATAAGCGCCTTTGCGCCTCCCTGTCGCACAATGCGCATGCACGGGGGTTTCAATAAGCAAGTATCAATTGTATATATACAATTACTATTAATTGATCCATACAGAGACGGCTTATCTAATTTTAGATGTGTACAGCTATAGCTCGTATAACGCTGTAGATAGGTTCCAGGCAATAGGAGTGCTAAGCGAAACAGCTCTAAACGGGGCAGTTTAACATGGGGAAGATAGGGATAGGGGAACTCATGAAAAAAACACACTTTCAATTGAAATTTAGACTTTTTTGCTTTTATATGAACAGCAAACATAAAACTAACACAAACTGAACATTAGCAGAAATATAAACTTAAAATTATTGATGTTGAAGCTTCTGGGTCATCCTGGATTCTGATTTCTTTGGAGGAAAAAAACAGCGTTATGGTTATTCAGTGCGTTTAAAGGGGTTCAGGGCAGGAAAAACAGCGTTATAGCGAGGCAGTGCTATAGAGAGGTCCGGCAGGCAAAAACATATTCTAGCAGGGGTTTAGCATTAAAAGGGGTCTGGCAGAAAATATATAGCGAATCAGCTCTAAACGGGGTAGCTTATGTCTTAAAGTTTTAGAATAAAAGTTATATTTTAATTAAATGGTCTGCCTTCAGCTTTTCTCTGCTTTGTTGAGACATTTAATGACGACTAAAATGAGTGTACAGTATTTTCTTTCTCTTCAACTTTAAAATATGTCTAATATACACTCGTCATCTAAAAAATTATTTTTTCCTCTTACATATTTAATACATACAGAATATTACAATTGTTGACTATATTATGAGTTAAGATAATAAATATATTATATTGTCTTATTATAATTAGAGGATTGTCTCTTTACTTTAAGTAGTTTTTCTTTCTTTTTTTTTAAATAATTGAGAGTTGCCATTCTTAACAATTATAATACATTGAATATTAAATATTTATAACAAAAAATACTGTATATATTATTATATATTTTTATTATATTATATTTTACAATAGTGTTTACATTTTCTGTGTTTCAATAGAGTCTAAAATTTGGCACACCTTAATTACATAAGATATAATTATTAGTGCTGTCACGTTCAGCATATAAATTGTACTAACAGTAATACGAGAAAAAAATAATAGCAAAATGTACTTCTTAAAGCGTACGGAAATGTGCAGTCCAAAGTTTAATTGTTTATTCTTAATTACTTCACACTGAACTGTGTTATATGTTACAAGTCAAACATGCTACTGTAAATTGAATTAAAAACATCTTGTACTAACACTGGTGTAAGGCTCAAAGTGTTCAGAAATGTCAGCCCAGGATCATTTTTTTTTCCGACTAGAGTGATAAATTAATCTTAGCACGTCACTCTAACGTAAAATAAAACATTTACACATTTTTTTAAGTTGTTAATTATTTTTTTAACTACGTTTTTTACATCAAACTACAGCAAGCAGGTATCATAGCATTTGCCAGTTTGGTGGAGCCGAGGACGAGCTGAAACTGGCTAGCATACCTGAGGCAGCTGTTTCATTGTGGCGCCTGGATTCTTCCCTCTCAGACACCAGACAAGTTCCCTTCATCCTTTTCCCACCCATTTAACATATTCTCCTGTGCATATCTTTCTTCTGGGAGAATCTCTGGGATCATAGCCCAGTCAGTCCTCCAGTCTAGCATTCCAACACTGTCTGTCTGTGTGATCACCGCACACTGCTCATGGCCTGGGGGCTTTGCACAACATACAGATTTCATCACCCTTATCTTTCATTTCTGATATCGAATAGAGATTAGCTAAACCATGTATTGTTACAGCAACAAGGGAAAGTGACAGTTGCAAGATAGCCATCACTTCTTTAGTGCCACACAGGGCTATATTCTATCCTTAAAAGTCCATCAACAGGTGCTTTTCAACCCAACTTGCCTGGAGTACAAACCATAGTGGGTCCTCTCTTGTTACAAGTGTTCACATTTACTCGGTTGGAAATGCAATAACATTAGATCTGTTGGCACTGTGAGAAAAACGAAACTTCATAAATATAAGACAATGTATACTTGTCAGCGATTGCAAGAGAATGCGATCAACTATATATATTGTAGTATGAGTGAGTGTGATATGCATATATATATATATATATATATATATATATATATATATATATATATATATATATATATATATATGTATAAATATATATATATGTATATAATAGTACATTTGTGCTCACATTTGAACGTAATATAATTAATCAGAACCAAAATATCATTAATTTATAGTAATTCAATTTATAGTAATTTATTCCAATAAATCAATCATTACTTTATGGTGGACAAAAGATTGATAGAAGCCCTCCACCGTACAGAGGTACAGTAAAGAAATAGTACTTTTGTGTTTGAACGTCTAAATCAAGTCAAAATAGTTTTTTCCTGCTGAGAATTCCAAGAAATACAGTTATTACACTGCACTCTGGGAACCTGGGCAGGGACAAGCAAATGTGTCCACAAAGGCTTGACTCTTTAATCCAATACCATTTTAAACATGCTTGCTGTAGTACACAGAGTTAAGCAAAACCTAGGATGGATTATGAACAAGCCAGGAAACCTACCCACTGATAGCTGTTTTAAGGTTACTGCCTCTCATCAGAGTGGAGCCGGTTCCTAGCTTTTGTAGTAGCTTTTGTTGGGAGGTAGTATACCACAATAATCATTTAATTTATGGTGGGCAAAAGAGCGATAGAAGCCCTCCACTGTACAGTAGTACCGTAATTAAATAGTGTATCTGTGTTCATATATATATATATATATATATATATATATATATATATATATATATATATCACCTCCAGCTGTAATTTCCCTATATATTGCGTCTCTTCTTTCTATACCTCACCTGTACCCTTTGACTGTAAGTTTGCAAGTTTTCAGTCTTGTTGGGTGCTTTAGAGAAAGCACTTTGTTTGCTTGACTTTAAACTCAATGCCTGAGCCCTCCATTCTTTTGTAATTTGTTAAGTTTCTTTTGATTGTATCTACCCTGTTTTGCGCTATGGAATATTGTGGCTCGTTACAAATAATGGCTAATATTATATATATATACGGTATATATATACAGTATATATATATATATATATATATATATATATATATATGTTGTTTAGTTCTTTAGTCCAACTCTTGATGACCAGTTGGATGCAGCACACCAGGCACATCTATTTGTCTTTGTTTCTGGTTGTGCTTATCCATATAGTTTTTTTGGCAAATATACTGGAGTGGGTTGCCAGTTCCTTCCCAGCAATTTGTTTGATCTCTCTGCTATGACCTGCCAATTTTAGGTGACCCTACATGGTATAGCTCACAGCTTCATTGAGGTACACATGCCCCTTCACCATGACAAGGTAACAATCCAATAGGGGATTTATATGTATATATGACACTTATACTCATTATAATACGGGAACACTGTAGTTAAACACTAAAAATTGTAGTCTTTTGAATAACTATGCTTCAAAATATATTTAGAAAGTAAAAAAATATATAGCCTTAAATGTATTACATTTTATATACAATTATATGCTGCAATGTAATGTACTTTTATTACAGTTTCTATTCGCACAGTTGGAATGTGGCAGTTAAGAACCGAGAGTTGTTTCAGCAGGACTATTCTAAAAATCATTCAGTTACAAGGACTCACCCTCCTGAAAAAGCAGAGAGTAGAATTCATTCAGAAGAGAAAATGGAAGCCTGCATAAAAAAAGCATAATTGCATATAAAAGTAAAAAATGTAAAGCATGTATTCATTTATTTATTGTGCATTCTAAACATATTTTGTCCATTATCAAACTTTTAAAAGGCCATATACCGTAGAAAAAAATAGCTTTTGGAATAAATAGAATGTTTAAGCTGAAAGGAATACTATAGACCCATATTTACTACATTCTGTTTTGTAGATCTGTTTTTAGAAAGTAGAAACAAACAAGTGTTTGTGTATGATATGCAATTGTGCTTTGTTTCTGTTGATGTGGACCTAAGTGTGGGAGGAGGCCTTGCAGCCAATCAAGTTTGCAAATGGTACAATGGAAATATGGAGATCCTCAATGCTTTTAGTGTTGGGGGAGGCCTTGGATGCAATCAAGTTTGCAAATGGTACAATAAAAATATGGAGATCCTCAATGCTTTTAGTGTTGGAGGAGGCCTTGCATGCAATTAAGTTTGCAAATGGTACAATAAAAATATGGAGATCCTCAATGCTTTTAGTGTTGGAGGAGGCCTTGCATGCAATCAAGTTTGCAAATGCTACAATGGAAATATGATGATCCTCAATGCTTTTAGTGTTGGAGAAGGCCTTGCATGCAATCAAGTTTGCAAATGGTACAATGGAAATATGGCGATCCTCAATGCTTTTAGTGTTGGAGGAGGCCTTGCATGCAATCAAGTTTGCAAATGGTAAAATGGAAATATGGCGATCCTCAATGCTTTTAGTGTTGGAGGAGGCCTTGCATGCAATCAAGTTTACAAATGGTACAATGGAAATATAACGATCCTCAATGCTTTTAGTGTTGGAGGAGGCCTTGCATGCAATCAAGTTTACAAATGGTACAATGGAAATATAACGATCCTCAATGCTTTTAGTGTTGGAGGAGGCCTTGCATGCAATCAAGTTTGCAAATGGTACAATGGAAATATAGCGATCCTCAATGCTTTTAGTGTTGGAGGAGGCCTTGCATGCAATCAAGTTTGCAAATGGTACAATGGAAATATGGCGATCCTCAATGCTTTTAGTGTTGGTGGAGGCCTTGCATGCAATCAAGTTTGCAAATGGTACAATGGAAATATGGCGATCCTCAATGCTTTTAGTGTTGGTGGAGGCCTTGCATGCAATCAAGTTTGCAAATGGTACAATGGAAATATGGCGATCCTCAATGCTTTTAGTGTTGTAGGAGGCCTTGCATGCAATCAAGTTTGCAAATGGTACAATGGAAATATGGCGATCCTCAATCCTTTTAGTGTTGGTGGAGGCCTTGCATGCAATTAAGTTTGCAAATGGTACAATGGAAATATGATGATCCTCAATGCTTTTAGTGTTGGAGGAGGCCTTGCATGCAATCAAGTTTGCAAATGGTACAATGGAAATATGATGATCCTCAATGCTTTTAGTGTTGGAGGAGGCCTTGCATGCAATCAAGTTTGCAAATGCTACAATGGAAATATGGCGATCCTCAATGCTTTTAGTGTGGGAGGAGGCCTTGCATGCAATCAAGTTTGCAAATGGTACAAAGGGAAATTAGGCGATCCTCAATGCTTTTAGTGTTGGAGGAGGCCTTGCATGCAATCAAGTTTGCAAATGCTACAATGGAAATATGGCGATCCTCAATGCTTTTAGTGTTGGTGGAGGCCTTGCATGCAATCAAGTTTGCAAATGGTACAATGGAAATATGGCGATCCTCAATGCTTTTGGTGTTGGAGGAGGCCTTGCATGCAATCAAGTTTGCAAATGCTACAATGGAAATATGGCGATCCTCAATGCTTTTAGTGTGGGAGGAGGCCTTGCATGCAATCAAGTTTGCAAATGGTACAAAGGGAAATATGGCGATCCTCAATGCTTTTAGTGTTGGAGGAGGCCTTGCATACAATCAAGTTTGCAAATGGTACAATGGAAATATGGCGATCCTCAATGCTTTGAGTGTTGGAGGAGGCCTTGCATGCAATCAAGTTTGCAAATGGTACAATAGAAATATGGCGATCCTCAATGCTTTTAGTGTTGGAGGAGGCCTTGCATGCAATCAAGTTTGCAAATGGTACAATAGAAATATGGTGATCCTCAATGCTTTTAGTGTTGGAGGAGGCCTTGCATGCAATCAAGTTTGCAAATGGTACAATGGAATTATGGCGATCCTCAATGCTTTTAGTGTTGGAGGAGGCCTTGCATGCAATCAAGTTTGCAAATGGTACAATGGAAATATGGCGATCCTCAATGCTTTGAGTGTTGGAGGAGGCCTTGCATGCAATCAAGTTTGCAAATGGTACAATAGAAATATGGCGATCCTCAATGCTTTTAGTGTTGGAGGAGGCCTTGCATGCAATCAAGTTTGCAAATGGTACAATAGAAATATGGTGATCCTCAATGCTTTTAGTGTTGGAGGAGGCCTTGCATGCAATCAAGTTTGCAAATGGTACAATGGAATTATGGCGATCCTCAATGCTTTTAGTGTTGGAGGAGGCCTTGCATGCAATCAAGTTTGCAAATGGTACAATGGAATAATGGCGATCCTCAATGCTTTTAGTGTTGGAGGAGGCCTTGCATGCAATCAAGTTTGCAAATGGTACAATGGAATAATGGCGATCCTCAATGCTTTTAGTTAGACCAACAGAAATCTCATTAGGATAAAATGTGCTGAGAAAGCAACTCAAACAGACAATATATTATTATAATTAATAGATAATAATGTAATTTATATATTTGTTTATTTTGACTGTTCGCAAGTTTAGGTCTTCATAGGAGAATATTATACATATGGAACAACAATGGCCCTTTAATATATTTTGTCCAATTTTCTCCAATTTTTTGTCAAACATTATTTTAAACTTTTTATTGGCGATGGAAAAATACATTAGATTAATATTGTACATAACACATAACACATTATGGTGCTTTCAAAAAGTAATGTATATCCACTGTGCAGAACGACAAAAATCAATTTCATAGCAATACATGAACAAAACTGTTAGATGTCACTTTTCAAAAAAGAACTAAATTAACTCACATGGGAAAATCTGACTTAATGCCATGTTATTTTACCGAGTTGATTTATCAACATGTCTAAAGCAACTCGTGCTTGATAAATAAGGCCAATAAAATAACATAGCATTAAGGGATATTTTCTCACTTGAGATAAAATAACACAGTTTAAAAATGCAGTCTTTTTTAAATACATATTTTATATGAAAAAAAAAAAAAAACCTGCATTAAGACGCAAAGGGAAATCAAATTCTTTGCTTATCCTCTGATTTCTGCTTATATTTTGTATTTTTCAGTTGTGGACATCCTTACAAAAGCCAGCGGAGTATGAGGTGAACCAATTGTTAAGGCTTTGGGTCTGGTTACATAACCCGCTGACAGGAAAGTTCAATTATTTGTGGTCATAAACTTTTAATTTCGACAAAGACCACACTCATCAGAGGATTAAGAGCATTTAATAACCCAATTAATAAGCTGTAGACAATGGTAACTTGTCGAATTTAGTGCAGGAAAACCTCCCTCAGCTCTTAGTCATCCAGGAAACATCTTTCATTCTTAAGTATCAAATTTAATCTGGTACCTGAGGTAGGCATCTTTGCATATAACTGCCTTAGGAAATTATGCTTATTTTTACATCCAGGCTTTTCATACAGACATGTAATGAATTCTTTATTTGATATAAATATACAAAAACCCAACCATTATCACCACCTAAAATATATATTGATATTCTGTTTCTTTGGCCTTTTCTTCATTCAACAGATCTATCTGTCAAGAAGAATTTAAGTTTCATATTTTCATCTGTCAATTGTGAAAAGGTCTGTCAGCCCAGGCTTACTTTACAGTTTGCCAAAAAGCCTATAGCCCACAATGACAATACTATCTTATATTTTGTGCTTGCAGATAATCCCTCAGTTTCTTCCCCAGCAGTCTAGTTATGATCAGGCTTAAGTTGCATATTTTGTTTTTATCAAGATTTTGCTGATAAATGCTATCAGCAGGAGAGAAATGAAATCCACTGGCTGTAGGTCTTATTACAAGGAATGATGGTGGTTTGTGAGCTTTATACATGATATAGAAGAAGTATTCATATTCCACTGCTTAACGTGTATATTCCTGGGAACCAGCTAGCGCTAATTATAGAAAAAAAAAATGACGGTTAAAATATAATAGATGTGCCACTGTGTTTGTCGAAATATAACATAAAAAGATATTTTTTGCGTTATCTGCAGAAGAAAAATAAAAAAATAACATGCATTTTTTTCATATCGAATTTCTGCAGTAGAGATTATTTTTATGACCTGTTACTTGCTGTGATGAATACAGTGTTCATGTTGCCTACTGTTTGCAGCTTTTTAATTGGTTTATTATCCATTGTAGATACTTTTGAACTAAAGTAAAAAAGTGTATTTCAGATATTACTATCAAAAGTGAAGATGTTAAAGGGATATGGAAGATTTCTGGATTTTACTAGATATGTAATATACCTTTCGTGTTTATTTACTTGTATGTGCTTTGTTTTATTAATACGCAACTAAAAGCAGTCAAATACAATCAGACAAATAGTAGCTATATGGGGCTGCCCACGGTGCACTGTAGTGTCCTAGCCTATCACGGACCATATCTCAGCAGCACATTACAGCCTATTTTCTGCAACGTGGTTCCTGGTTCACATCTAGCCTTATAGAATCGGTGTCTTCAATGGGCAGACCCATGCAGGGACTATTTTCATGATTTTGGACAGTAAAAATAGAGCTTTTTATAGCTTCTTAACAAAACAAATTACATACAAGTAAATCAATACATAGGTAGATTACATATCTAGTAAAATCCAGAAGCCTTCCATATGACTTTAATATATTTATACATATATCAAAACTATGTGTGTATTATTTTACAATATACAGTAAAACCCCCGTTATCTGGCACCTATGGGGACTCCCTATTGCCGGATAACTGTAGTTTCCGGTTAATTGGGAGTCCACTAATTTAAGGGTCTAAATGACCATTAAACCCCCCCAAAACCACTCAAAATGCCTTTAAAAAGGCATTAACACTTAAACTGGGCCATGTAGGGTCCCAAAAAATAATTAGGAAAAAAGTTAGCATTTTTTTTTTCAGTCTTGAACTCCAGATAGTTATGCCGGTTTAGCGGGAGTAAATTTAAAATGGGGAATTGATGCCGGTGCCGGTTGCGTGAGAGTCCCGGCTTAGCTGAGTCCCGGTGAACCGAGATTCTACTGAATTATATAAAACAAAAAAAAGTGCAATATTGAGGCTGTGAATGGACCTTTCAAGCTATGCTACTATCCTTCTGGCCGTTGTGAGATTGTGTTGTAAAGGTGTCTGTGTGAAGCTATATCATTTTTGAAGATCTCTTAAATCATTTGTAGATATGCGTGTGTGTGTCGCTGACTCTCCAAGACCTCATGGACCACAACACACCATGGTGATCCACTTAGTATTAATGGCAGAGACACTGGAGTCCACGGCATATAGCTACTGGTATTCCTAGCTGGTCTCCCATCCAAGTACTAAACAGGCCCAATCAATCCCGCTTGACTTCAGGGTGGTGCGACCTCTTGGTTCCCTGACTGGAATCAAACCGAGGTTGCAGTGGTGAAAGCACCTAATCCTAACCACTGGACCACCAGATAACCTCTTTCTAATTGAATCATGCTGGTCTTCTATGAACCCATCATTCTCTTAGTAGTGGGAGAACATATCTCTCCCATAGCAAACAATTAATTTCCCCCTATATAACTAACATTACCCAACCCTTCTCAATGTCTAGTCATCTATTGCCTCTTAATTCATCTCTTTCATTCACACAGTGAATTTTACCATATTTACATGTGTCATATATGTTGAAAACAAGACTTGCCTGTTACTGTCTTAAAATGTACCAGACAGTGTACTGCTAGAATACTTAAAACTGAGCATCAGTTTTGATAATGAACTAGTTTTGTTTTTGTAGCAATGGCTGGTAAAACACTACATTGGCAGAGTTTGAATCAGATCCCATAATAATAATAATAATTAATGAATAATGTAGGGAACTTATGTAGTGATCAGCAGCATCCTTAACTGAAGTGACTTATCTACTCTTCAATCCACCTGCCGCGTCTTCTCTTTATTGCGTCAAAATGTCTGTTAGGGATTAGCATCTCCAAGGATACATATAAATGTATTCTACACTTTTCTACATAAATATCTGCATTAAGTGAGCATAAATATAATTGAAGCAAATCACAATGAAGCTTAATGAACCATAATATGGTTCTATTAAATTAAGCAATAAAGTTCACAGATAAGTAGAAAACACCTATGAAACTGTGTGCTATACTATAAAGAGTCACCCAAGAAGGGCAGATTATAGCAGAGAGGTCAGACAAACTGTGATTCACTGGAGAAGGAACTGGCAACCCACTCCAGTATATTTTAGCAAGAAAACTTTACGGATAAGCAGAAGATGTGCCTGTCATGCTGCGGTACATAAGGACATGGAGAGTTGGACATGACTGAATGGATCATGAATGCATCATTTAATTTACAGAACAGAATTTTTATTGTGAAGCAAACAACAAATAGGACAAAATAACAGAAAAAGTCAATGTGCATAACTATTCACCCCCCTAAAGTCAATACTTAGTAGAGCCACCTTTTACAGCAATCACAGCTCCAAGTCACTTTGGATAAGTCTCTATGAGCTTGCAACATCTTACCACTGGAATGTTTGCCCATTCCTTCTTGCAAAACTGCTCCAGCTCCTTCATGTTGGATGGTTTGCGCTTGTGAACATCAATCTTTAAGTGTGACCACAGATTTGGATTGAGATCTGGGCTTTGACTAGGCCATTCCAACACATTTACATGTTTCCCCTTAAACCACTTAAATGTTCCTTTAGCAGTGTGTTTGGGGTCATTGTCCTGCTGGAAGGTGAACAGAACAGGTTTTGCTAAAGAATATCCCTGTATTTCGCACCATTCATCTTTCCCTCAACTCTGACCAGTTTCCCAGTACCGGCTGCTGAAAAACATCCCCACAGCGTGATGCTGCCACCACCATGTGTCACTGTGGGGATGGTGTTCTTTGGGTGATGTGATGCGTTGGGTTTGCGCCAGACATAGCGTTTTCTTTGATGGCCTAAAAGTTCAATTTGAGTCTCTTCAGACCAGAGCACCTTCCTCCATACATTTTGGGAGTCTCCCACATGCATTTTCACAAACTCAAAACGTGCCATTTTGTTTTTTGCTAAAAGTAATGGCTTTCTTCTGGCCACTCTGCCATAAAGTCCAACTCTATGGAGCGTACGGCATATTGTCATCCTTTGATACTCCAGTCACTGCTGTGGAACTCTGCAGCTCATCCAGGTTTACCTTAGGTCTTTGTGCTGCCTCTCAGATTAATGCCTTGGCTCGTTTGCTTTTGTGCCATGTTCTTTCAATTTGGTTATGATAGATTTGATGGTGCTCCTGGAAATCATCAAAGATTTGGATATTGTTTTATAACCTAACCCTTACTTGTACTTCTCAACAGCATTGTCCCTTACTTGTTTGGAGAGTTCCTTGGTCTTCATGGCAGTGTTTGGTTAGTGGTGCCTCTTGCTTAGGTGTTGCAGCCTCTGGGGCCTTTCAAAAAAGGTGTGTATATGTAATGACAGAACATGTGACACTTAGATTGCACACACATGGACATCATTTCACTAATTATGTGACTTCTGAATGTAACTGGTTGCATGAGAGCTTTTTATGGGCTTCATAACAAAGGAGGTGAATACATACACACATGCCAATTTTCTGTTTTCTATTTCTAAAAAATAGTTTTATTTATATATTTTTCTCATTTCACTTCACCAACTTAGACTATTGTGTTCTGATCCCTCACACAATATTCAGATTAACAAAGCATTACATTTAAGGCTGTAATGTAACAAAATAGGTAAAACGTCAAGGGGGTGAATACTTTTGTAAGGCACTGTGTGTATATATATATATATATATATATATATATATATATATATATATATACAGTGGATATAAAAAGTCTACACATCCCTAAAATGTCAGGTTTCTGTGCTGTAAAAAAATTAGACAAAGATAAATCATTTGAGAACTTGTTCCACCTTTAATGTGACCTATAAACTGTACAACTCAATTGAAAAACAAACTGAAATCCTTTAGGTCGAGGGAAGAAAAATAAAAAATAAAAATAATGAGGTTGCATAAGTCTGCACACCCTCTTATAACTGAGGATGTAGCTGTGTTCAGAATTAAGCAATCACATTCCAAATCATGTTAAATAGGAGTCAGCATACACCTGCCATCATTTAAAGTGCCTCTGATTAACCCCAAATAAAGTTCAGCTGCTCTAGTTGGTCTTTCCTGAAATTTTTTTAGTCGCATCTCACAGCAAAAGCCATGGTCCACAGAGAGCTTCGAAAGCATCAGAGGGATCTCATTGTTAAAAGGTATCAGTCAGGAGAAGAGTACAAAAGAATTTCCAAGGCATTAGATATACCATGGAACACAGTGAAGACAGTCATCATCAAGTGGGGAAAATATGGCACAACAGTGACATTACCAAGAACTGGAGCTCCCTCCAAAATTGATGAAAAGACAAGAAGAAAACCGGTCTGGGAGGCTACCAAGAGGCCTACAGCAACATTAAAGGAGCTGCAGGAATATCTGGCAAGTACTGGCTGTGTGGTACATGTGACAACAATCTCCCATATTCTTCATATGTCTGGGCTATGGGGTAGAGTGGCAAGACAAAAGCCTTTTCTTACGAAGAAAAACATGCAAGCCAGGCTACATTTTGCAAAAACACATCTGAAGTCTCCCAAAAGCATGTGGGAAAAGGTGTTATGGTCTGATGAAACCAAGGTTGAACTTTTTGGCCATAATTCCAAAAGATATGTTTGGAGCAAAAACAACACTGCACATGACCAAAAGAACACCATACCCACAGTGAAGCATGGTGGTGGCAGCATCATGCTTTGGGGCTGTTTTTCTTCAGCTGGAACTGGGGCCTCAGTTAAGATAGAGGGAATTATGAACAGTTCCAAATACCAGTCAATATTGGCACAAAACCTTCAGGCTTCTGCTAGAAAGCTGAACATGAAGAGGCACTTCATCTTTCAGCATGACAACGACCCAAAGCATACATCCAAATCAACAAAGGAATGCCTTCACCAGAAGAAGATTAAAGTTTTGGAATGGCCCAGCCAGAGCCCAGACCTGAATCCGATTGAAAATCTGTGGGGTGATCTGAAGAGGGCTGTGCACAGGAGATGCCCTCGCAATCTGACAGATTTGGGGTGTTTTTGCAAAGAAGAGTGGGCAAATCTTGCCAAGTCAAAATGTGCCATGCTGATAGACTCATACCCAAAAAGACTGAGTGCTGTAATAAAATCAAAAGGTGCTTCAACAAAGTATTAGTTTAAGGGTGTGCATACTTATGCAACCATATTATTTTATTTTTATCATTTTTCTTCCCTCTACCTAAAAGATTTCGGTTTGTTTTTCAATTGAGTTGTACAGTTTATAGGTCACATTAAAGGTGGAAAAAGTTCTGAAATGATTTATCTTTGTCTCATTTTTTTACAGCACAGAAACCTGACATTTTAACAGGGGTGTGTAGACTTTTTATATCCACTGTATATATATATATATATATATATATATATATATATATATATATATATATATATTATCTTTTTTTTTTTTTGGAGGAGTGTGCAAGTGAAGCAGCATTGACAGTGGCTATGTATAGACGTGTGTAGTGAAGCAGCAGATTAGGTTAGATCTGTGTGCCAGTGCCTTTTTGGGATGTGTCAGAGGGGGGACAGTAAAATGAGAGCAACTGAGGCTTAAGCATTCATAATATAAAATTCCTCAGCAAACAAGATTGTTTGCTACTGGGACACAAATGGTTCACAAACATTATCCAGCAGAAAGCAGCAGTAATACAAGTATTTTCATTTTCTTCCGTGGATTTTCTGCATTTCTAACTACCTTCTACCAAGTAGTGGGCATATGGATATAATTCCCATATTAAAAAAACAGTGGTCTCATATTCCAAATATACATTCATTTGAGAACTACACTTGAACATGTACAGAATCATATTCCTGAGGTGGGAAGTGACATTAAATTCAAGTTTCCTTGTGCACAGGGGAAAATGGCAATTAAAACTGACAGTACTTTTAACAGGGCTTAAAGGTTACATGTGAATAACAATATATTATATTGTCATGTTGTTGCATAGGTGGAGGTGACAGAATTCAGGTCAGGACTCTGCATCCATTATCAATATGCTTATTAACTGTGATTTTGTTTTTGTTAAAAATTCTCTGTGGCAATATTTTTGTGTTTTAATTTAGCTGTTCAAAGCTCATACCCCAAACTTTCCTAATCAAAAGATATATACAAAATATGTTATGTTTCTGCTGCAATGGCATCATATCCTGTACTGGTATCAATGACTTTATGCACCTGTGATTTCAATGCAATCTGTATTGGGCATATTGGGAGTAACTGTAAGTGTGGAAAAAAGCAATAAAGTAATATTTTTGAATAGTGTAGGGGCATTGAAAAGCCATAAAAAGGATGTCCATACTATTATCTTTAGTTATAAAAGTGTTATAAATAAGAGGGTAGGAGTAACTGCTCCTTTCAAATCAGAGTTTATATCATTTAAGTATAATGATTCCAGAGTAATACCAATCATATACTATACCAGTTAAAAGCTATGGTGTTACATAGTTACATAATAATTGAGGTTAAAAAAAGACCTTTAACCCATCAAGTTCAACCTTTTAAGATCTCCTCTCATCTGCAATATGCGGATTAGTTGTTAATTGATCCAGAGGAAGGCAAACAGAAAAAAAAAACAAGTGAAACTTTACCAATCGTCTCAACGGGGGGAAAAAATCCTTCCTGACCCCAGATACAGGCGATCGGATTCCTCCCTGGATCAATACCCCCTCTCTAATTAGCCAGGATAACCCTGAGTTCCAGTCCCTTTTTAAAGTTATCTATCGAATCCGCTGTCACCACCTCCTCTGGTAGAGATTTCCACAGATAAACCAGCCTTACTGTGAAGAACCCTTTTCTTTCTTTGAGGTGGAATCTTTTTACTTCTAACCTCAAGGGATGTCCTCTTGTCAGTTGAAAACCTCTTGGCACAAAAAGCTCCCCCGACAAATCTTTATACTGACCCTGGATATATTTATATAAGGTAATCATATCTCCTCTTAGTGTGTTTTAATACGATTCTAACGTGTACAAGCTTTGAATACTTTTGATGGCTCAATCCATGCGACGTTCAGAATTTATAATATTTTTTTGTGTATTTTTTTATATATTTTTATTTCCGTATCATTTTAGTTTAAGGGGAAAATTGGCATTGCAGCCTCGGCAAAGCATTTTGCAGACCCTGTGGAAGTTAGTGACACCGTAGAGAGAAACCGGATACATTTAAGACACAGAGCCAGATTCTGTGAAAACGCAACCGAAGCAAGAAGAAACTGGGAGACAGACAGGACATTGGAAGGGAGACAAGCCTGAAAAGTGGGCGGCAAGCAGACAAATAGCAAAGGGTTAAAGTAGGGAGAGACAGACAGAAAAAAATATGAGACAGTGTAACTTGAAGAGTGACAAGCTTGGAAACGCAAAGACTAGATATTCATAAAGGCCAATACACCCAAACCCCACGAGAGAACAGGATCATTTAGTATATTTAATATAACATAGACAACAGCAGAAAGCAACATGACAAGTCTGTACTGTTCCAGAACAAGCAGTAGCAACCACAAGGAAACTCAGTGTTGTGTCTTTATTCAAAGCTGTTTTTTCTCTTTGATCACCAAGATTAGAAACAGTGCTTGATGCCTGGATAAACTGACAAGGGAATGGTGGCTGCTAAAAGTTATCTTTTTATGCTCATTTTACATTTACACGAGCAAGCAGGTAATCATTGCAGACTTTTTTACCAATTTAAGAGATGAAATTTAAAACATGCAGGTCATTATTTTATTTACATAGATGAACTAATTAAAATGTATCACTTGGGACTTAAATGAATCTATTTGCTGCTAGAAATGCAATCAATGTTATAAACTCCAGTATCTAGTACATGTCCAATCTAATATTGCACTGTATGGATAATATAACTAACTAGCGGCTTGCCCGTCAAAAAATGACGGCAGTAAGATTGTAAGGGCGGTACATTTTGTTGGTGTTCCAAGATGCTTCAGCACTTATTGCGAGCCTCGCAATGAGAGCCTTCGGCGCTCATTGCGAGGCTGTTGGTTGCTTGTGTTCTATGAGCATTGTTTTTTTTTGCTAATGCTAATGAAATAATTCATAAAATAATACAAGAATATACTTGACCTATTTTGAGGTAATATCTGCAGGAAGCATTGTGCAGAAGAGCTGGCAATCTGTTTTGATGTTGCTGCAGCATACAATGTGGGTTTTCAGTGCTGTGGAGCTGCTGTGTAAGTGTCAGCAATGTGTGTAGTGTAAATAGTGTGCGTGTGCAAGCCAAATCCGTTAGGGTAGCTGTGTACTTCCGCATTGTGTAAGTTAGTGTTGTAAAATGGCTCCTAATGTGTTGTACGCGTCTGTGGCTGATTTCCTTGTTCTTGCATCGTGGCGTCTTTTTCGGAAAATCTGTATGTGTTTCGTGGTGTTTTGCGTGTTTAGGGAATTGTATCCTCGTTTTCGTTTTTTTGGGCGGCCATTTTTTCTCTTGCTTAGGGGATTTTCGGGTGTCTAAACTCTTGTATTTCGAGTGAAATTGAGGTGTAACTTCACTTTTCGAGGTCCTGGGTGCCCCCCTTGCTGTAGGTAAGCTTTTTATGTATTTGTTGTATGTATTTATTGTGTTTTTAATGTTTTCATGTGCGCAGGTTTTGGGCGGTAAAGTGGTATTTTTACGAGGTCGTAATGTGTTTTTTTTTTTGCTATGCGAGCCCGCAGCGTTAACAACAACCCCCATGCTCACAACTATATATTTGATACACTGTTAAGTGCTGCTTATCTATATAATACAGATCTAATGCAGTGGAACTGTTAGTTTAGGAAAGACCTCACATTTTCTAAGTATGTAACAAACTAATGGTACTAGCATTAGAGTACAAATCATGAGATTCTGTTTGTATATAGAATGGTCCATCGTGTTTGTCTGTAGCTATTCCTGCTAGCTTGGATCCTAAGGCTGTGTACAGTTGTTGGAGGAGTGGGGAAGGAAGAAAGATAAAGAGAGAATGGGTGTTTTTTTTAAATATAATTACATGTTTTGGTATTTGACACCTACTGTCTTCCCATTCACTGCTCAAAAGCAGTCAGCTTGCATTGAAGATGTCACACCATTCTGCAAAAATGTAACCTCCCCGCTTACACATACACCTTTCGCCATAACTATTACGGATATCTGTACGGACTACTAAGTCCATAAAGCATTTTTTTGTTGTTGTAATAAACTATATTTGTGACAATTTACCGCCTGATAATGTTCTTAGTAAGTCCCAAATGTTGCTTATACATTTGTTTTGCATCATACAGTGGTCCTTTAAATAGCATAGTAGTTCTGTATCAGTATCCTATCATACTGTATCATATTGCTATATGATTATTTGATACTAATTCAGATAGTATAGTATTTCTGTAGATCTATTTCATCTGTTTATTGTTCATATATGTCTGTGTAATGCCTTAAAGCTATATAACAATGTTGTAGAAATGTTAATGATGATGTAGCTTGTTATAACAATGAATTAGATAAGAAAAATAAGTATAAGACTTGAAATGAATTCATGTTTACTGTGTTCATGGCATTACAATCAATAACCAAGCAATTCATAAAACACTGCATGCTTTAAATGCTTTATTAAGTTAGTTACCAATTTTGTTTGTTCTTAAAGACGTTTAGGACTGGGAAAGACACCTTGTTCCCTTTTAATCGGTAGACAATCTCTATGTAATGTACATGTACACATTTTTCAGCTCTGGATTAATTAAGTGCGCTGATCCTCACATGTGAGAGATGAGTCAAAAAGATCAGACAGACAGCAGGAGCCGGGTGTAGCTGGGCTAGTTCTTACTTTGATGGACTGTCTCTATGCTGACGTGGAGAGTATTAATACTCTAAAAATGTACAATTATTTTTCTTTAAACAAAAGCTACTGGGACACAAATGGTACACAAACATAATCCAGCAGGAAGCAGCAGTAATACAAGTATTTTAATTTTCTTCAGTGGATTTTCTGTATTTATAACTACATTCTGCCATGTAGTGGGTATATGGATATAATTACCATATTAAAAAAAACTGTGGTCCCATATCAAAAAATATACTCACATTTGAATATGTGCAGAATCATATTCCTGAGGTTGGAAGTGACATTGTAATGAAGTTTTCTTGTGCACAAGGGCAAAATGGCAACTAAAACTGCCAGTACCTTTAGCAGGGCTAAAAGGTTATTTGTTTAACTCAATAGAAAGTAGCAGAAAGCATCAGGTCAGAAAAGAAAATGTAAAGGTTTGATTTTTCTTTTTTTGCTGCCCAAAACCAAATCATATGCTCCTTAACCCTCATATACACATTCTAACAAATATAAGCTAAATTACATCTTTGGAGCAATTCAGCATGCATAGTCAGTCAATTTGAGTATATTCAAAGTTATAAAGAAGACCACCATCCAATCACATACAGCTGCTAGGTGCACCAACATAAAAGCACTATGCGGAGAGAATTCTGTGGGCATACCCACTTTGTCATAGATATGCTGACTTTTCCTGACAAACCTGTAAAACCTATGTACATATAATCAAAATGTGTAAATATAATCAACTTGTCAGGTACAGCAAAGTGGCAAATATTTGATTCCACTCTGATCAGAGAAGCCATTGGGTCTGAGTATACTTCTTACATCTGAGTCTGTAATTTATTTAAGTATAAGCAGCACTGGATTAAGACCGTTAGAGGCCCTAAGCACTTAAAAGATTTTGGTGTCTCCATATACTGTACAGTGGACTCTCAGCACTCAACTATCTCAAAACTCATCATAATAAATGTTATACCTGTACACAAATATGTCTAAGGTATATTGTGCATACAAGGTGATACTGAGGTCCTCAAGACAACTTGCCCTACTGTACCTTGAACTCTATGAATCTGCTTCAAATACATTAATAAAAAGATAATGATTGTCAGTCATTATTATTATGATGAAGGCTAGTAGATGTGATGATGGAAGAAAAGAAGTGTTTGCAGAAGTGTGCTAAAAAGCTTGTCAAGAATGAAGGTCCTCAGCACACCAAATATACCGTAAGTATTATTATTGAGCAACATTTATTTTGGCTCCAAGCATATTAATGGAACTATAGGACTTATAAATGACTCACATGAAATCCCACAAGCTCCGCCTAATACTCCAAAATTGTACTAGAGAGTCCGAGATCACAACCTAGTATTCTGCAACAATCTTAGAACCTACCCTCCCCTACCCCACCACCACCACCACCATAGACACCCCATACATTCTTTTGAGTTTTAGTAGTACTTTTAATGTGGATCCCTTGGTCATTACGTATGGAATTCCAGGGCTGCATTTGTCTTTTTCCTGGTAGATGGGTGAAGTGATGTGGCATGTCTTCTAATAGACTTGGGGTGTGGTTATTATATATTAGGAATATTAGGAATATTGGGTAATTCAATTCAACTATGTTTCATCTAATTACTCTTCATTAGTCCTTGTACTTTATTTATTTTAAATTCTGTTGTGGGTTTATATTTTAAAAAAAGAAGCAAAATAAATTTAGAAGACTTTAAAGTATTAAAAAAAAAGGAAATAAATCAACAGATTTTTTTTGTGATGTTTTAGCTTAAATTGTTGGAGATTATTTAGAAAATTATTAGTTGTAAACTTGAGTGTAACTAAATACAATTTATCAAGCTGGCTATTTGCAGAACCCCTATAATGAATCTCTGAAACAATGAGGCATCACCGTATTTAACTATATTTATTAAAAAGGGAGTAACACTTTAGTGTATTTATTTTTATTTAATAAAACCAATTCTCTTCATATAACTTTTCTGTCTTAGTTATTTTGTCAATAAAATAAAAGCAAGCCATTCACAAATACACTGTTTTTTATAAGATGTTTTGCTGAAATGAATTGTATGATGTATGATACATATGAAGAAAAAGAAAGGAATCTGGAAAATGAAACCATATTTTTCACAAAGTATTTTAGACAAAGCAGGTTTTACTGATTAGATTTCATTGCTAATAAAGACATATGGGCTGACTGCTATGTAGAATTTTGGCAAAATTCTTATGTTTGAAGAACCCAAAAATATAATGTAACTTGAGTTAGAATATAGAAAGAACGAAAAACAAAACAAATATGTAGCCAAGTCCGAAAAATAACAAAAACAACAAAACAGTTTTGCCTTGCACATTATACAAAGTTGTGTCCTTTGTGGATATGCTATTTACAAATTCTCTGATCAATTCATACTTTTTTTTTAAATATTAAAATACCAAAGTATTAGCAGTATCAAACAATTCAGATCACAAGATACCCACAGTGACAACAAGCTGAAATGTAGGTGTTTGACACTGTAGGTATCTTGTTGAACTTTAGCAGTCAGCTTTTCTTTAGAATGATTTTGTCTCAATATTCGGCTGGTGTGGATAAATGTATAATTCAGTTTCCTGGGGAAACTTACATAGGCTTCAATAGAGTTTTTTTTTAATGAAAAACTGTTGATAGACATACCTACTCTAATCTACAATGTAATGGTTTACAGGTAGATTTTCAAATAGTCTGTCAATACATTTTAGTGCAAAGTTTAGATAAAATGTTACTGTTTGGAATGAGGAACACCAGTCTGTCTCCTTTGAACATAGAAATGAACCCCTCCTAACACTGACTCACTAGGATATACATAAGACTTAAACCTTTAGCTATATAAGATGGTTATTTTGTTAGACCAACCTCCCTTATGTATATTATATCATGATGAAGATTTCTTCCCCCCCTCACTGTATTTTATCTAAACTGTGCAATAGCATTTCAGTATAGGTGGTCCCCGAGTTAAGGATGAGATACTTTCCTGAGAACGTTTTTAAACTGCATTTGTATGTAACTCAGATCCCTGAACAACAATAATAATAATAACAACAATACTATAATGGCTAATATGTGGTAATTATAATACAGTGTAATACTGTACTACTACTAATAACATTGATTCCCCTCTACTGTAGTAATAATTTACAGAAACTAGTGCGCTTTCTGTTTTAATTCAAACAGAACATAAAAACTAATTTTGGGAGCCCGTTCTTAAGTATGTAAGTCGAGTCATCTGTAACCTGGGGACCACCTCTATTATGTCTTAAATTTAACAAAATGTCTACTGGGAAAATAGAATTTAAACTGTATCTATACCTGCAATTTATAACTATTTATATAGTCATTTAAAAAAAAAAAAAAACTTTATAAGTAATATATAGGTAATATATAAGCCCATACATTGTACTCCAAAATGACATATTGCATTGCTATTGTTAAATAATAGGCGGAAAAATCAAGACCCCTTCCAACCAGAAAAAAAGAAGAATTGCTCTAGAAGATATAGGTGGCTACAGTCACTAAACTTCACCATCTCAGCCCTTCATGGTTTTTCACAGTCCCATCTACCCCATAATCTTTTTGCAATGTGTCTGTTTGTTTTATATTTGATATCACTATTGAAATAGTTTATCGTTTAGTTATATAATGCTGTATATGCCAGTGTTGTGACGAACTTTAATATGTTCAGTTGTTTTAGCAATAATATTCCTCAAAATAAAATACTCTATATTTTAATACATTGATATTTGGATAAATGTTGTTTTATATTCTCCGGATTGAAATTATTATATCACTGACAATGGCATTTGTAATAATTCTAATGTATTCTGTTCTGTCTAACATGTAGTTTTCAAAGCATGGATTGTTGTTCTAAATAACTATGTTAATCTGTGTGTAAACATATGTTTGTGCAATACAATGCTATGAAAATATAAAAGTACTAATGAAATTACTAGAAAATTGTTGCTAATTATAAAAACATTTGCTTAAATTGAACTGATAAGTCAAGCTTTAGACAATTAACCCTTAAATGTTAACCAGCTGTAATAGTAAAGCAATAGTTATTTAGTTAATTGTCTTTCACACTAGAGTTTAATGAGTCATAATGATCGTATTATTTTCACAAATGCCAAATGCCTGTACCTTATTAATACATATACAGTGTTGCATGGACTTTTTCACTGGCAACATGGATTCCAGTTTTGTAAGAAGGCAAATATTAAAAACATTTATTTGATAGCATAGATCTTTCAAAAATGTTTAATTGCCAGCAGTGTTTTTTTAAACCATACAATAGGCAGATCCCTACACCTGGGCAGATCCTTTCCAACCCATTGGATACCTAATGACAGGTAGAAAGAAGCACATTTGCTTGAAGCTATGTTAAATTCTGTTTTTAAAATACTGATTTTATTACTAGTAAATTACCAAGTAAACCAATCAAAGCTTTTTTTGACCACTACTATGGTTCTTTAACTAGGATATCAAGCCCCTCTTGTTTCATAGTCACGTATACTATCTTCATTCTACCTTTGACAAGAAAATATAGTAACTTAACCTCCTGCAGTCATTATGATTGTCATATTGATTTGTCACCAGAAGCTGAAATTCCTCTCAATAAAAGTTATCCTGCTTCTGATCTCAAAATACCATTGGAATCTACAATGAAATTAAATGTGTTAATAATTTTATTTATTTCAGTCATTTTCAATTTCTTTCATTTTTTTAATGCCTGCACTGAAATGAGACTGGTTCTCTCTCTTTTTCTACATGTATCATAAGGAAAGTGTGAGCACTACCAAACAATATATAAAGTGTCCTGTGTATTTTGTCCTTTTGATCTAGACCTCTATTTGTCTTAATGTAGTTTGGAGTCTAGATGATACCAGCTTCATATCATTGGATGCTTGATAGTAAAGAACAGAGAGAACAAAACTGTCCATTTTATATTATGTTAATTATTATATTATATTAATTATTATATTATTATTATTATTATTATCTTTATTTATATTGTGCCAACATATTCCGTGGTGCTGTATAGGGGTTTCGTACATGGCAAAAACAAACGTAACACCTTATAAAGAATGGAGGGCCCTGTTTTTGAGCTTATAATCAAATGTACATAGTGCTTGTTTCCAAGATACAAACACACGATTGAGAACTCGCAAACTAGTTTAGAAAAATGAATACTATTAGGAGGTTGGTAGCAAGAAGAGGCATTCTATAATGAGAAATGTAAAGAGACAGAGGAAGTTAACAGAACGGGAACGTTAAAAAGACTCTTCAAGAAAAATGAAGAGCGTGTGACAAGACAAAAAAGATAAAAACGTAAAGAAGAGATGTCAGGAATAAACCGAAGATATATACAGGAAGGATCTTAACAGCATTGATAACCTCAATAGTTTGTTCAATTAGCTGGAGACTGACAGCTTGGAGAGTGAAGTGAGATGGGCCCTAGGAAGCTTTGTTTATAACAAGGCAGCAGAAGTTGATGGAATCACAACTGAACGGTTCAAAAAGCTACAACACAATGCTGTGAAAGTGTTGCTTGTCTTATGCTAGCAAATTTGGAACACTCAACAGTGGTTAGTAAGCTGGAAAAGGTCAGTCTACATCTCAATACCAAAAAAGGAAGTGCCAAAGAGTGCTCTAATTATGAAACAAATACACTAATTTCACATATCAGCAAGGTCAGATCCTACTATCTCAGCTCCAACAATATATGGACTGGGAATTACCAGATGTGCAAGCCGGACTCCTTAGAAGCAGAAGAACAAGAGATCAAATAGCCAATGTTTGATGGATAATAGAGAAACCAAGAAAGTTCCAGAGAAACATTTTCTTCTGCGTCATAGACTATTCTAAAGCCTTTGACTGTGTGGATCACAACAAAATGTAGCAAGTTCTCAAAGAGATGGGAGTACCAGATCATCTCATCCACCTCCTGAGGAATCTGTATGTGGACCAAGAGGCCATCGAGCATGAAACAACCGAAAGGTTCAAAATTGAGAAAGGAGTGTGACAAATTTGCACCTTATTTATTAAGTTTATATGCAGAGTACATCATCTATTATGCCGGACTGGACAAATCTAAAGCATGAATCAATATTGCTGGGAGAAGTATCAACAACCTCAGATACGCTGATGATACTACTCTGATGATTATAAGTGAGGAGGAACTAAAGGGCCTATTGATGAGGGTGAAAGACAAGAGTGCAAAAACTAGCTTGCTGCTCAAAGATCATGGAAAACCTCAGTTTCAGTTTCTAGCAAATAGATGTGGAAGAAGAGGCAGTGACAGATTTTATTTTCCTTGAATCCAAGATCTCTGCAGATGGTAACTGTAACCATGAAATTACAAGATATTTGGTTCTGGGGAGGAAAGCTTTGGCAAATCTGGTATTCACAGTAGTAACATATGGATGTGAGAGCTGGACCATAAAGAAGACTGAAAGCTGTAAAATCAATGACTTCTAATTGTGGTGCTTAGAGTCTCTCGCACTGCAAGAACATCCAATCAATCAATACTACAGAAAACCAAGCCAAACTGTGTACTTGAAGGTTTGATTCTAAGGCTAAAGAGGGTCAGTGACTGACAGATGTTCCTGGCGTGCTGTCGTCCGTAGCATCAGGGAGAGTCAGATACGACTGAAAGATAAAACGTCAACAAGCCATGAGCATAAAGTAATTTTTAAAGGGCCGTTTGTAGACTCTAAAAAGTAATGGGAGGCATCTTGGATAGGGATGTCGCAAACATCAAATTTTGGGTTCGCGAACAGCGGACGCGAACTTCATCAAATGTTCGCAAACGGGCAAACATCGGCGAACCGCCATAGACTTCAATGGGCAGGCGAATTTCAAAACCCACAGGGACTCTTTCTGGCCACAATAGTGATGGGAAAGTTGTTTCAAGGGGACTAACACCTGGACTGTGGCATGCCGGAGGGGGATTCATGGCAAAACTCCCACGGAAAATTACATAGTTGATGCAGAGTCTGGTTTTAAGCCATAAAGGGCATGGTATGATGTTGTATCGATCAGGTAGTGTAAGGGTTAGGCCCGCTTCATAGTAACAGACCAATCTCCCCGTTTAATGCACCGCAAACAACCGCAAACAGTCCCTTTGCACAACCGCAAACTCCCCATTTGCACAAGGTTGGATACCAAGCTAGCCATGTCCCGTTCCTTGTCCTCACTGATGTCATTGAAGGTCTCTTCCTCCACCCAGCCACCAAGGGTCCCCGAAAGGTGACAACAAGCCCCCTGGGACGCCTGCTGTGTTTGCTCTTCCACCTCCTCAAAGCTACCTTCCTCCTCTGACTCCTCTTCTTCAGACTCCCAGAGTCTGGGGGCTTCCACTGCCCAGCATGGAAGATTATACACAGGTCAGAGTCTGGGGGCTTCTGCTGCCCAGCATGGAAGATTATACACAGGTCAGAGTCTGGGGGCTTCCACTGCCCAGCATGGAATATTATACACAGGTCAGAGTCTGGGGGCTTCCACTGGACAGCATGGAAGATTATACGTGTTGCCTCTGTCTGCAATATTATAAGGAGTGTACTGTTAAGTAGTACTATTCCTATCGGTTTAATCCCTGTTACGTCCACTATCAGGGGACGTGTATATGGCATGGATTTTTGGAAGCAGGAGATGGAAAAAGATGCTTGGTCGGTCCTCCCACTTCAAATTTGGGGCACTGCGCATGCAATCTAAGGTGCCACCAGGTATGAGTGTCACTGTGCACTGGCAAAAGTTGGCAGAGTAGATGCAATAGGCTTCACACACACGCCTGTCGGCAGGCAACTGATATTCAATCGATTACAGTCAAAAAAGTGTTGTTTTATCTCACTGTACACTATGGTTGCACCAGATATGACGTATCACTGTGCACTGGCAAACGTTGGCAGAGTAGATGCAATAGGCTTCACACACACACGCCTGTAGGCAGGCAATTGCTATTCAATCTATTACAGTCAAAAAAGTGTTGTTTTATGTCACTGTACACTACGGTTGCACCAGATATGACGTATCACTGTGCACTGGCAAAAGTTGGCAGAGTAGATGCAACAGGCTTCACACACACGCCTGTAGGCAGGCAATTGCTATTCAATCTATTACAGTCAAAAAAGTGTTGTTTTATTTCACTGAGCACAATATAAGCTGTTAGGTGTTAGCCTGTCACACACACACGCTGGCAGGCAGGCAATTAGAATACACAGAAAAAAATGATAAAATAAAATAAATGATGTTCTAGCCCTAAAAAGGGCTTTTGGGGTTGCTGTCCTTCAGATGGAAGGCTCTGGAAGGGAATGTATGCTGCTGATTGGCTGGAATGTGTCTGCTGACTGTGAGGTGCAGGGTCAAAGTTTCCTCAATGATAAAGAATAGGGGGCAAACCCAAAAGCGCATGTGTTCGCCGTCCGCTGCGAACGCGAACATGCCAAAATCGCCGTGAATAGTCCGCGGGCGAACTGTTCGGTACATCACTAATCTTGGATTGATTGGGGCCTGATGAGAAGGAGTATCCCATTGGGACTTGACCTTCTCCTGTTCTATTGTCAACTGACTATTGATAGCTACAAGCTTTCAACAGAACTGAATAGAAATGTTATCGGAATCTAAAGTTCCTCCCATTCCATTGTCACATCTGAATATAATAGTTAAAAATGAAAGGCTGTATTTAATTATTTTAAACTTTCTATTCAATAAAGAGTTGCTCTTTTCTTTCTCTTTTTTGTATATCTTTTGCATTTTGGAAGTTCATATAGTTTCAGGGCTCAGAGCATAAGCACCAATTCAGTGGCTTTGGTTTACATACCATTCATCACAGCAAAAAAATTTAGTGTTTCCAGAACAATATTTCTTTTAAGGATTTCCAGTTTTCCCTTTTGATGAGAGAGTTCTGCCGTACTGCACAGATAAGCCACAAATGTATTCATCATTCCTCTGTATCAATGCAAATAAGCATAAATCATGTATTTAGCTGGACTGCACATTCAGTGTGTTTGTTGAAAACAGATTTCCAAACTATATTGGGCTCTATTCCATGCCGCCTATAACTCCCATAAGGCGGACTAGTTTTGAAAAGCAAATTTGTAGAGCTATCTATGGCTCCATCAAAAAATAATCCTGACTCTCACTCAGGAGGGCTTGCCCATAGCTCTTTAGCTCTAACGTGTGCTCTCAGCCTGCTCACTAGAGATTTTGAGTCAGAATCTCAGTAGCCTCCATACCTACAGTAAGGAATGCTATCCACTAACATTAATAAACATTAATGCAGGGGGTTTATGACCACTGTGCCTATGACCTGCTACCCCCTATGAGCTGATTATTTCCCAGCATTCCCCTTTAATACCTGTTACTTCCTATGAGCCTGGGATTCCTGCTTTATACTCGCTACCCCTATGAGCTGGGTATCCCCTGGGATTCCCCTATCAAAATTCTAATTATGTGTGTCTCTAGGAACCCACATGAAACCTAACATTAGACCCGTTACCATGGGGGTCTTTATGGAGCCACATGGTATAATAAACTAAAACCACCATAGTTTCCAACAATAAGTACTTAAAAAAAATATTGCATTTTTTAAAAATAAAAATACACCTCATCCTCATTTTTCAGTCCTGAATTAGTGGGCACTTCCATGTTGATAAAAAAAAATATATATATATATGTATATTAAATAATAACAAATTATAGGTAGCAGCAGCAGGTAAGCTGCAGTAATATATATATTTTTAATAAACATGTTTAAAAAAATGTGTGTCGGACAGGCTTGGATTTACTCACATCACCTGTTTTTAAATCTTAAAAAAAAATGCTTCACATATTTAATCCCATTCCCTTGTCCTTCAATATTTCTGCCCCCTGTTCCCCAAATTGTGACTATGCAACAATGCACCTTCATATGCTCACAGCATTGCTACAAACCTTCAGATCAGTGGACTCAAAGAAGTATCCTGACTGTACTTCTACCTGATCCACAAGCCATCATGTATACTCTCACATTGCTACATTACCAGCTAGCAGGTGGGACATGGCAAATACCACGGTTAATTTAATGTATATATTGTTTAGTGCCAAATGCCGAGGTGTGGTCTTTTCCTGTCCCCATGTTTAAATGTTCATTTCTCATCCTCCATTTGTCACCTTTCCATTTCTAATGTGTCACCCTTCCTTCACTCACGTGTCACCTTCCCCTGTTACATTGTGACACATTTCCCTCCTGCAATAATTAAAAAAAAAACACTTTAATTGGAGCTCATTGTTATAACGTTCAAATATTCACCTTTTGACAAATAGCTCTCTTTGTTCTTTTAAAGAGGTACTTCATTGAGTGTTCTATTAATAGCACCACAAACACAATGGGTAGGTGTAGGAAATATAATGGTTAGGCATCTTTTTCAGTTATATTTTCTTTTGGTATGCCTTCTTTATTATTGTTTAGGATATTTTTCTTATTCAGGTGATTCAATTGTTCAGTATTGCTTCTGACTTGGTAAAGGGGTGCAAGCTTGTCACTCTAACTAAAATATTTGTGCAATAAAAAAGGTATCACTATATACTGCAAGACACTGATTATTCATTTAAATGTTTAACATACCTAACTCTGTCCTTGATTTATGATGTTGTTTTCTCCACAGGTCAGGTCTGTTAGGGCGTCTTATCACCTTGTAGCAGTCTTACAAAGTGTTTCCCAAAAGATTGGAGGTAAAATTAGGATATTAGTCTTTACTAGAATATATCAATTATTTAGGAATTCTATGACACTATAACTGACTGTGACCATTGATCATAAAAAGTTAAAAGCCAACATTTATATTTTTTTGTGTTATGTGTATATGGGATGTTTTTATTTTTTACTAGAAATTATTTTCCAGTTTTTGGAGCATTGTTGTAATCAAATGTGCTTAGAATTGCAGAAAATCACAAAGACTCAAAGCAAAGACATCCACAGACCAAGCACTGGAGCATACCAAGCTTGGAAATTACAGGAAGCCTTGGCCATCTCATTAATGCAATTTGTGCTGGTTTTGGATAACTATACTCATTTAATCATGGGATTTTAAATTATAAAGTGTTTATATCAGTAATCTATTACAATTGTCTTAAGGGATAAGAGGAGTATATGTGCACTTTCATGAGTGGTCAGCAGTACTGGCTCCATGTTATCTAAACAAGCAAGCACACTATCAGAATGGATGTTTAAGCCAAAGCCTTCAGGCAGGTTCAGACCTGTTGATGAAATTCATGTATACACATTATGCCCTTATATAGACAGAAAGATATAGAACAAGGTATTCTATTTTCAAGTTGTTTTTTTATATCTTCAGTAGCCACTGGACTATCAGCCTCATTGATCTCTTACAACTTTGTCCAACTTTTCGAGGGCCATAATAAATTCTGCGTAGTTACAGAGCAATTACATTGAACCATGCTGCGACCAACGGGCCGTAGACACAAGCCCGTAAACCCTTTCCGTGCACGCAAGCTGTTAAGGAGCTGGCCGAGATGCGATCGCCCGTCACAATCCAATCATGGCATAACATCACCGGAGGTCTGGCCGCAGATGATTGACAGAGGAAGATTATAAATTTGTGTTCCACCCACCCATGCATTGACTGTGTTGTATTTTTTGACGAAGAAGCATGCAGAGCCCGGAGTTGGAGGTTGGTTCTAGATAGAAAGAGAGTAGGAGAATTTTGAGAGCAGTAATTTGCTGTTTTGTTAATTTAAATTTTACTATTTACAATTTTACACTTAATCCTTGATTACACATATTTCCAAATTACACATAATTGCAATAAACATAATTTGAAGAACACACATAGAGACATATAGAGCCAGGTCACTCCATACAACAACCCCCCCCCCCCCCCATATCATTCCCCACACCCCATCCCCCAACAGTTATTAAATACATAATACACAAAAAATGATTTTATCATACATTACCAGTTACACTAATTTGTATGTATTGTTATATTCTTTTTGTGATTTAAATGGAGGGAGGGGGAGGAGCGGGGAGGAGGAGAAGAGGAGCGGCGAGGAGGAGAGAGGTGGCCCTGGGGAGTAGTAGTGGAGCGGAGGAGAGGAGTGGGGGAGAGGAAGAGGAGGTTGGGATTGGGTGGAGGAGGAGCAAGAGGAGGAGGAGCAGGAGAGTTTAGAGAAGGAGGTGGGTGGTAGCAGGGTGGCCTTAGCACCAGGCACACTTAGGAGAGGGACTGGGGGGATGGGGTCTGATCCCAGGGGTGGTGGTAGTTCAGAGGAGGAACAGGCCAGAGGGACAGGTCAGGGAGGTAAGGATCCCTGTCCACAGTCAGGAGGACAAGAGGCTAAGGGCATGCACAGGCCCACAATTACAACTACCAGAAGAATGTGGTCCTCCTTGGTGCTATCCATGGCCATTCAGTGATCCTTGCAGGGGGGAGGGAAGTTAGGCCAGGGCCTAGGGGTAGCGGCAGAGGTTACAGCAGTGGGCACAAAGGGATGTGAGGTCCGTCAAGCACCGTTTTGACGACATCAGGGCCAAGGTGAAGAAGATGATGGCCAAGGAGGACAAGCAAGTGACTGTGAGCTTTAATGAGTGGGAGAGGGTCGCCAAGGACCTTCTGAGCCCGGTGCCCACTGCTGGAGCTTCAGGCTTGGTGGCCCAGCAGGACTCAGCCTCCATGTCAGGTGGATATCACATACACCAACATGCCACCACACGTACATCACACACTACACATGTACATGATGTACAACAAAGAAACGTACATGTCAGCTCCATGGAATTAACAAGGGAAAGATGGATGAGTCAAATCCATGAAGCTGACAAATTACTGTCATTCCTGGGCACAACAACAGTAATCAAGCAATAGAGAGTCCATGTATCGGTGTGCCCACTGCAGCCTATGATAGCGTTAGGAGCCAAGAACGATCAAGACCAAGAAGCAAAGAATAGATCATATCTAGCAAATGATAGCTAATCTGATGTCAGATAGTTAGGAATGCACACAAAACAATGTATTATTCATCATACTAATGACATATACCTTTCTTTTCTATATTTCAGCATCAAGGAGGTCTGGGCCCAGCAGGAACCGGCACAGGGGGAGGAGGAAACAAGACGACCCGAGAGCCCTGGTGTGGAGGAGGAGCAAATCATCTGAATAGTGGGGTCACCAGCAGGACCACCGGGCACACACCGCTGGGATTCAATCCCATTATCCCCCTCCTCCAGAGATTGAGGCTATTGCCAGGACCCTCCCACTGGAGTGATCCGAGCAGCCAGCCACCACCTCCTCCCCCACAGCAGTGCGCTGGACTGGCTGCCACCACCACCACTGGGCCCACCAGGCGACCTGCCACAGGGGATTTGGGCCCTGTGCCTGGACAGAGGAGAACCTAGGGGCTGCGCAGATGTTTGTGCCTTCTCAACAGCACTCCATAGTGACAATCTATTGGTCACAGTGTTAACCTAATCTAGCCTCTAATCTAGCTGGGCTACAGAGTCTTGCATCTTGGCCTATGCGATAGTGATATTTTGTATGCTGATGGCTACCTCCTATCACATGGTCCACGATCTTCTTCTCTGTGGACATGTAGGGTTCTGTTTAACATGTCACCAATTGATGGTCACTAAGGAATGCTGTTGAGAAGTGATGCTGCATTTTCTTTATTTTTTTAAGCCTTTATTTCAGGTCCATGAAGGCATCTTCTGCATCTGCAAGCATTGTGAAGGAAATGTATGAGGTGTAAGGTTTTCATGCTTATTCTAGATTATGACATTGCGACCGTTAGATATCCCTCTTTTCCCACAAGCCTCTTGCTCTCCCGGGATCTGCCCACACCACACCCGTGATATTAATGCACAGTCTTAACCATTTCTGATTGTGCTCTGTGTATGAAATAAAGCTTTGTTATACCATTCTCACCGTGTCAGTGTGTTTTCATTGGTTGGAGTTTTGAGACATCCGCATATATCACATTTGTGTCACATCCCTATATCAACAGCCAACTCACCTTCATCAGTGATAATCTCCGCTACGCCCATCGTTTGCGGATAGCTTTAAGAGCCGTAAGTCTAGCGGGCTCCATTATGGGCTACGGGTTTACACGTTGCGGAAATTTAATAGGGCTGCATGTCTGTTAAAGAGTGTAATGAGTCCGAATTTCACCCAGAAGATCCTGGTTCTCTCCAGCATAGTTCATGGAAGTCATTATTGATGTACCCCTTGTATTGATTTGGGTTTTCAGAAGCTTCTGTGTCAGCTAAGATCAAAAAGTTTCATATATATTGAGTGGAAGCATAACTACATGTTTCAGAAAGCAAAATCTCCCATGAGTTAAATTAAGGTTCCCACAAATGATCAAGCACAAAGTCAGAAATTACTAATAGTGCGAATACGTGCACTCTCAGTTGATGTTAACTAGGAAAAATGTTGATGATAAGACTACACAATGTTAGGATGATATTAGCAATATGTTGGATAACCCTTTCAGCCATTTTGCAGGATTTCCCTACGTATGCTAAAGTGGAAGATAATGATTTTATTAGCCAATGCCTCAGCAAGCAAGGAACACGAAATTCAAGCACTTGGGTGTAAAAAACATATTCTGTCTTTACTACAAGATAATTTCCTACAAGTCTTCTAGCCTTTCATATGTTTGGGAAGTATGTAACAGCATTAAAAGCTAGGTAAGTTATGAGCATAAAATAAGCTTTAAAGAATGTCTTAATTTAGAAGACTTTTTTTTAGAACTGATGAACTTTCACACTGCACCTCCAGGCAGCCCCTGGACCCCGCATGGGGGAAGGGTCTTTTGACCGGGCAAGTGCTGGGGGAGTGGTTGGTGGCGAGGTTGGTGAGGGGAGGAGTTGTCCCTTAAGAAAGGCAGTGTTTCCGGCCCTTATGCCATGTTTGGCTGGAGCACGTTGAATTGTCTCTCCCTCTCTTCCCTATTATATAGATATTTTGTGTCACAGCGGTGGGGCGGGCGGTTGCTCTCGTTAGAGGGGAGCATTTTTATGGTGTTGTTATACACATAGCTTGGTTATGAGGACTCCTGGACACGGGGTTCCTGGCGGCCTCAGATGGTTGGGCTCCCTGGGTAGATGTGAGCATTCACCTCTGTTTGTTTGTTTGTTTATTTGTTTAAGAATAAATGGCTGTGGTCTGCTTTATTCCCATATCTGTGTCTATCTTTATTTATGAATAAGTGGGGATTTTATTGGGTACGCACTATGTCCCGTATGCTCAGGTCAAGAGCTCTCCTTGCTGGCATTCTATACTCCCAGGTGTCTAATGTTAGAAACAAAACAGTAAAGCACAATTGCATAAAACAGTTAATATTTAAAGACTATTTTTGAACTTTTTAAAAGCTTTACCTATTATCAAGTGAAATTATCCAAAATAGCATATAATACCCATAGCCAATATCTCAAATCTGTTTGGAGTTTGATTCCTGTTGCTCTGAGCAACAAAATACTCACTAGCCAAATTCTAGTGTTTCTTTCCTTTTCTCCGACCCTCTTCCTTTGCTCTAAGCCTTGCTCTAAATATTTTACATTACTATACTTTGTTTTACCTAATCCATAAAACATAATGTATACACTCTCATACAACTAGCAGGTGGGACATAGAAATTACTATAATTATTTTAATACATATATGTTTTAAAGTCATAAAGTGTTCAAAATATTGTACCATTTAAAACTACTGGTAATAAGTACATTATTAAAAAAAAAATGTTTTATTACAGTAACCTTACATTGAATTTTGCAGTTGTTTATATGTCAATCAGCCTTTCTTATCCACCTACTAAGGAGCGAGTGCAAATTATTTCTAATGATCATTGCCAGACGCACACTGGAACTCTACAGAGTACAGTCTAACACTATATACAAATTAAAAGGCCAAACCAAGTCCAGAGTATATACGGTATCTAAGCTGATAAGTCTAATTACGCTTTCAGGTCTCGTCATGCCCAGCCTTCTGCATTTCCTATGGTTTTACATCGAACATTATCAATTATTGGCAATGGTCTTGTCAGTAGAACAAGATTTTAATCAGTCCTTATTGGGTACTGGCAAACAGCCCTAACATAACACTAGCAGACAACCAACTTCAGTAATTGCTGTCAACAAAACATTACCACAAAGATAAACTGCAAAGAAAATATGAAACGCTGAGGTTGAAAAGACATTACTAATACTGGAGGAGTCAGAGACCCTTATTCAGAAGTAGTTAAGCATTTTCAAATTTGCATGAAAATGTATTGAAAGAGTTTCAGATTTCCTACTTAAAGGACCACTGTAGTTTCAGATTTCCTACTTAAAGGACCACTGTAGATTCAGATTTCCTACTTAAAGGACCACTTAAAAAACCAGGAGAATAAAAACATTTTTGGAAAAATGTAAAATGTAATTTGTGTTGGCTACATCACATCCTGAGAGCTGGATCACGAGGGTGTGTCTTTGTATTTATCAGTGGAGGGTTTGAGTGGAAGAAGTAAATGGAGAAGACTGAGGGCTTTTTTAGGTACTAGAATAAGATTGAAATTGACACCACACCAGCCCCCTCAAAAGTATAGAGGCAGACAACTTGCATCATTTAATGAAAGCACAGCTCTCCAGGAATGTAAATGCCTCTCTGTCATACAAAATGTCCATAAAGTATCATGGATTCCTGCAGGGCCCTGCAAAGGCATCAGCATGTTTTTTTTGTAATTAAAAATAGATTTAGAACTGTTTCCTGCTTATTTATGCTCTTAGTCTGACTATACTTTTGGTTATTTTGCAGTGGCCCTTTAACTGCTGGTACAGTACAGTTATTTGTGCTTATGTGTTCTGATAATGATAGATAACATACCAAGCACCATGGAAAGAGAAGTAATTGAAACATTAACAATCCTTTGCATGAATCTCCAAACTGTGTACATAGATGGTGCTATCCAAATAAAGATAAGCAGGAAGATACATACACTGTTGGTATAAGATTCACTGTTTGAAATTGTTTAACAAAGTATAACAGTATTTTTAATGTGCATAACAAAGCCTGTAGACATTTAGGGCCTCATTCAATTGAGCAATTGTTGTTTACTGGAGCCTGTAATGTAGGCCGTATACTAATTTGCTATTTAATTGACGTCTTTTTGCAAGCAGCAAACGGTCTACGGGTTACAGACTCAAAAACTCTGTGGTTCTTACAACCGCAACTTACACCCATCTAAGACTTTGATCTTTTGCATCCGCAAGAGTTACGATCGCTAAAATCGCACATCGCTATTCAATTGCTACAATTCCCCAAGAAATTCTTAGGGGTACCAGATGGGACCCGCAAATGGGTTAAAGACATGTCTGTAGCACTGTAAGTGCAAATAAAAATCAATACTGCACTGTAAATGACGGGGAAAGCGATGAAAGACATTAGAATAAATTGCACAACAGCCTCAAGCTCGCATCTCGCATCGATCTCGGGAAGCAATGAGTTAATACAGATCAGGCTATCCATATAGACTAGAACAGTATTGGCATTCATTTTTATTATTCTGTATTTTGCGCGTTTGCGAGTCCGATCTCATACCGGACCTCTGAATGCTAACTGATTGACATGTAACTTCCATCTTATACTGCCATAATGATGACGGTCTCATTTTCTATTGGCTGTTTCTAAATGGGTAGTTTACTCTGAAATGCTACATACAAATGCATGGTTTACGGTTTTGGCTTTCTGCCCGTAACATGCAGGCTTGTTCAATTGAATCGTTACATATTTATAGCAGAGTTCAAACCCGCAGCAAGCCCGCAGACATACGGCCTGTATACCGTTAGTTGCGGCCATGCAATTGAATGAGGCTCTTAGAATTTCATCTTTAGATGTGTAGTATAGTTCCATATGTAGCTTCCAATTTGAATAGTGCAATAGTTTAATCTGTAATTAGGGTGTAAAATTACCAGCTATATTTTTAATTAGTTTACAAAGTTAATTTACTACAACACAAGCATCAGGGCAAATAGCTTATACTTTCCTTTCAACCTGCTGGGATAAGTGCCAAATGACAATATTGTTTTAATTTACCAACAGCTATTGCATTATCTGTAAATTGCCGTAACTAAAAATTCCTCTTTGATTATGTATAATGGTTTCTTTTGTACATACCCTATATTTCTTTACATATATTTTTATATTTTGAATATCTTGTCTTACTTCTATTTATATTGGAATATTTTTGTCAAAATAATGAAGGTAATAAAAATGTTGTTTTACATATAAACTATATATTGACCCAAGTCCAATAAGCATGGCTGTCATGTTCACAAATAAATAACTCTACCATGACAACATAACCCAAATTCTATTTAATTTGTATTACTCGGCAGAAGGAAAATGTAGAGCAAGACAAATACACATAGGCCCAGATTTATCGTCCGAGTATTGTAATATGGTGCCCAATATACAAAATAGTAATTATCAAGTAGCAAACGAGTTAATACGCCATGCAGTAAAAAAGAAAATTCTGCAGTGCAAATGGTGGCTTAAAAATACCTATTGATACCACAGCAATAATATTTTTTACCACATTTGTGCTATTTAGTTTCTTGAAGGGCCATAAAAGTCACCATATATGCTCTGCACCATGAGTTAGAGGGTGGACAAACATGTTGAAAAGTTGTTTATATGTTTATAAGTGATCAAAAATGAACTTAGATATTGTCATTTTAGTTTAGAAACGTGAAACCCTCCCACAAGAAGTAGGCAAGTATAATAGTTAATATATCTAGAATACAATGTGAAGCACTTACAGACTCCAACTTTATTATTTTATGTACGTACTTGTATGCCTTACACCAAATATTAATCAAATCATCTATTGAAATAGCTATTCAAATAGCACAAGTTAAGCTGCTGTCTTTGAAGCTAAAGGTCCCTTGTTCAAATCACCAAAAAATCTAATTTTGCTTCAATTACATCATCTATTCGTCTACCGTTCTCTTATTAATGTGCCTTGAATCTTTTCCAGCATCTCTCTAGCATTCTCTAGGAAATACTGTTTTCTCATGATATGCCCAAAATATTTGAGCTTTTGCCTCTTGATCAAACCTTTCAATGGACAGTTTAGCTTGATTTCCTGTAGTATGGATTGATTGGATCTTCTTGCAGTCCAACAACAGCCTTATTAAATTGTGATTCAGCCAATTGAATAGGGCTCTATATAAGCACATGGCATATTTTTTACAGAAGTTTTTAGTTAGTGAAGACCTTGCTTTTGGATAGAAGTTCACTAACTAAAAACTGCTGTAAAAAATATGCTATGTGCTTATATAGAGCCATTTTCAATTGGCCGAATCTCAATTTATTAAGGCTGCAAAGCTGCAAGAAGAGCTTGCTTCTAAGCAGTTTCCTCCAACACCACAATTCAAAGGCATCAATTCTAAGGTGCTCAGCCTTCTTTATGGTGCAGCTCTCACATCCGTATGTTACTACTAGAAAAATCTTAGTTCCTCACTATGCATATCTTTGTGTATAGTGTAAAATCTTATGCAATACCTTCCTGACTGTGATTGTAATATAGACTGACCGTTTCCAGTGTCCTGGTCACGGTTGAGTTTCCCAAGCTACAATTTCACAGTATCATCATTGAACAGATGGGATTCCATCAACTCCTGCAGCCTTGTTATCAGCAAGGCTTCCTAGGACCCTTCACAACTCACTCTCCAAATGTCTGGCTCCAGCTCATTGGACAAACTATTGAAGTTGTGAATGCTGTTAAGATCCTTCTTGTACATATCTTCTGTGTATTCCTGCTCTTCTTTATCTGATCTGCTTCTGTTAACTCCTTATCATTTTTTACTTTTATCACAAGCTCTTTTGCATGAAAGTTCCCTTGAGATACCCATTTTTCTTGAAGAGATCTCTTAACTTTCCCATTCTTGTATCTTCTTCTGTCTCTTTACATTGCTCATTATAGAATGTCTATTCTTGCTAATAACCTGCTAATGGTATTCTTTTTCCCTTAACTACAGTGGTCCTTTATAGAAAATTGACAGTTTTGTTCTTTCCGTTCTTTACTACCAAGCATTCATAGATATGAAGCCAGTATCATCAAGACTCCAAACTACATTAAGACAAGTAAAGATCTAGACCAAAATGACAAAATACACAGGACACTTTATATATTGTGTGGTAGTGAATTGATGTGAATCAACACCCCAAACTGCATTCAACCTTTGATAAATCTGAGCCTTAGTACAGTTTTGTAACTGTATCAGTTTAATAGCATTTAAATGACCACTTTAGATTATCAACAATTGTACATGTTTGTGAAATGTGCAACAAACTTGCCACATGTCAGCTCTGTAAGTAATGGGCATAAAAGCGTTTTCAGAAAAAATCTTAATTTTAGCAGACACTGCAGGTGCATGGATGCTGTCATTTCAAGGCACTAGGGGGGATTACACATCAAGGCAAGCAAGTCGTGCAAGAATACTAACAAGCTGCATCTGCTGAGCCGATGGGGGATGGGAAAGTGTTCAGTGCTGAACTATTGTCTGAGACCACCAATGAATCAACAAATTCCCTTCTGTCCTCTATTCCACCTCCTTCCATTCTTGAATAGTTAAAGGTATATGCAAGTGATCTGGGTTATTAGTAGTGATAGAGAGGAATTAGTAGTGTATGATTACATCTATTTGCATGCACAATGTGTTTTTAGCTTTGCATTATAAAAAAAAACACTGTTGCAGGTCATGTTTACACCCCCAGTATTGAGCTAGGCTCCTGAGAGGGTTAATTTCTGTAAAAGTGTACCCTGTCCATGTGAGCATGCCCAGATTTGCAGCCAATCAGCAATGCTGTATGCAGCCAGCTAGATGAGTCTTCTACACTGGGTCCTAAAAGGACCATAAATCGACATTCAAGTAAAAATGCTTGAGGTTTTACATGGTTGTTCTTTAGACATACACCCTCTCCTTGATCAATTCTGATAAATTATAATTGTACTGAAACCACAAATTTCAGCTTCTTCTTCCTATTCTAATTTGTCTTTTAGGCGAATGAGCATTTATAATTGATTTATGGTCGTGCAATGACCTGCAACGTTTTCTGTTCCTGTGTCTCTGTGTGAGTGCATGTGTCTCTGTTTGAGTGAGTGCATGCAATTCACTGGGGCTGTGAGAGATCTCAGGGGCAATTCACTAGGGCTGGGGGAGGTAATATGGCAATTCACTAGGGCTGGGAGAGGTGATGGGGCAATTCACTGGGGCTGGGAGAGATCTCAGGGGCAATTGACTGGGGTGGGTAATATGGCAATTCACTAGGGCTGGGAGAAGTAATGGGGCAATTCACTGGGGCTGGCGGGGTTACGGGGGCAAAGCACTGGGGCTGGGGGAAGTTTCACCTGGGATATTATGTACATAAAAACAATCAGTGAATGAAGGGACACAGACCTTGTTCTGGGTATTACAGAAATCTAAATGAAAGCTGCAGCTCAGTTCAGAGACCAAAAAGATACAATGTATTATGTGTGCTAATTTTCCCTGGGATTTTCAGGGGGTGTCAACATTGATAGAAAACAGTTTACAAATGCAAGAAATTCAGCAAACTTTATGGTAACTGTTTAAATGTTTATTTTTATTTTTTTCATACACGACTTATTCTCCTCTATTAGATGCATTCATAATCCAGCTCACTTGCATATACCTTAAAAAAAAAATTAGAACACTCCCATTCAGTCTTTAGAGCAGGAGGTGTAGAAGTCACAAACATGGCATCCATCAGTTACTAGCAATGTCTCTGGAAATAAAGATTTTACTTAAAATAATGTTATACTGTATTTACACAGCTGCTAATGTGGTTAGTTAATCTGTTACAAAAATCTAGTTTTTCCAATCAACAGTAGCCCTTTAATTACAAAAATATACTAACAGAATAAAAAATATGAATTCATAGTCTGGACATTAGTCCTTTATGGGTTTATTTGTTGGTGACTCTGATAGATAAAGTTTGGCTTTTATAAACAATATGTAACATTAATGTCAATATGAAGATAAAATGAAAAGACTATGACATATCATATATTTTGTTGCTTGTTACTTTCCTCGTGATATCTTATTACAGTAGTAGCTTGGTTCCGGGCGGCAAGTTGAGTACCAAAACGGTTGAGTACCAAACTCCCACAAGGAGTAATATAAATTGGTTTTAGCAAACTTGACGAGTACCACGGTAGCTTGATGTGTAAGTTTGAGAGTTTTTCATTTGTGTGTCCGTGTCTTGGAAACAAGCACTATGTACATTTGATTATATGCTCAAAAACAGGGCCCTCCATTCTTTAAGGTGTTAAGTTTGTTTTTTGCCATGTACTAACCACCTGTACAGCTCTACAGAATATGTTGGCGCGATATAAATAAAGATAATAATAATGTGTACCAAGGTTTTTTGCTCATCCAGATAGAGCATCGGAAATGTTGAGTTCCCAGGAGGTGGAGAACCAAGGTGCCAATGTATTTTCTTGTGTAACTTTTTTGGGCATCATATATTGCCTTGGCATGTATTTCAAAGTTTCAGAAAGCTGCAACTAGGCAAATAGAAACATTAATGTTTGTTTAAAAGACAAGTATCCTGGTATATACCTGGTCTATTTAATGTTAGGGAAAATGTATTCAAATGTATTTGAATTTATTTTTATCGTTTTAAATAGAATATTAAAATGATGTTATCTTTGCTTATTTAGTTTAAGTGTGCTATATGATACATTTAAAAAAAACAACATAGTATTTGTTAGCAGAGTTATTTTTTATGATTTTACTATTCTGTCATTTTCAACATAAGGAAATCAATTCAAGTTTTCAAACAGCTATTGTTACTGAATTTCCATAAGAAATAATCCTCATAGCACCATTATGAAATGTAACACTGAATATTATTTTTGTACCGCTGTGTAGAGTTATCAATAGAAATTACAGTGTTTACATGGATTATTTCGATTTACCCACTCACAGGAGATGGCTGTCTAGGCAGACATATCAAAGGGCGAAAGGAATAATGGGGGTGGAGAGAAGAGATGGGGGCACAGATGTTAATCTGGCCTTGAGGATGATGCAAACAGTGAAAGTGGTATTCATTTAACGTTTAATTAGTAGGATAGTTGCAGATAATGTTGTTATTATATTAAAACATATCACTATAAGTATTTAATAAGGTTTATGTCTTCCACATTAATTTTGTTTTATTTGCTAAATTAAACATGATATGTAGATAAAGGCCTGTATGTTTTCTTAAAGTAGACTATACACTTATTTTCAGGAGAAAATCAATAAAGATGAAGTAGTTACAGCAGTAAGAAGCAGTGGAGGTGATATTGTTTCTGCAAGTGGTGCCTGGCATAGCACTGCTTTCACTATCTATTCAGGAGGCGGAGGCTGCACCCCCGCTCTCCTAATTTTTTCACTTCCCTGGGGCCCCCTGAGCTGTGAGGAATGCCCAGGAGACAGGTACGGGGGCAGCGGGAAGCCAGGCCGGACTGGGGAGGTAGGCCAGAGTAGGCGGGGGGCATCCTGACTCTCCCCCTGTGCTTTGTGTGAGTTCTCAAGTTAATTTGTGGCATATTTGGTTTTATTTTTGTGTTTCTCGAGTGGTGCGGTTCGGCCCTTAAATTAGCATTTTTGCGGGGTCCAGATTTTTTGAGGGGTCCAGATTTTTTCTGTGATCCGGATTTTTGTGTTATGTTATGGGCTGTACTTTTTTAACGGGGCTTGCACTGTAAATTGGATAATTGAGATTTCTGTTGATCTGTAGTCCTGCGGGTTGTAGGGGTGACGCCTAAGTCGTGTGGGGTCGTAGGGATGAGCGCTTCACTGCCTAAGTCGTGCGGCGCTCACTGCCTAAGTCGTGTGGGTTCGTAGGGATGAGCGCCTATGGTGCTCATCACCAGCACAGTGAGCGCCTTTGCCGCTCACTGCCTAAGTCGTACAGAGTTGTAGGGTTGAGAGCATATGGCGCTCATCTCCACCAGCGCAATGAGCGCCTTTGCACAAGCCCGCAAGCATTAACAACAACCCATGATGCTCAAAACTATATATGTGATATATAAATATATATATATATATATATATATATACTGTACATACATACATATTTATATATCAGCCTTATCAGAGTTTTGGAATCAAACTCTATGTATCCCACAGTATGCAGAATAATTAATAAAGTCTTGCTGATAGTATATAATCCTTCATGTGTTTACAAAGGTAAATGTATGTTCACTATTTTCAGTATTATTGTTGTCACAGTTTGGCAAAAATGTCTTTCTTTCCATTCTTCAGATTCGCTAAGCGTTGTAGCCTTTAAAAAAACAATTCTACCTAAGAATACAGCTATTGCAGCCTCTGTGTATAAATTAGTAGCTCCTGTAATGCTCTGGGTATCTCGGGGCATGTTTTTCAGTACAACTTTTCTTATTCTTATTTCTAAGTGGGACACCCTTAGGCCAACAACGTTGTGACAGTTTTTTTGGCATACTGCTGATAGCTCTCTTCACTTGAGCAGTTACTTTTAAGTCAAATAAATTGTGTCTTAGTAACCCTGAAGAGAAATGTGGGTGATGACATGATCTGTTGTGGAGTGTGGGTTTCAGAAAGTTGGTTTACAAGAGACCTTAGCATCTACAGAGTTGAGGTATACAATTATAGTCAATGTTATATACAAATAATAAATCTGGATTTTATTTATTTTAAAAGGAAATATAATTATTAACAACATACACAGACCTATTCACAGAGGATATTTTTCTCCAAATGTGTCTAATTGGATCTATAAAATAAAAAAATTAACATAATAATCTGATATTGATTACTATATCCTGACAGGAGGCTTTCCACCAATCTAAACAAAATCGGTTGGCAGTCGTACGTCTCCAGTGATAATTGATACTAAAAGGAAAATAGTGATAATTCTAAATATTCTATAATACTTATTAAAAAGTAATTCATTAAAATTCAAACAGCATGTAAGGCAATAAAATTGTTGGAATAACTTGAATTTATTCTTACGTAAAATTCACAATAGCTTTAGAAAATTGTTGTTATATTAAGAGATATATTCTATATTTGATTGTAATTATAATTACTAGTATTACAATGTCTAAACATTATAAATTAAATTAAATATATGCATGTATTTTTATTTTAATAGTGTTTATTTTTAGAGTACATTGGTCCTTTAACGCTTTTGCTACTATACGTGCAATGCAGTTTGTGTGTTTCTAATCTAAAGCCAAATGATTATCACCAGGCTTTTTACTATTAATGCTATGAATACTTTTGGTGGAGTTTTTAATTTTAATATGCTTACAGTCATTCAATTCTGTTATGCCTTTATGGCATCTATGGCTATAACTTATATTTATTGTATATGTGACTGATGTCTGATACTTTAAAAATAAACACTGTTAATAAATATGTCTTTGCTTAGCCTGTTAACCTTATATTTTAATTCATGAATGGGACGATTTTGATGGTCTGTGGTTGTAATAATCTACTAACTTAATTCTAAAATATACCAAGTAAAGACTGTATTTTCACAAAGAATCACTATCGTTAAGACAATTCTAAAATCTAGCCTCTATCAGAAGAGTTAACATCATCTTCACTCCCAGCACATCCAAACGGCAAATCAATAATGACCCTACTTTTAATTTGTCTTCTGCATTTTTGATAATAATATTCTCGGATAAAAGCATACAGTTTAACTATGTTATGCATGTTCCTAAACGTTCTTGATCAAACCATTGTTTAGAAAATATCCCATTACAGAATATGTGTAATGAAGTTATTAAATGTGAACATTTTTCGCACCAATGCACTAGTTATTAGTACAATTTAAGTAGCTTTGTCACATAATTCGGGACATTATATTGTCTGCTAAAAAAACTCAATAAACTCTTTAATATATGAAACCTATATCTTTCAGCAACAAAGGAGTTACAAACATCTGCACTCCAAACAAAAACAGATATGTGGCTTGGCATTGTAGGTTCGTCATGTCACAGCATGTTTATACTCTTCTACCACTTTAGGACTGATCATGTGGATCATTTGTTGTGAGGATTGACCAGCAGGATACATTTACAGAAAATTGCCTAAAGGATCTAATATGGATGGATTTATTCAATAGGATGAGTAACACTAGCTGCTTCTTAAATAATGTAAATTCAAGCAAAGAGCAGAGAAGCCACACTTATTAGGTTATGGTGGAGGACTCTACCATTTGCATTGGTTATGTGCATCTGTAGTTAGTAGCTAGCTTTTACTTGTGTTGTAATGTTTGAAAAAAAGATTTCTTAAAGGGACTCTGAAGTTACCATATGTGATTTGCACATTGAGATAGAGGGTGGAATACTATACCCATATTTGCCTTTTCACTCCTATACAGTTTATATATATTTTCAGTAGTATAAAAATACTATTTAAAAAAAAGACTGTGGTAGGATTTGAACCCACATCTGCCACTTCACAGTCCTGGCTTGTGAACACTGGGTTATGTGTCTACATGTGTTGCAGTTGGTGGAAAAGAACAATATATCTAATATATCTAATATAGAGCTAATATTATAAATGGAACAGTTCGTTCCACAACCTGCGCCACCTGATTCTCATTAATATCACTGGCTGGTGCAGCAATTATTTTAACTCCTAATTTTTCAGAAAAAAAGGATAGGGGAAAAGGGGATAAGATCAACAAAAGACACTTCTGTAAATTACGACGCGCATTTTACACATATTAATTGTCACTTACATTTTGTACAACATTTATAAAAGAGTTTTAAGACAATGATCACACATAAGAAAAAAATTGTACAGTTTTTTGTAATGACGTAAATGTATATTACACAACCACTGTGTCACCTTCAAACAATGCTAGAGAATAAGACACCACCCCAGTTGCTAAAAAATGCTAAAACCACAATAGCCATTTGAGTTAAAATAAGATTAAACTATCCTTTATTCTGGCTGTCAAATTTTAAATCTCAATGTTATCCCACATTTTAGCTATGACAGAAGTTTGGAATCTGTGGACTTATCCAAGGTTCTGCTAAAGCTCTTCTGGCTGCCAGATTCATATGTTCATCCGGGTTTCTTGTGTATTGCTCCCTTAGGTGCGATAAAAGAGAGAACCATGCATCAAATGGGGGTTGAGCTTCCAATTATGTTACTATTAAAAATAGTAATTAAGGTCTAGAACGTTTGAATCCTTGGACAAGACCACCACACATGAAGATTCAAGCCCACTAAAATTACAAACTTACCAGTACAGAGGGCTGGAGACCTGTCTCATACTGTATAACCTAAGAGACATACGGTACCAATGGAGAAGTATTTTTTAGGACTTTTCCTTATAATCGGTACAAATGGAGATTGAGTTATATAATTCCCAAATGCTTTACCATTCATCCAGATCGAGCTGCTGTCTCAAATCGTTTTCCCATTGGTGACATATGGGAGAGGAGAAATGTTTTCAGCTGATTGAAGAAACATATATTATTTGGATACCAGACCCTCAGGGGCACAGGACAAGAGGCATGTTCTTTGAAAAGAAGAGGAGTCAGGCCTGCTACTTTTATTTGAGTTTGAGCTTTTATCTGAAGAAATCATGGAGTTTAAGAGATGTTCTAGGTTGAAGAATATGAAATGGGATTCTTTAGTCAAAAAAATGTATTTTAATGGTGAAGGATACGTTGTTCATTTATATTTAAGTAAAGAGGGATCCCACCCGAAGGTGTATGTTTTCGAGCTAGTCATTGCATATTCTTTTGAGAACAATGAGGCTTCCGAAGCCAAGTGAAGAATCTTAACAAATGTGGTAAGACAAGGTCATTTTCTAGTTGTACCAAATGTTTATGGTGGGGAGGTAAGTGCTAAGGCTGTATATGTGCAAGCTGAGGAGCTTTATAGTAGAGAGATACGTTGGGCAGACCTACTCAATCTTTCAGTCTTGGGGTGAACATTGTTGCTTTAGAAAATCTTGGACCTTTTTCTGACCATATAAATTGATCAATTTTGGTTTGTAATGATTTCAATTCTTTAAGAGAAATTGGTATAGGTAGGGTTTGAAATAAATACATCAATCAATGAAGGCCATTCATTTTTTTTCAGACTCTTCCTCCCATGCAAGATATTGGTAATTTATGCCATTGTTGTAAATCTTTGCTGATATTTATTAGTAAATGAGTATAATTTGCTTTACATAGTTCTAGATATACCTTTGTATTTCAGTGAGTGCATTTTAAAATTAAATCCAAAACTAAATTTCTGATTTTATTGAGTTAATTTTGAAATATGAAAGAGAAGAATATGTACCAATTTGTTCCATTAAAGGGAAGAGATTTAAGCGGATTTATTAATGATAACATAATATAATATGTGTATGCTGATATTTTATATCCACCTTTTCTGCCAGAGATTCCCATAATTTCAGTATTCGGTCTGATATGATTAAGCAAAGGTTCAAGGGATAGAGTGAAAAAATGGGTGATAATGGGCACCCTTGTCTAGTTCCATTATTTATTTGATATGTGTTTTCTTTTTTGGAGAATCAAAGCCCCATATAGAAGTTTTATAGTAATGAAATTCACTTATCCACAAAGCCTTGATAAAACCTCAAACAAGAAAGGCCATAACATTCTGCCAAATGCTATTTCATCATCCACAGAAAGAAATCAATGTTACCTATAGCATTATCCTGTGCATGTCTTGTGAGTACAAAACAAACTTGATCTGGATAAATAAGAATAATCTTGTCATTCTTACTGAATCAAATTTATATGTGCAACTAACATTTCTGATGGAATAGTCTCATCCTGTAAAAGAACATTAATAAAGTGAAGCATGTAAGCACTAATGATAGAGGCAAAATGTTTAACGCATTAGTAAAGCCATCAGGGCTTGGCTTAGAGATTTTGTGGTGCAGCAATATTAAAAAGCCCTACTATTGAGCCAACATTGGTATTGTTATTTATCAAAGACTCCAACTAAATATTATTTATTTAGAGACACAAAATGTGCGCGTCAGACCTAGTCCTTCCAGGCCTTGTCTGATGACGTCAGTGGGCTCACTGGAGAGCCGAGGAGGAGACACGATTCGGTCACCCATCTAAGCTGGCTGCGTATTGTATACAGACATTGCCTGAATTCACATAATACAAGCTATATGAGAATTAGTCTCTAGAGTACACAGTTTAGTCTCAACAAGTATAACTAAGTACTATTGAGATTTTTTGGTAAATAAGGGGGTAAGAAGTGGATCCCAAACCTCTGCTACAAATGAGCAAGATTTACAGTGTAAATCCATTACATTCCCTTTTGTAACTTATTATGTATTTAAAATATATGATTGTGATATATGTATTGTGTACACTGGTACATTACTCAAATGAATATCAGAAATAATTTTCAGATCTAAAGTTAAGATTGCTATCTGATGTATGATCATCATCATACAATCTGTGCATCATTATACTACTGATCAATATACTAGAGAAATATTTTGATCTGATTGAATATACTGTATATATATATATATATATATATATATATATATATATATATAATATATATATATATAATTAAGTGTCAGACTATTATCAGATTATATATTTTGTGATTTATATGATATTTATTAACTCAGTTACGTTTTTTTCTGTATTCAGATAGATATAGTTGTGACTAATATACTCAACTATTTCTCCATATGTGTATTGGGACATATATCATTTTCCCATTAGCATACATATAAAGTTATTGTGGATTGATTTTTTCAGCAAAGGACCTTGTTGTATATATTCATTTTAATCAATGTATATTAATAATATTTTTATATGTAGATGTGCAATATTTTTATGGAGTAAAAATAAAAGTTATATTTTACTAGAAAATTCTTTGGTATGATTCCAATTCTCTTGCTATGTACAAACAATATTGATCAACAAGTGGATGTTAAATGTTAAAAGGTGTTTTTTTCTTTCTTTTTATTAATATCACACCACTTGTTATTTTTACCAATCAGTTTCTCAATGGAGGTATTATACGTATGATATTGTAGCATAACATATTCCAAGGTAATTTTGAAGAATTATTGGTTGTCTCCCAATGTTATAATACAGCTCCTTATTGTAAATTTTAAAAAGGAAAACACCTTTTCTACATGCCTTCCCACTCTGTGATGGTGAAGAGCACATATACTTCAGGGTGAAATTACCCTACTATTGAGCTAACATCGTTATTGTTATTTATCAAAGACTCTTACTGAATACTATTATTATTATTTATTTGTTTTTATTAATATGGTACACCTTTTTATTAGGCAAGCAGATCATATGACAGCACCACTTTTAAGTGCGAATTTTATGATAACAGTATCTGCCTGATAATTGGTACAGCTGCATGATCAACTGGCATTAATGCTACCTAGATTAATGCTCATCCATCCATCTATACCAAATCAGCTGAAGGTACCATATTGTTTTGTCTATTTTTTGTTATTTTCAGCACCTGGAGTTGCAATATATGTACATTTTTTTACATTAAAACAATTATCTTATGAAGGTCAACCATACAACACCACCAGATTTTGCTCCTTATCTGCATTTCAGCAAAATCAATTATCTATGGGATGTGTATTCTCGAAACTCATAATATTAAAAACTTCTCAAGATACCAAACTCAGTGAAGTAGGAATTGTTTTTCTCCAATAATAAATGGACTACACAGCATGTCTTTGGACTATGTGGCAATTTTTAGAAAAATACAATTTGTTTGTTTTTCATTTTTTTTTTCTGGTAGATCAATTTGTTGTGAACATTTTAAGAAAAGTATATCACTGCTAGAACTAATACTTCTCTAGAAACTATCAAATACATACTGTCTTATATACTATCTTAAGGACCTAATGTATTTAGTTGATATAAATGTTAATAAGATATGTAATATAAACATTGCACAACAGCAACAACTGATAAATATTCAACATAGAACCCTTTTTTATATAGTAAAGTTATGAAGGAAAGTAATAGCAGGTGAATTCCGAAACTCACATCAGTATATATCATATCAAGCTTCCACTGCCACACAGACAATCAGAGCAATTGAAAATAAACATCAATAGTAATTGATTATAATGGATTACAACATGTATTAACATTTTGTAATAACTATAATAGCAAACTACTTATCATATGCAGAATTTTCAGCAGCAGAACTCATTAGCAGAAACACATATTAGCACCCTCAACTCTGGGCCAAGTCATCAAGAAGCTATGTTAAAGACCATACTAAGCAATTCCCCATGGTAACTGGAGATGTACATTGAATGAAAGCACACCTGCATCTAACTCATTGTCTATAAACTGTACCAAGCTGAATCAACAACGCAATCATATTATCACTACATGAAATATGCCCTGCACTGAAGCAACGTATAAAACAACCCCTCCTCTAATTTCTTTGTTCATCTTCTTATGACTCTTCTCTGTATGCCACCACATCACTGGTAGCCAACCATATTTATTACTTCCAGCTATATGCAATTAATTCCTGATGGATAGCCTAGCTATACAAAATGTTATCATCTTAACTTGATTTGGTATAACTCCCCAAATCGAAGCATATATAAATAGGCCTGGCCAAACCCTCTGTGTACTTAAAAGAAGAAACAAAAGAGGTCAATATATTTAGGAGAACATTGAAAAAGTTAATAAAACCTGCATTTAATTAAGCAAAAATGAAAAAGATCTCTAGAATTATGACTGAAGAACACTACTTAAATGCAGATTAATATAGAAAACCATTGGACACTTTATCCTAATACATGATAGAATCAGATAATGCATTGCGTCCAATTAAAATATAATACAATATAATACAGTTACTGCATACATGTATTGTATACAGAACAATATCTAGGTCATAGGAATTCCAAATTGTTACATTGCAATGACATTTCTATAGGTTGCAAGAGAAGATGGGGAGAAAAATCTATTGACTATGAGTAATTAGTAAGGAACAATTTAAAAACACATAGCTGCATCTTAGAAAAACACTAGAGTGAGGCAGATTAGTAGCTGCTCAAAATAACTTTGCTATTTATTAAAAGGAAAACTGTCAGTTTGAGATCTACTCCTGGACTGTAATCATGTACAACTGTGTCTCATTCATATGGTTTAGCATACCAAGATTCAATTATCAAAACCCAATTTTTCTCTAGTTTTATTGCAATTTGTTCTTTTGTTTTAATTCCAAGACTATACGCACTTGTGCACACATTTGTCTAGGACCTTAAGAGGACACTGGTGTTCTTTATTGTATTACAGTATTTCAGATTCTTATAATGAAGTCAAATATGCCTTTTTCTGGGTAGTATCTGTGGTTCCAATGGGTCTAATGCCACTGAGTTCTCAAGATTCAACCCTAACTGGAAAGGGGGTGAAGAAGAAACTCTAAAAAATATAAATGAGAGACACATTTTATACATTTTAACTTTGAAGTTTCTTAACCAGAGAAGCTGGAAATACTGGAATAGTAGAAGAAGCATCATTTTAACTTAGAGATACCCAACAAAGCTGGGCTTTGAGTGACCTAGTTTGGTGCCTCCAGGCATTTCTTACAGCTATGTTTCCAACTCTGATCTTCCCATGCTCCTAGCAGTTCTTTTGTGCTAGTACTCCAGTTCCTTTTGCTCCTCCCACATTGAAGCTCACACAGGTGGGAAACATCTATAATCAGGCCAGCCTAAAGGCTCAATGACTGGATCACCACCTGCATGGTCTTCTGTGCATACCAACAGGTCTGGATTTGAGGCTATTCTTGCCTGAGCTCAGTTAACTCAATGAAAATAACTAGACCACTGATTGACATAATGATAGAAACATGTGTCCTCAAATCCTGGCTTGGTGGTATGTCTTGAGGACCAGATATGGAAACCACTGAGCAGGAAATACTATTTGTAAAAATCCATAAATGCATTATATAGCCTCCTGCAAAGTAGGATGGGATTGCTGACATAATTTTAAGCATCAGTATTAATTGCACTGTTCCACAGTGTGCTAATTAACTGAACTTGCTCATTAACTTAACTTTTTTACAAAAAGTAATTTGTTTAATGAAACATTATTATTGAAGGTATTGTACATTCATTTTTGCTGTGCTGATTATATAATTTGTTCTACTAGAAGCCCCTTCTGAATCGCTACCTTGTTGCGGTGAAGGGGCTTGTGTACTTAAATGAAGCTGTGAGCTGTACCATGTAGGGTCACCCAAGATAGGCAGGTCATAGGAGGGAGGTCAGAAAAATGGTGGTCCACTGGAGAAGAAACTGGCAACCCATTCCAGTATCTTTGCCGCGAAAACCATAGGGATAAGCACAACCGGAAACACAGACAGATGTGCGTGGTGTGCGCGACCATATGGTCACCGAGAGTCAGACACGAATGAAGGACTCAACAACTAAAACTTCTATACCATCACTACATTCCAAATTATGAAACATCTGTGAATTCCGTATCAGAAGCAAATACATTTTGAGAATATTAATCTGTGTTGATTGTATTATTACTATGTATTATTATCTTGTATTTGTAATGTACCAACATATTCTGTAGCTCTGTACAGGGGATAAGAACAAAGAAGTATACAATGTACAATATTAACAACTGCAGAAAATGGAGGGCACTGTTTTGAGTTTTGAGTCTTGCAAAAAGTGCTTTATTCCAAAGCACCCTACAAGATTGGAAACTTGCTACTTACAATCTAAAGGGAATGGAAGAGGCAGAAACATGAGGAGGAGCAGATAAGGAATAGCAAGTTTGGGAAGGAAGTGAGAGTATACATAGGTAGGGAGTTGTGAAAAGTTAGAAATTAGTTGGAGAGGGAGGGGATCTGATGTAGAGTGAATGGCACTATTATGTAATATGGTATCTGCCCCTAGTGGCCAGATAAAGTAAGCTGCAGATGGGATTGTCATGAGACACATAGTTTAAACACAGCTTAAGTAAAATTAGTATCAGGTCCTCTTCTTTCTTGCTTGAAGCCATTGATTCCTCTCTTCTAAGCCTGGAAATTGCCCTCCAAAATAAATGCTGTTGCTCTATAAAAAAATGACTTCAATTAATTAAATAATGGAGCTCCTCCTATGAGGAGCTCCCCCACCACAAATGGCTTTTTGCTGTACTTTTGTGGCTAAAATAGTAATTTTTGTTCCTTCTGATGTGTCATTCAAGATGTCACCTAGTTCTTTAAGCGTGGGAATTTTAATTGAACCCATCAGAATGATTGACGGCCTTAAGAATCTGAGCATTCTGCACAGTGCTGAAAAATGCAGTGATTTCGATTGACAGGTAACTCTACGTAAAAGATTTTGATCGGGATCCCAGGGCATATGGTGTGTTGCAAAATGTGATTAAAACTAAGCTGGCCAAAGGGTATTATTAAATAAAAACAGCTAAACTTATAAATTCTATCAAGAGGTCTCAGTATTGTCCAATTAAATGTACAATTCATTACAACACTGTATAGATACATTGGGACTATAAAATGATAGCATCTGCCACTTCAGTGTGTGTACTTCTCCTACACCCTAACAATCACTTTTCTGTCTCATTTTATACAGTATAATATCACGTTTCGTTAATAGGGCTCCTGTGGTCACCAAGTTGACAGTGACAATATTTCTGGAGCTGTTACAGTATTCCATTATCTCATGATGAAATTGCTGACATCACAGTTCGTGACTTCAGTATTTATTGGGTACTGCGCAGTACAAAGTTTTACAACATGTTAGATTAGAATCTGAATAGCAGAAAGCTTTCATTAAATACAGTTTTTGGACAAAAAGTAAACTTATTTTAATTACAGGTACAAAAATAGCTCAACCCATTTAAGTTAGCACCTTTAAGTTAATGTTCTTCATGCAATGTAAGTAAATACATTGCTTCTTTGTATGGAAGATGCAGAAGAATTAGATCATACACAGTATTCTATAAAAAGCTCCACAAGAACAGTAAATAGATTTATTCTTACTCCCATCCTTTCATCCTTTTCTTTCCCTGAAGACACAAGGTGACACATCCAAGTGCTTGTCCCTCAACAGACTCTTCAGTGAGCAGCCGAGCAGAAAGACCTAATATCTATTCATTCATAATCTGTCATTCTAAAATCATTAGGGACAATTGACTTCACATGTCTCAGATAATTAAAATAGTCATCCTTCCCTTCTGATTTTCAAAGCAAATACCTCACATTCTAAATCAGAACATTTATTGATGTCTTTCAACATATGGCATCATCTTGTCAGCTGCGAGATGTACTAAAAATCATTTAGATCAGTGATTTCTATGTAGTCACTATGGCAGCACATTATTGCTTTTATTCCAGGTAGAGCGATATTGAGCAAATATGTGTGACACCATTTCATGATGAAGAAAAGCTTTAGAAATTAAAAAAAGAATATATTATTAATTCATTTTGTAAAAATGATTATTAAAGATGATATCTTCAAAAAGCCAGCAATATGTATAATTCTTGATTTAAAAAGGTAGATATTAAGATCATCCCAAGTTTTAACAACTATTGCAAATATGCATAAAATACAATTGATAATTAAACAATCAAGGTTTGCCAATGGAAAAGTTATTTTCAATACATTTGAGTGCGCTTTAGTATATAGGGAAAGAAAAATGGTGCTCATAAATCAAAAACAGAAAACTACAAAGTAATTGATGGGTTCTGGAATCAACTATATGAAGTTTAAAAATAAGGGATTAATATAAAAAAGATTTAGTATTCTCGTTACTAGGGTAGGCTGATGAAAACATTTGTAAGGAGGTAAGAATCTTGGCAGGTCATATGAAATGTGCTTCTAGTTCTATTGTAATGGTGGGGAACCAAACTACAGCTCTTTCTTTAAATATGTTGCACTATAAAATAGATTTCATAGAAGATATGGAATATCTGCAAAGTAGGTTAATTCAGTTTAAAGGTATTTGAACATTTGGATAATTAAATAAGATTAAAATATAAAAAACCCCTTCTGGATTGCTACCTTGTAGTGGTCAAGGGTCTTGCGTATTATGAAGCTGTGAGCTATACCATGTAAGATCATCTTCGATGGGCAGGTCATAGCAGACAGGTCAGACAAATCGCAATCCACTGGAGAAGGAACTAGCAACTCACTCTAGTATCTTTGCAAAGTAATCTTATGGATAAGCACAACCAGAGACATAACAGCAGATGTGCTTGGCGTGCTGTGGTCCATAGGGTCATCGAGAGTCAGATACGACTGAAGCCTAAACAACAACAACATTTAAGCTTGAAAGTGGTGTAGACAAATAAGAAAACAATATATGAAAATATAAAAAAGGTAATGCCATACATATGGCGCCAATTTGTGAAAGTGTAGCAACATATTATAAGTAAGTAAACATAAGATGAGATGACACCTAATTTACAATTTTAAAATATTCGTTATAATACTTGTAAATATGAATTATTCATTTATGATTTTTTGTGTTTGTGTAGTATTTTGTTTATATGTACTGTATGTATGCTACTATTGTATTTTGTGAACATTTAAAAATAAAGATAAAAAGTAAACCCAAAGCAAGGTATAAATCATAAGATACTTTATTAAAACAGGAGAATAAAAACCCAATTCCAGTAAAAAAGAATAATCACAGTACTCACAAGTCCAGATAAGAAGAGGTTAATATCTATATAAACTTTATCTGGCCGTACAATAATGGACAATGGACTGATCAGCAATGGTTCAAATACCATGTGAGCTTGCGAATCATGTTAAAAAGAACTTGTTTTATTTATTAGGTTTATGTTTTTATTCTGGGTTCTTAAAGTATATTTTGTGCATTGTATTTACATATTGATGCAGATCATGAACCAATGAGTCACAGTTCCAAAATCATCTGCTAAATGAAACAAGTACATGTATCTGTAATGTAAGTAACAACAAAGTGAGAGGTGCTCAATCAGAGAACAAACCAACCTTAATAGGTCAGTTCTATGGACATGGTAACCCACTCTGAGAACAACCTCTATTAGCTCACTTGTGCCTTCACAGGGAGAAATATCCTGTAGTAAATCAGTCTGGTCCCACTCAAAAGACACTTTAGGATGAGTTTGTTCATGTTTATTTGGGTATTTTTGGTATTTTTCATGCATACTGATTCTCCTCTATCAGATGCATTCATAATCCAAGAAACCTAAATATAGCTTTAATAATGTTATGGACTGCATAGTTTAGATAAAATATGAATAAGAAAACAAAGAGCTAATGATTCAAAGATTCAAAAAAGTTGGACAAACCTTTGGCAAAAGTATTAGGGACAAATACAATAATGGATTTTAAAAGTTTGTTCATGAATCTTATAGCCATATACAATAAAGATTTCAATAAACCAGTCTAGGAGTATACTGGGAGGAGATACGTGCTACAATAAGAAACATTATTTCTTATTTCTTTTTTTTTGTGTGTTATTTTCCTATCCAGTGTCCCTAAAAATAAATGTTTACCAAACTATCTTCCATTTTGTGACATTTGATAAAGCAAAACTCTGGTTCTACTTCTTAGATAAAGCAATTTGTGCATACACATTTATGTCTACATAAGTAAGTACTTCTGAGAGTGTCACAAAATCATCTATTTTAAATTGTGATATTTGTTAGTTTGTTTATACTTGCTTGTTTTTTGGGCATTGTTCTTTTAGTTTTGTCAATTTTAAAAGTGCCTGTGGCTAATAGGTGCATGATTGCTGTTAGCTATGACAAGGGAACAAGTGCTGTTACTAAAGACCTGATGCATATTTCTCCCTGCTATCTTGATTTCAGATAGTGGGCAGGTGTGAATAGGCTCCAGGCTTTGATAATTTATGGTGTCCCTGTGCAATCTGAATATGCAAATGTATTTCTGTTTGGTGCAGGTGCCTAAGTCCTCAGGGAGTCTTTATTGACTAGAGGCTGTGAATAGTTTTGTTTGCATTGCTATTTTTAGGTGGATTTCAGGAATATACTCAGCCATGCAGACACATATTATATGACAAAATATGTCAATATGACAATGACAATATGAAAAATGGCCATCAATAATCTCATCTTTTTTTAATATATATAATAGATATATAAACTAAGCTTATGGTTATTTATGCATGTGTGTCTATGCGACTATATATATATATATATATATATATATATATATATATATATATATATATACACACAAGAAAGCCTATGTTATATGGCAACTTAGACTGTAACCTCGGCTAGGATAGCAATAATAAGCGCTGGTGTCTTTGTAACTGGAAGACTCTAGGCTTGTGTCTGCACAATGGAAAATGTATGGTGAGTTAATATTGAAACACATAACCAAAGAGAAGTAAGATGGAGAATATTAAGGAATAAGGGACCCAACAGAAAACGACATTGCCATTAGAGATATTTTGAGCTTAAGAGAAAGATTAGTATATAATGAATAGAAATGAGGGCATGCAAAAACAGTGAACTCTGAACATGGCATTGAAAAGAAATAAAACAGAAAAATAAACATCAGGAGAGAACTGCAAGAGATGTCTATGTTACTGCTTACAAATGCTTCTACAAATACATTTTTATATCTTTTTTCTATAATGTCTACCATTAGTAACAGAAAATAAGAAAGTGAGCTTTTGATGAGCTCTGAAAGAGAAAATAAGTGAATTAGATCATATTAATTGAAGATAGTGATAGGGTTGCTCACGGAAACATTTATTAGATTATATATATACATATCTGTTAACTCAGTCAATTTAACAAATATAAAAAAAGATAATTGCTATTTTCTTAAGAAGAGTTTTCATTGTTTTTAATAATACCTACTTTGATATTCCACACAAAAAATAATTTTCAAGCTAGTAGGCAAAATAGTTATCAAAAATAATAAAACAAATGAGTAATTTTGTTAAATTTAGCTTCTTATAGATTCAAGGTCGGAGAAACATTGTGCTGTCTGTTGTCTTATCAGAATTCAGATAATGCATAGGCTTTTGGACAGGCTGTTTGAACCCTTCTAGATCAATCTTATTTCAAAGCTTGGAAGGCTGTCTAAAGCCCACACATCTGATGTCTTCACAAAATTATAATTTTCTTGATTTACCAAGTTTTTCCAATACTGTAAAAAGACTAGATGGAGTTTTTTTTTTTGCAGAGAAGTGAAGGTATAATAGCATGCCCATCGAAAACAAGGATTACTGCCACTTTGAATCCAGTATAATGTCTTAGCCATGTCTTTGATGGAAAACGAATGGTGTCAAGTGAACACTATTGCTAGATCTAGCAAACAGATTAAACTTTGCCAGATTCTGAGCTAGTGAATGCAATATATTTTTCTACCAGAGTTGGACCCATAAATATCACTAAGGAGTTTTTCTCAACGTTAAGCATATTTGAAAAAATCCATAACATGTTTTGATATTATCTACAAACAATTAATAAAAAATGATATCAATTACATTATTTTATAAAAGGGTTGGGATCCACTGGAATTTTAGATTGCAGTACAGAGAAGTGAAACATCTAGGTTTTATACTGGCCTTGGCGTATTCAGATATGTGGACCATCTACACCTACTGCTACTTGTTTCTCATGTCCTCACCACAGGATAATTACACACATATGTGAAAAAGCATATATGTATGTCAGTTTATATATTTATACAATGTGTTCTGCCTGAAATACGCTGCCCTAGGTCTGTGCCTTGTTGGCATAACCAGAAATACACAACTGTTATAGTGATCCTTCACCAAATAAGCCATTTTCAAAACCACAGTTCATCAAGAATAACTGCATGTTTGTGAACCTTGTACCAAACTAACATTAGCAGCTGTGTAAACTATGGATATTCTGCTCCACCATATCTGGCTTTATCACATCTTGATAGCTGGCACAGGAGGAGTGTTTTTTGTAATCTATTGGTGAAGGGAGGGATGCGAAGGAGGGAATATTGTGAGATGAAATGGGATTGGTAATATAACTGGATATTATTGAATTTGCCAGTAACTCTCTTACCAAGCACGTGCCCAGAACCAACATAGCGTTGGAGTAAAATACAAATATCCATGCCCTCTAAGTATAAATATATATTTATACACATATATAGCATTTATTACTAGTGATGTCCCGAACAGTTCGACTTAAGAACTATTTGCGGCGATTTTTTGCATTTTCGCGTCCGCCGCATTTTCGGTTCCCCCCCTATACTTTATCATTGAGGAAACTTTGAACATCATTTATTTTATTTTATATATTTTTTTGTGTAATCTATGCCTGCCTGCCAGCTTGTGTGTGTGACAGGCTAACACCTAACCGCTTATATTGTGCTTATTTTCACTACTCATACCTGATGGTGTAACATACATGGAAAACAACAATTTTTTTCCTGTAATCTAATTTCAGTTGCCTGCCTGTGTCAGGCTCACAGCTTATATTGTCCTCAGTGACATAAAACATGACTTTTTTGACTGTAATAGATTGAATAGCAATTGCCTGCCTACAGGCATGTGTGTGAAGCCTATTGCATCTACTCTGCCAACTTTTGCCAGTGCACAGTGACACTCATATCTGGTGGCACCTTAGATTGCACGCGCAGTGCCCCAAATTTGAAGTGGGAGGACCGACCAAGCATCTTTTTCCATCTCCCGCTTCCAAAAATCCATGCTATATACACGTCCCCTGATAGTGGACGTAACAGGTATTAATCCGATAGGAATAGTACTACTTAACAGTACACACCTTATAATAATGCAGACAGAGGCAACGCGTATAATCTTCCATGCTGGGTAGTGGAAGCCCCCAGACTCTGACCTGTGTATAATCTTCCATGCTGGGCAGTGGAAGCCCACAGACTCTGACCTGTGTATAATCTTCCATGCTGTGCAATGGAAGCCCCCAGACTCTGACCTGTGTATAATCTTCCATGCTGTGTAGTGGAAGCCCCCAGACTCTGACCTGTGTATAATCTTCCATGCTGTGCAGTGGAAGCCCCCAGACTCTGACCTGTGTATAATCTTCCATGCTGGGCAGTGGAAGCCCCCAGACTCTGACCTGTGTATAATCTTCCATGCTGTGCAGTGGAAGCCCCAGACTCTGACCTGTGTATAATCTTCCATGCTGTGAAGTGGAAGCCCCCAGACTCTGACCTGTGTATAATCTTCCATGCTGTGCAGTGGAAGCCCCCAGACTCTGACCTGTGTATAATCTTCCATGCTGTGCAGTGGAAGCCCCCAGACTCTGACCTGTGTATAATCTTCCATGCTGGGCAGTGGAAGCCCCCAGACTCTGACCTGTGTATAATCTTCCATGCTGTGCAGTGGAAGCCCCAGACTCTGACCTGTGTATAATCTTCCATGCTGTGAAGTGGAAGCCCCCAGACTCTGACCTGTGTATAATCTTCCATGCTGTGCAGTGGAAGCCCCCAGACTCTGACCTGTGTAAAATCTTCCATGCTGGGCAGTGGAAGCCCCCAGACTCTGACCTGTGTATAATCTTCCATGCTGGGCAGTGGAAGCCCCCAGTCTCTGACCTGTGTATAATCTTCCATGCTCTGCAGTGGAAGCCCCCAGACTCTGACCTGTGTATAATCATCCATGCTGTGCAGTGGAAGCCCCCAGACTCTGACCTGTGTATAATCTTCCATGCCGGGCAGTGGTAGCCCCCAGACTCTGACCTGTGTATAATCTTCCATGCTGGGCAGTGGAAGCCCCCAGTCTCTGACCTGTGTATAATATTCCATGCTTGGCAGTGGAAGCCCCCAAACTCTGGGAGTCTGAAGAAGAGGAGGAAGGTGGCTTTGAGGAGGTGGAAGACCAAACACAGCAGGCGTCCCAGAGGGCTTGTTGTCACCTTTCGGGGACCCTTGGTGGCTGGGTGGAGGAAGAGACCTTCAATGACATCAGTGAGGACAAGGAACGGGACATGGCTAGCTTGGATTCCAACCTTGTGCAAATGGGGAGTTTGCGGTTGTTTGCTGTGCATTAAACGGGGAGATTGGTCTGTTACTGTGAAGCGGGTGTAACCCTTACACTACCTGATCGATACAACATCATACCTGATGTTTTAAAGCATGGTTTTCCAAACAATTTAGTAATGAGGTGATTTATGCCCTTTATGGCTTAAAACCAGACTCTGCATCAACTATGTAATTTTCCGTGGGAGTTTTGCCATTAATAATGAGGATTGCAGTATACCTTTTTGAATTGGACAAACGCCTTATTTATATTGATGAGCTTTCAAGAGGTCTGACCTCTCTTTATCAAGTCTGCAGCAATACTGACATGTAATAAACATACACCAATATATACCAATATATACATGAAAAAAACAGAGCAGTGTAGTCCACAGTGATATCCTTCCTGTTGGACAAGCCAAATCTGTTATAGTAAAATAAGTAAAATTCACAAGAAATTGTGATAATGTGTTAGAAAATCAAAGTCCACATTAGTGTTGAAGAATGTGATCATCTTTATTTCAAATGCTTTTCTCTCTTGGATGTTTTGAAATTTCCCTCTGAGTATTTTGATCTTTAGGTTTTGGATGGAGTGATCATTCTGGCTAAACTGGTGTCCAACTGGGGTACAATACCTGTCTTAATTGTGCTTTCTTATTGATGTCTGGGTAAATTTATCCTTAACAACCCAATGTAAATAACCTAATGATCTTCAATTGTGGATAGATAACCCAATCAGTCGAGTGGACCCAGGCAATGCCAAGGAAACATTCCCCAGACCATAACGCTGCCTCCACCAGCTTATGTTCTTCCAATAATGACTGCAAAGTGTTTGTTCTCAGAGGTTTTGCGCTTGACATGCCACCGTCCATCCAGTCAATGGAGCAGAGAAGGCAACCTTTTGGCAATCAGAAGATGTCAAATATTGGTATTGTTGTGCAAATTAAAGTCATTTCTGAGCCACGTCAGCATGGGAGCAGTGACCAGCCGTCATACGTAGCAGGGTTGGCTGTACTGTTGTTTTAGAGATATGTCTGGTAGCGCTAAAGTGCCTTTGGACAATAAGTTGCCGTCCTAGGCCCCTTCCTCTTCTCCATCTACACCACCTCCCTTGGCACCCTCATAAAATCCTTTGGATTTCAGTATCATCTCTATGCAGATGATACTCAAATCTACCTCTCTGCACCCGATCTACCCCCCTCTCTTTTAGCTCAAGTTTCCAACTGCCTCTCTAGCATATCCTCCTGGATGTCCGCCCTTCAACTCAACATGTCTAAGACTGAACTCCTAATCTTTCCACCCTCTACTATAGCTTCCACTCCTCAAATATCTCTCACTGTTGACAACACCATCATCACTCCCACCTCCCAGGCCCGTTGTCTTGGGGTTCTACTGGATCCCGCCCTCTCTTTTATTCCTCACATCCAATCGATAACTAAATCTTGTCAGTTTCACCTAAAAAACATCTCCAAAATTCGTCATTATCTTACACAAGACACAGCTAAAATTCTAATACACTCTCTCATCACTATCTCGACTCGACTACTGCAATTCCCTTCTTGCTGGCCTCCCCATCTCTCGTCTGTCTCCCCTCCAATCCATAATGAACGCCTCCGCTAGACTCATCTTCAATACCAAACGCTCAGTGTCTGCAGCTCCTCTCTGTCACTCCACTGGCTTCCCATAGCTTCCCGAATCAAATTTAAAATCATGACCCTAACACATAAAGCCCTCAACAACAGTGCACCCCCTTACATCTCTGCTCTTGTTTCAAAATACTCTCCCAACCGCCCCCTTCGTTCTGCTAACGACCTTCTTCTTTCCTCCTCTCTCATCACCTCCTCTCACTCCCGTCTTCAGGACTTTTCTCGTGCTGCCCCTACTATTTGGAACTCCTTGCCTCGCTCCATTAGATTAACTTCCTGCCTCAAAACCTTTAAAAAATTACTAAAAACACACCTATTTAAAAAATCATATCACCTTCAGCCTTTTTTAATTACACTGCACACTCCACAGCTTAAAAACACTCCCACCCACAATCTACAGTACAGCTCACAGACCCCTCCAATTGATTAAAAAAATTGCATTCACGTTGCCATTTTGTATTTGTCACCCTCTTGTATCACACCTAAACCCTTAGGCCCTCATTCAATTGCGATTTGGCCAATTGAATAGGGCTCTAAATAAGGACATAACATATATTTTTTAAAGAAGTTTTTACTTAGTAAGCATCTATCCAAAAGCAAGGTTTTCACTAACTAAAAACTTCTTTAAAAAAATATGCTCTGTGCTTATTTAGAGCCCTATTCAATTGACCAAATCGCAATTGAATGAGGCCCATAGATTGTAAGTTTGCGAGTTTTCAATTGTGTGTCCGTGTCTTGGAAACAAGCACTATGTACATTTGATTATATGCTCAAAAACAGGGCCCTCCATTCTTTAAGGTGTTAAGTTTGTTTTTTGCCATGTACTAACCCCCTGTACAGCGCTACGGAATATGTTGGCGCGATATAAATAAAGATAATAATAATAATAATAATAACTGTATCAGTTGAGCTGTTTCAGAAATACTGCCACCCTTGGCTGGAAAGCCATTGATCATCCACTTTTTAAATTCAGATAGACTGCACATTTTACCCATGACAGCAATGGTTGATATGTTTGCAGAATGCCTACATGTCACCTTATATACCCACTAAGCCAACACATGACACGTACCGTATTTCACGTGACGTCAATAGTAAGCAGTGGTCATAATAATGTTAGATTAGATAAAGGTAAAGACAGGGAAACTTAGATATACCTCTAATGATAAAATAATTGCATAATTATTAGGACTTGTAACTCAATATTCTGTCATTTCATGAAGAAGTATGAGAGCATATATATTACTTAGCTATATAGAACTTTTCTGGTGCTGTTTTTAACACTATAAAAGTATTTTTTTCTTATGTCATTATTTAAAACATACACTATCATGATTATAATGCTGTATTTCAATCTGAAGTCCAAAAATATAATCCTTAAGCAGGCAAACACTTTATTTTCAGTACACTGCAAATTTTAGCAGTGTTGTATTATAATTAGGTAAACACGTTGTTGTATTTATCTTTTTTCTGCTACTTCTGCTTCTTTTATATTTGATAACTATTTTACAATACAGCTAACATTTCTTAAAGAGTTGTAAACATAGTTAGAAATATAATTTAAAAAAAATTAACAAGTAAAACAGAAGCAGTTGGCAGTCAGTTCCTTTTTGGAGTTTATTTAAAAGTATCAGTTATAACCAAAAACTATGATCCTTAATCACTCTCTTTAGAAAAAGACCCCTCAGTTTACTGGGTCTCAGTTGGCAATTTATCCATGTTTATGTTTGAAAAAAGCATGTATTTTGCTACTTAGTAATGCTCATTTAGTGTCTCAGTGGAGTTTCATGGGCCAAAAACATTTTTCAGCCAAGTTAAAATTAAGTTTAAAGATGCATGGCTCCAATTATTTCTGCTTAAGTACTCTAAAACATAGCCCATTAAAGCTTGTAAAATCTATAGGCATGCTTTTTTAATTAAGCAGATTGCTTAATAAATAAGATATAGGAGAGAAACGTATTCAAAGCACCCCTTAACATCTTAAGATCCAGGAGACATCAGAAAATAAACTATTTTTCATTTGCATCGTAATAGATTTGTCTCAAAGATAAAATCAGAAGCTTGTGGCATAGCGTACAATAATTTATAATAACCAGAACAATAAAATATGGTCAAACTCCTGTATGTGCATGTTCTAACCATACCTTTACACGATATGGTGATGGGCAACATGGGGAAGTCACATAAGCTGCGTCAAATGCCACTATATATAGGCTAGAAAAGCCCTTGTTTTAGGGCATTCCTTAATAATGGTAGTTCAAATTACATCAAATATGTATTCATATAAGGCAATAATTTTAAAAAAATAGTTTTTAGCTAAAAAAATAGATACACGTGTACTCCTAAAGGCAAATTAAAAGTTGGTTACTAAGGAAGCTTAATAATCACTATAGGATAACTTATAGAAAACAGTATGTGGGAAATATCTATCATAATTATAGTGAAAATAACAATTAGAAAGAACACTTGAAAACAACTTTTTGATTAGTATATTTATGTCATGCCATTGCGTTCAATATGCAGTGTAAATATTATAATCACATATTAACTTTATTGCTCAATTATTACAAATGATGAATTTAGGATAATAAGACGTCAGTGCAGATATATTAATTCAGAGTTAAAAATAAATTATTATTATTGTTTATTTGTAACACGCCAAAATATTCTGTATTAAGCACAAGCCAAAAGCAATATTAACACATTGCAAAGAGTGAAGGGCCCTGTCTTTGAGCTTAGACTCTTTCCCAAAGGCACCTTGCAAGGCTGAAAACTCTCAAACTTACAATCTAAAGAAATGCTTTGTGTTCAAGTATTCTTTTGCTCTGTTAATGAAATATCCTCTTTTGAAGAACTACATTTGAAAATAGTCAAAATGTGCTTAGAGCGTAAAAAAATACTACAGTCTTTGTAAAAAAGAAAATAATTAAATTTTTATATGCATTTATAGTATTGTGAAATGTTGTATTTTGGTTTCTGTTGATCAAATTCCTAGTGTGAGAGGAGACTATGAATGCAGAGGAACCTTCTATCTATGTAATGGGAATGTGGCAAATAAAACTGCCAGTGCTCATTAGTTAATAATGCACAGTCTCCTGAAAAAATACATACAGAATAAGTTCAGAAAAGAAAATGCAATAATTGGATATAAAACATTGCTATAGTGAAATGTTTTATTAGCCTGACATCTGTGGTGACATAATTTCCTGTAAAAGAACAATAATGCTATATTTCATTATAAAAGTGTAAAATTGAGGACGATACTTAATAATGCTGTTAAAGTACAATAAATAATACATTAAGTAAACTTACACAAGGAAGTTCAAATTTTTGCTCTCTACAGCGCCAGTTCTCGTTCACATAGGGAAACCCATGGGAAACACAGCTCATATGCATGGATGTTTATTTCCATATACCCACTGAGAACTGACAATGTGTGATTCTTACTGTAAAGGAGAACCGGCAGATGGTGGAGTAAGCATTTGGGCCCTGCTTCCTTGTGGGGCAGTTTTAGAGTGAATAAAATTAATTTGCATAGTAATCTGTATATATATATACTGTATATATATATATATATATATATATATATATATATATATATTTATATATATATATATATATATATTACCATTCTCTTCTGTATATTTGCATCTTTTCTTTAGCTTCATACAAAAACACTTTTACTCTCTTGGTGTCTCCTGCAGCTCCAGTAGAGAGAAATCTGTGTTTCTTTCTTATTGTCTGATAAATTAGCAGACTATGTCAGCTTAGTCAAAGGTTTATATAATAACTTAATTTATGTACATTGCTACGGAATATGTTGGCGCGTTATAAATGAACTATAATAATAATAATAATAATAATAAAAAATTTTTAAGGTTTATTATTATTTAAGCCTTTGACAAAGCCATAACTACGGCGAAATGACAGTCAGACTGTATTTTTTGGCATATTCTGCCCTTATAGCATTGTGAAATCTGCCATTTTTATCATTTTAAATAACTATTGGAGGAATTTGCAATACACTAGACTTTATTACATTTAAGAGTAGAGACGAACTAAAGCTATTTATAGAAGGTGTGGATATCAAACAATAAGATTTATATGATTAGAATCCTGCTTTAATACTATAAAAAACATTCATATATATAAAACTCTTATACTGGATTAAAATATATTAAATATGCAATAATAGCTCAAATGATCTTATTTATATTTTGATCATAAAGCTTCTATATTTAGGGCAATTCATTCGTTTTAGAGCTGAACTAGTAAGAAGCTTTCCAGTGTAGGAGGCATCGTTTTAAGGATCATTGGACTAAGTTATAAGCAAGGAATGAACAAATTAAATATAAAAAAACAGCTCAAATGAGCTTATTTATATTGATAATATATCTTCTATATTTAGGGAAAATAGCAAACTTTTTGGGCTGAATTATTGTGAACTCTTCCAGTATAGGAGGTATCCTTTTAAGGATCATAGGACCAAGACACTCATAGGACCTGTGATCAGGTGTATATGATTAAACTGCTCCAGAAGTTAACTCTTTCCAACCTCCTGGTGGAAAAATAGGTTTTAAAAGTCTGTCTCTCACACAAACCAGTGGGACATTACACTATTCTTTTTAGATATTATTTAAAAATTAAACCACTATTTAAAATATACTATTTCAAACATCTACACTAGGGAACCTCCCAACTCTACCTCTATCCAATATCAAAATATTTTCACTATACGAGCAGAAAAACATGCCCCACCCAGGAAGTTGCTAGCAAGACGTGCTAGCGCAGGTGTCCTGATCGACAGAGTCAGCGTGTACCAGGAGTCCTCTAATGTGAAGCTGAACGGGAGAGAGCTGACCCACTACCGATAGGATCCAGTACTGCCTATAGAATCCAGCACCCCTAACTTGATTAAGCCGAACAGCCCTTATGTGACATGAGTCCTTTGATGTGGGACTGTGTGGGGCAGGCTGGGAGCCGCAGAGAGGCAGGATAGCCCACGCAAGTTTGGCCTAGTTTTCCCTTGTTGGGAGATCCCATAAAGAACTGAGGATATGGTGGAAAGTCATCATAATGACAGCTCCTATGTGTTGCAACATATAAGAAGCTGTGTTGTTATTATGAAAAGCTTGTTAATGGTTTTCATTGAACATTAAGAATGAGGACAGAAAATTGCACTGGTGGTAATATTCAGATCTATAAAGAAAATTATGTTTGTATATATACTTAGTGAAATTGTCAAGGAGTACACAAGTGCATGATAACATACCTCACTTTGCATCGATTTTCTTTCGTAAGAACAGTGTGTGTGTGTGTGTGTGTGTATTTGGGGGGGGGGGGGGGAGGGGGGGTGAGAGTATTGTCTGCAAGAGACCCATTGGGTTAGAGGCAGGGAACCCTTTTTGACTGAAAAGATATACAGTAGCAGGATATATGCCAGCTTTAAGAAAGAAGCAAGAGGAGTATCAATTCTTTTCAATAAGAAAACAAAAATAAAAGAAGGATATAAAAAAATTAGATCTAGAAGGAAGATATATAATCTGGATGGGTAAGATTAATAATGAATCCTATATTATTCTAAATTTAAAGTAGCAAAATAGAGAAATTTTGAGGAAGAAAATATTGGAGTTCTTTAATATCAACAATAACTCTATTGACTCTAAGCCAATAATTTGGAACGCTCTTAAGGCTTACATAAGAGGGCTCCTTACTTCATAGGCAATACACAAAAATAAATAAAAAGGAATACCATTACAGAGTTTATATATTAAATTAAATGAGTTAGAAAGTGTGTATAAGCAAGCTCCAGATAAAGAACGTGGTTTGGAAATAAATAATGTCCAAAATCAAATTAAGAAAATCTTACAGAAACAAATAGATAACAGAATTTGGCTTATACAGCAAAACAATTATCACCTGGGGAATAAGGTAGGGAAAGTATTAGCTAATAGGTTAAACAAAAGAAATGTGTATAATAATATAACTAAATTAAGAGATCAAGATGGGAGAGAATGAGTTAAGCTGAAAGAAGTTGAAGACATACAGCCACATTAAATTAGAAGCTTGTATCTGCAACATGAAACCCTCAACAGGTGCCAGCATGAAGAGTTGCGTGTTAAATTAAAACAGGCTAATAGATACAGGCTTACGAGTCAAACCCGTAAACCATTTTTCGCTCGTTGGATGTGCGGCCTTGGACGTGATCAATTTGTCTAATTTGTAGTTACAGGTTGGGATGGAGCAAATGGCAGCAGAGATCGTCAGAATTATGTCACTGAAAAATGGTGGTAGGATTTACAAAGTCTTACGAGGTTAAACTATGAGTTATGATCGGGCCCACATTCCAGATGTAATGCAATATTGATAAAGCTGTAAATATGATATTCTATCACATGCGAGTTACAGTATATGTATTAACACACTGATTGCCAGGATCGATATAACACAAAAATTATACATGAAACTAAGTATTTTTCTGGGCCGATTTGTGGGCTTGATAATGTTGTGCTATTAATTCTAAGAACTAACATCACTTTCCCTTTTAATATTAGTACAGAAGTGTGTTTTTATTTGCATTTCAAGTGCTACATATTGGACTTTACCCCCCTTGCGAGTCCTCTCCAGCACTCGTTGGGCTTTGGGCTTGCTCGCGTGTGACAATTTAAAAGCTACTTCACCCCAGAGATGCTTGAATCTGCTATAATTACGATTCCAAAGTTGGGGGAAAATGAGTTGGATTTTAGGAACTACCGGCCAATCTCCCTACTTAACATAGACATAAAAATGTATGCAAAAGTATTGACATCAAAGTTGAATCAGATATTGTTAGACCTTATTGATACGGATCAAACAGGTTTCATCAAAACTAGGAAAGGTATTGACAATGTGAGAAAACTTTTGAATTTAATAGCTTATGCAAAAAATGCAAAGATCCCAACGCTTTTCCTTTCCTTAGATGCCGAAAAGGCATTCGATAGGGTGAATTGAGACTTCATTAACCAAGTATTAAGTGATTTGGGATTAAGAAGATTTTTTACAAAGGTAATTAAAGCCCTTTTTAAACAGATACTTCAGCCCATGTTTTGGGTACAGGATATAAATCAGACACATTTGGAATAAAAAATGGCACTAGGCAGGGTTGTTTTCTCTCTCCTCTGGTCTTTGCATTGGTCATCGAACCTTTGGCAATTCTAATAAGAAATACTGAGCTAGTCAAGGGGTTAGAGACACAAAATACAATTAATAAAGTAACCATGTTCGCAGATGATGTTGACCATTGAAAATCCACTCAAATCCTTGACATAAATATTTGCTTGTATAAATGAGTATAGTAAATTGTCTTATTACAAACTGAAGTCTTCAAAAACAGAGGTACTATCTCTTAATATAGATTCAGAAACAAGATCCGGCCTCAAGGAGAGATATTCTTTCTATTGGCAACAAAATGTGATCACCCATTTAGTTATAGAAATAACATCTAATTTTTATCAGCTGATTAGACGGAACTATGATAAAGTTTATAAACAAATTGGCGATATACTGAATGACTGGACGTAATTAAACTTATCGCGGTCTGGTAGAATATCAGCTATCAGCGATAAAGATATGGATTCTTCCTAAAGTCACTTACTTACTTAGACGTATTCCTTGGGAAATTCCTCAAAAGTGGCTACTAAGTTTTCAATCTTTAATTAATGGATTTATGAATAACAATAAAAGACAAAGGGTAATATCAGATATACTACAAAGGCATTTCAAAAAGGGTGGTTTAGCAGCCCCAAATATATCGGAATATGCAGAAGCTATAAGATTGATTTAAATTATGGCTTGGAGTAATAATAAAGATATAACAAAATGTATTATAATTGAAAAAGACCTTTCAAAATAATTACATTTAGATTACTTAATTTGGAGTAACGGCAAAGATATAAAGTGGGATAAAACGTTATCATCTCTAGTGATAGATTTTCTATTAAAAACTTGATTTAAATACAATACAAAATGGAGATTAGTAAGCTTTCCCTCCTCTCTAACTCCCAGAGTATATCTGAATGAGGGTCCTCTTAAGATTAACAAAATCAATTGGGAGAGATTGGAATTTAAGAGATTATTAGATCTTTTCTCAAATGGGAAAATTAAACCCTTTGAAATACAGAGGAAAGAAAATAGCCCTCCTGAAGAAAAATGGTTAGAATATAACGCTTTACTTACTGTTTTGTCTAATAAAGAGTATAAACAATTAATAAGGCCAGTTACACAATTTGAAAAAGAAGTTACAAAACAAGGAAAGAAAAACACGATAAATACGCATTTAAAAAATCTAAGAGAATTGTAAGAAGTAAAAAAATATATAAAAATTATTAAATAGGAGGAAGAGTTGGGAAAGCAATGGAATCACATTTCATGGCATAAAGCTTTTGAATTGACTGCTAAAACTATAAAATGTGTTAATTTAAAAGATATATATTTCAAGGTTATCCAGAGATGGCACGTAGTGCCAAGCCAAGTTGCTAAATTTAGTAAAGGAAAAGATATAGACCTTTGTTGGAGATGCAAAGCCCATAAAGGCACCTTTGAACATAAATGTTGGAAATATTGGTCTTCTTGTATAGAAAATATGTAAAATATTGTAAAAGATGATATTGATCTCACACTTGAAATGGTTTTGTTCCACGTATTTCCAGTTGATCTGAGTTATAAAGTTAAATACATTATGGTCCATATTTTATCAATTGTTAAATGGCTGATAGCCTTAAATTGAAAAAAAAGAAATATCTTCCTACTTGGGGAGAAATAAAAAAGATAGTGTTTAGAAATAGATATATTTTATTGAATTTAACATGCATACACAATTGAAAAATAATAACAACTGGAAAATGTGGGACGATGGGTTAACTATGTAGTGATGGGACTTTTACGAATCTAAATGATATAAAGTCTAATATTCAGAGATGCAAATGGGTTGTATGTTCATGTTTGTATGTATGATCTTGTATTTCTCTGTGATTTTTAAACAAAAAAAAATAGATAAAGGTGAAATAATACACACGTTAATTTATTACCATTTGGATGCATTTTTTGCTGCAATGGAATTTACTATTTTGGTTTCTTCTGATATACTTCCATTTGCACAATGGAAAAGTTTCACCTAGAACTGTTAATTATTTTAGTAGTATTAAGGGAAAGCTCATGCTCAATGACATGTTGCTGAGAGAACCAGTTCAGATTGAACCTTGGAGTAAAGAATAATTATGTAAAGAAAAATGCATAAAGACTGTGTTTGCTTTCTAAAACATTTTGCACATTGACTTCAGTTATTCGAAAGTAGGCAAAAAAATGCATTTCCATTTAATACAATTTGCAGGCCTAATGAAATAGCCCTGATACCACAGCAACATTTCCCAATGTAACATTTCCCAATGCATTACATTAACCAGCATCACTAAGGAGCCAATAAATTGTTATTTGGTAAAGATCCTGACCATAAACAAAACTAAGCAAGGAGTTTATTTTCCATCAGTCCTGTTGTCAGTTTTGGTTGCTGTGCTATCTCCAAGGGCTTTATATTCAGTAAACTCAGAAGGATGCAATTTACCTGCCACAAAAATTTAGAAATAAGCTCTAAAGGGTCCTCCCATTGAAGAAAGGAAAAGGGCTGATGCAGCTTCCGACGTACAAATGTGCAAGTAAACGTAGCCTAAACTATCCATGCACACATTGTTCAGAAATTCAGAACAGCTGGAGCAATCAACATTCCCCTGGATTTACTTTTACCTAGACCGGGGAAGTTAGTTATCTACGGTATGTATAATTTTGCAGTCCTGGGTAGGTAATGTTAAAGGGACATGGAGGGTTTCTGGATTTTACTATATAATAAACCTGTGTATCTATGTACTTGTATGTTTTTTTATTTTATTAAGGCGTGCTTAGAATCTCTGTTTTCACTGCCTAAAATCAAATAAATATTACCTGTAAGGATCTGTCCTCTGGCTCTCATGAAGACACAGACTCCGTAGTACTGGTTGAGCAGTTTTGCATACTATCCAATCAGTGACCATGTACTTTACCCCTTTTGGGCTAGTTTGAGAAAATGAACAGTCAGTACTACAGAGTCTGTGTCTTCATGAGTTGCAGAGGGCAGAAGCAACAAGTCCTTTTTGAATGATTGCAGAAAGTAAAAACAGAGCTTATAGGCTCTTATTAATAAAATAAAATACATGTAAGTAAATAGATACACAGGTATATTATAGAACTAGTAAAATCGAGTAATCCCCCTTGTCCCTTTAACACTGTAATCCCATGTTAGTCTGCACTCCAGTGTACCAAATGTTGCAGTACAAAGTTTGTTGGTACTTTGCTTTTATAATAATTCAAGCAGAATACACTGGTTTCAGTTTGTTAGCTGTTTCATGAAATCAAGCAAACTAATGTTTATTTCCACTCCATTAAACCAAAATCAATAGTTTGATGTGCATTTGCACAAATTGTATTGAGTTATTAATATCAGATAATATACAACAGAGGCGCCTTACTTTGCCAGAAACTGTGTATTTCAAGTGACTTCATACATGAGGTGTAATTGTGTATGGACTTTGGAAATATGCAACGTGCGTTAGACCATGATATAAATGTGGGAGGCATCGCCCCTCTGATCAGTGCTTAAAGAACACTGTGTTCATAACTAAACTTGTACATGTTTTGACATTTTGTAATAATTATTATTTTATGTTGTGTTGCATTTCCTTTTCTCAACTGATCCTATCTGCTTCATTCGTATGAGGATGTGTATGTCTAAAATGTTGAGCTCCATTACAGAACAGTGACATATTACATAGAAAAAGTAATAAATTAAACAATTGTTGTGGTAAACTACTTCTCCACAAAATCTATTACACAAGCTAGGAACCGACCCCACGCTGATGAGAAGTAGTAACCTTGAAACAGCTGTCCGTGGGTGGGTTTCCTGGCTTGTACATAATCTATCTTGGGCTTTGCTTAAAGCTGTGTAATACCACAGGCATATGCCTAAAAGGAGCCATGTTTGAAATGGTATTGGACTAAAGAGCAAAGCCTTTTTGAGCACATTTGCATGTCCCTGCCCAGGTTCCCAGAATGCAGTGTAATAGCTGTATTTCTTGGAATTCTGAGCAAGAAACAAGTTTTTTATCTTATTTTAGATGTTCAAATGTGAACACAAATGTACTATTGATTTACTATATAAAAAGTAGTACATTCATTCAAATTAAAATCAAATGTAATTCTTCAAATTAATATATTTTACATATTAGGCAACACTGGTCATTTATGGGTTGATTGCGCTACTTCCTGCTGAATGATGGATTTGAGGGTATTATTGGGATTGGCCATTAACCTTCCATTCTATGTTCTGTAATGTTCACATGAGTAAAAGTTGGGATTTACTGACACCTGGTCACTGATCTATCACTGTCTTCCTAGCAAGGATCAAATAACTGTGGAGGCGTGGAGTATTTCCATAGGTACTCAAACCCATCCTGCTGCCTGACGCTGCCTGTCAGGGGAGGAGATTGCTTGTCCTTTCTGACATCATAGTCATTTGCAGCCCTAGGCAGTTGCTTATGTGGCCAATGTTTCAATTCACCTCTTAAGAACAAAGCCAGCTATTCAGAATCAGAAATAATTGACTTGTTGCCTTTCCAGTTTGTATCCTGACTCTTTGTTTGCAGGACTTCTGACTTTTAAGTTATTCTTTCCTGGCCTTTATTAACCTATAAGTTAGAACACTTTAAGACAACTTAGATATTTCAGTACTATACTCAGTACTGTATCATTTCATCTAAATTAGTCCAATTTATAATGTATCTGACCTTTATAAATAAATGCTCATCTGCTGTTTGTCTAAATAATAGATGTGATTTGTCTGTGCACTTTCATATATTATGTTGAGGTATATTTTCAAACTACTAATGCATACTCACCCTAGAGTGGTAAATATAATCTGTTTAGGATTACAGTATGATAAAAACTATATATAGGTCTGAAAAATGTCAGTGTGACTTGGGGTGTAATTGACCAGGAAAAAGTAATCAATTTAGTTTTTAATTAAAAACAGCTGATGCCTCTGCTGGGCTCTAGGGGAAACCATGACTTTATGTGAAGGTTGTTTTTGTGATGAGGGTATTTACATTTCTGTAGGAGCAATGTTTGCAGTTTACATTGCAATAACCTGTTTCTGAACATGTAAAAAGGAAGGGGTAGGTGTCAAGGTGTCAGATTCTAAAAGCTCCAATGAAATAACAAAAATCCCTCCCCTCTTCCTTTTGCCTCCGCCCTGCCACTCCTTCCAATGATAAATAAGATAAGCTAATTTCCTCAGACTCCAAGTATACAGGAAGTGCTGAATCCAGATGTGATAGATCTCTTAATGAATGCGATTTTAAGTTTTTAATGATTTTATTTTTATGGGTCACACAGTTGGTAATATTGTGGTTTTGTTACATACTTTACAAACATGTGGAGTTTTACCTAAACTACTTTGCTCGATTTTATAACTATAATGCTGTAGTTTGTATTTGTATTTTCTATCTCAATGATTAACTTGGTGCAAGTAGTTAAGCAATGCGTGCATATCACCTGTTGGAGTATATAATATATATATATATACTGTATATATGTGCAGTTTAATATACAGAGCAATATACATTTTGTTTTAACTAATTCAATTTAATTAGTTAATTTTATAATTCACTTTTGAAAAAATCAATGGTTAACATAAAGTTGTCATACTTATACCTTATAAAGTTACATGTTTTAGGATTAAACCCTCCTTTAATACATTTTATTATTTAAAAGAGCACTCTATAAATATGAGACTTCGCTTTCCCCTCATTCATTTCACATTTTGTGATGGTTATTTATCAAATTGTCTAATTCTATATTTGTATGTTTTTATAAATAGAAAGTTGCATTTTGAATTCCCTTAAATCCCAAAAAATAATTTTATATAAATTTCTACAAAGGCTGTTAAGTAGCTGTATATGTTAGATTGCCAAAGCTATTTGATGGTTTTAAGTGTCCAAGGTTTAAGGTTTGTCTCTGCTGCTTTGATGTATAAGTTACGTTTGTTGTTAGTAATTGCATTTATGATGTAACGGACAACAAGAGTACTACAGTAGTCACCTACTCATACCTGGTAGTCAGCAAACCATAACATGCCATTTCCAAACCTTTGATCCTCTGGTGTTTTTTTTTTTCTTCTTTCAACAGAAAGTACAGTCCATAGACTCAACCAGAAGCCCTTCTAATCAGCATTGAACTGGAAGGAGCTTGCCTTGTTCATAAACCAATTAGTGCAGACATTCATTGTATTATAGAAGAAGTCTACATCTGGAGCCAATTGTTCGTGCCTACCTGGATATATCTGTATTTGCTGTGAAATACAAGTAATATCTAAATCTCAGTGGGTACTTCAGGCATCAAACCAGCAAGTTAGATTATTTTAATTAGCACATTTCTTTTTCTGTTCACAAACTAAGTATAGTCATATTAGTGACACTAAAATGATGCTGGGGTTGTGCTTAGCTCATTAACAATATTATACTATGCTAAAAAAACAGTTACCTTGGCCACTGAACTTTGGGAACAACCTCACATGCTTGTGTGTAAACATGCCCGGTTGAAACAATTTAACAATTAAGTTTACTCAATTTATCTGTCACTCATACTGTTTATTTTTTTCCTACTGGGCATGCTCCTCTTCTTTTTTACCCTGCACTGCTAATCTTAATTAACTGCTGTTCATAAGGCCATTATCAGAGGGTAAATATTTGTACATAACTCTAGCTACCATATTAATTTTAATGCACTTCCACTTAGAATTTTAATTACAACCGTACAGCTGTAATTATGTTTAATTTTGTATGTAGTTTTTATTCTGCTATAACTGGGACTCTTTCTGTGCCACTTTATCCCCTCAATGAAACACTATAGAGATGTTTATGTTATTTTTACTAAAATGTAGATCTGATATTGCGATTCGTCATTTACAAAATCATTTTCTTCTAAACTGACACAATCTCTCTGAGCTTTAGTCTATACTATATTACGTTCACATAACCAGCCTTTTGATGGATTGGCGATAAAGTGAGCACACAGCTAAATTGGTTCTATTCCTTTATCAGCAGGAGGCAATACATTCCTCAAGTTTTTACTTGACTCTTGTGGCTTAGCAAAGAAGTGGTACAATTATTGTAGGCAATAGCCTTGGGCTGTCGTGCCAGTCAACTTTAAAATCAAAAACGCAGGTGCATCACTCGTGCTATTCCCTGTGACATTTATTATTTTTTTGTATGTGTGATGCAACATGATACACTAATACATAACTACTCATAACCCAGACGGATCTTTAAAGGCAGGTATATCCTGTGGGGATTGCAAGAAATGCAAGATATAATTTACTGGCATAAATATCGTAGTTCATATTTAAATTGTAATATCTAAATTAATCATGAAATAATGTTCAATTAAAGAATTGATTAACAGATTTTAGTCACAACATTTCTATCATGCATTTGAAAGACTATATTTTATACAATAAAAAGATTTATTTTTGAAAAATTATTGTAAAAAATCAATTATATTAAGAAAATTACTGTTTAAAGAATGTTGAAATAAGTAAAAAATAAGACCAATGTTTTTGAAACACATTAGCCTAACCAGTGGATTTATTTTTCTATTCAAAAGAATAGTAACGAAATACAGTTAAACGATCCAAAAAAAGTACTCTCTATATGATGTAATAGGTTAGAATAAGAGTGGAGAAGACAATCCTGCCCGAACCTTGGGTTATTGTAATTTTTCAACCTTTTAGACATATGCTATTTGAAAGAAACTCTGTAAAGGACAACTGTGGTCATATTTTCAAATGTACTATTTAAAGAAGTACACTTAAAAATATGCATCATATGTTTAGATTTTAAAACAAAAATTCAGACTCTAATTTATTATATTTCATGTGAAAGGATGCTGCAGTGGCATCTAGAGAGGAGACAGAATACACAGGAAGTGTATCACAATGCAGAAATGGTGACTACATCTGCCAGTGCTGTGCAGTGTAATGTCCCAGTCTATCAGGGACCTTGTCTGAGCAACATGTTGCAGAATCTTGCTGAGAGATGATCTTTGTCTTCATGAGCTGCTGCAGGGGATATTTGCTTGAAATGAGACAGTATAAACAGAGCTCATAAACATTTAATAAAACAAACTACATACACGTAAATAGATACCCAGGTAAATTACAAATCTAGTAAAATTTAGAATAGTTACATATCCCTATAAAATTACACTGTCGCCCTAACAGGAAGGAAATGGATGTATGCATACATTGTATAATAGTGGACCATCCTCAGTAGATGTGTTTATAACAAACTGATGTTCATTAATAATGCTATGAGATCCAACTGTTTCAAATTACTAGAACAATGGTAAGGCTAACAATGTGCTAGACATTGAGATTATCCAGAATCAACCAATCAATAACATCACAGTAAAGAAATGTAAGGTTAAAAATCTGTGCATTTGGGCCTATTTCATGTATACTTGTAATAAAAGTCAATGACATCAGTGATAATTTCTAGCAAGTACAAACGCCTCACAATAGGAATTAATTTAACCATCCAGGATCAACACATCATGACATCAGTTATACAGTAACACAAAGAGATCATATGATCATCCAATCTTCTAATCTGATATTCTATTGGTATCTTATTTCAGCTCCAAGGACATCTGAGTCCAAGACCAAAGCTGAGGAGACAATATGAGAAATAGCAGGATCCCTGTTATGAGGAGGTGGAAACATATGCAGAGGAGGAGCAGCAGAAACAGCATTACCAGGAAGAAACATCGGCCAGATGAGGACCAAATGTATGAGGAAGAGGATGATAGATTTATGTGGTCAGTGGGGTAACCTGCAGGCCCATCAGCAACAAGGGTGGACTTTGAACCCACTGCCCCCTCCTGCCACAGATAGATCCAACTCCTGGGGTCTCCTATTGACATGATCTAGGATCCTCTTCCACCTTCCCACCATTCCAACCCTGCCGCCAACACTGATGCAGCTTCCATCAGCGGTTGCCAGCTGCTCACCCCAAGGGTGATCATTGGAGACCAATTATGTCGGGATATGGAGAGGAATCACACTCAAAGGAGGCATACATAGCCAGGGCCGATCCAAATACAAAACAATCATAGTTCACAGCTTCAAATAAATCTGGATCTCCAACAAAAAGCCCCTCGCGAGTATAGCATCATCCACTCTGGAGCAGTCCCCAAGCCACCATGAGCTAACCCCCCCTGCCTCAATCCCTCCACCTGCACCACCGCCTCAACCATCAGCTATGCTTCCACTTGCATCTCCTTGGAGACCCACAAATGGGAGAGGGCAGGGTGGCGCATGTGTGACTGTGACTAGGAAGAGGAGGAACTGGAAAGGCATCTCATTTAATCATTCTCAAATACAGTTCTCAGTGAAAATCTATTGGTCAAAATGTTAACTTACTCATGCTTGACCACAGAGTAGATGATCACGGCCTAAGTGATGTTGATATATAGTATCCATGGGGTTAGCCACCATCACATGGTTATGGTTAACATTTCACCAATTGATGGTGTATATGCAGTAGAGAAGAAATGATGCAGCGACTATTTAATTGTATTTACGGATTAACCTATTTATTTTATTTTAGACAACTTTCACAGGCAGTTTATTCATCTGCAACTAGTGCTTGCAAATAATGTAAGTTTTAAGCACCATGATTGATGTTACATTTAAAATATACCAATGCACAGTTGACTGTGGAATGGCATAGTCCTACAATAATATGTTAATCAAACTCAACATTTATACATGTATGAGCTGGGCATTTCATCCTGCTTAACAGTGTCAGACCAGATAGGCTTTTCTGATCTTATTAAAATACATTAAAGCTGATGACCTTTGTTTATCACCAATGATCATGTCTACATATTTAGATGTCATGATATCATAACACCTGTATACCTTTAACATGTGATATCAATGTGGCTAAACTATTTCATATAGACATACTGAGTCCTGGCCTTCTTATTTTGGTCACAGCTAAGCATTCCTTGTGAGACACCACATCATTGCTAACTATCTGCAATTGATCTTGACAACTGAATGTAGATGAACATGAGAGCAATAACTGTATTTCTGTTAATTCTGAGCAAATTATGTGTTTTTTATTTTCTAAGCAGATGAAGACATGATGTATGTGCTATACACATTAATGGTTTCTTCTATTATATAAGTGACCAATGATGATATTTATATTCATCTAATTATCTTTATAGTGGTGTATTGACCACATGTGACTGTAGTAAATGCTATGCATTACCATTTTACATTGTTACTTTTAAGCTAACATATGACATTTTTATACAGCCTCCTGTCCTCTCGGGTAGCTTTTGCATCACTTCAATGATAAGACTACACCCTGTGGCTATAATAAACGTATATCCCTTTTATACCTAATGGCTACTGATTTGGGATATGACATTACATTTAATTTAGTTAATGTTCTAATATCTGTATCCATATCATATTAAGATGTAGTGGAGGGGTATAAATAATATATTAATAAATCCTCTGCATGAAGAGATTAAGAACATTTGGATAATAACATACTCATATGTGTATTTTAAATATGGATGATGGTGTAATATGTCTGGACACCTCTTTGTCTCCATGCTTTTGATTACTATAATCCTATGTTTCCATGTCAATAACATTATGTTAATTAGAAAATAATGTTGTTATGGCCAAGTGATTACACTTTACTTGTTAAATGTGATGTTAACTTCAAGATAATTTAAAATCAATTTACATTCTGGTGTAAACAACAGCTAGTTATATGCATTATCTGTGACTTCAAATTCAAATATTTAGCTTATTATTTATCTGAGACATGTTCATATGATCAGTACAAACCATAACAATGACATTAAGCTGTTGCATGAATTAGTTTGACCAAAGTGTGTTCAGTAGTGCAGTATTTTATATGTTGTTAGCACATATTTCTTCATTATGTATGAACAACAGTAAAACTTATTTTTGGAGGTGATACTAATAAATTGTTATATCATAACACTGTTCTGGATCACCATTTCACTGAAGAAATATTTAACAAATCACATGTTAGTTTCATAATATATTAATACACAAACACTGATTAAATTAAACATATTTATTGTATGTACATATTTTCTAACATGCACAACAGCAATGGCAGGAACTTAACAGGACAGGTCTACAAAGATTTTTGTTGATGGAGGTAAGTTTCCTGGGGCTCCTACTGCTTCTCCACAGCATCCTTCAGCTCTTGCTGGCTTTCCTCAATAGCTACATCTACATCAATGTGGTCCTCCTTGTCAGCATATGGCTCTATATCCCCATGTTCCTAGGTCTCTAAAACCCTGTTACCTGCTCCTCTAACATAATATAGGGGAAGGCCTGTGCTAAATAGTGTTTTGCCTGTAGATGTTCACTTCCAGCATGGATTACAGGCACCCATACACCCACAATCAGTGCCACTCCTCTATTTAAGACCCCCGGCTGTCCATTATCGCAGTTCTCACAGCGTGGTGTCTAACACACAACAGTATTGTGTACATGACATATCTTCCCATGAATGTGGCAAACATAATCACTCTCAGTACTTTTATGTGCTCTGGATCCATGCTGGCAATGACTAGTGATTGGGTGTGTGGCTAGCCCTGTTATGGTCAATGCATTACATCACCTGTTGTAGTCCATGTGATTTCAATTTCCTGATTTCAATAAGCCTATTGTGAACTGGAGTCAGTGTTACCATTGCCATTGATGTACTGTATGTTATGTTGTTATGTATTTATATATATATATATATATATATATATATATATACAAAATATTTGATATTCACAGATGAATGCAAACACACACATCAAACATTTTCTTACATTTTTACAGTATTATCTCTTTAACTGCATTTCAAAGCTCTCAGCAAACCGTTTTGAGCCTTTACAGGTGGTCTGAGTTACACGTAGGATTTTAGCGAGAAATCAGCTCATGTAAGGTTTACATACTGTACATATATACGTACAATCAGTAACTTGCGTGAGGACTGTTAACTACAATTAGGATAGGCTTTGAGATAAAGCCAATGGGAAAGCTAACCATAACTTGCCAAAGTGAATTTATACGTTGGCTATTTACATGTCACAGAAAAACGTGGATTACGAAAATAAAAACATGGTTAATACAATAAATAAAAACACGTATTGCTGAAGTGTCCAGATACTAGGTTTAACTGATTAAAAGTTTACACTCTATAGTATACTTCCCAACTGTCCCTCTTATAGAGGGAAGCTCGTTTTTTCAAGAGAAATATCCTTGTACCTCTTAGTCTCACAAATGATCCTCTATTGAAATAAACTCTAGCATTTAGGGGGAAATTTCAGTTTTGAAGCTTTGATTATGTCCCACACATTTCTCTTGTATCTGTCTGGAGCATTGATCACATTTTAAGGCCCCCTGAAGTGTCATAGTTATAGTGTGCTATTTTAAAGATCTTGAATTGATAATGTGCAAAATACTTTTACACCATGTTAACTATATGTATTTGTTTCTAAAAAAAATAGAAAATCTGGGAGGATTGAGAGGAACTATGAATTCAGATATGGTCCTCTCCAAATAGGACACTTGACAACAGTATTCAGTGGCAGAGTAAGACCGCATTGGATAGTCCTCTTCCTCAAGTTAGTGACAGTCTAAGTTTAAATCCCCCATAACACACTCAGGTTCATCTAACTGTAAGATGTTATGCTTTTATGTTCCTATCTTGTATACATTCTAATGTTGTCATTTCACTGCATACATGGGCATATTCAGGTATTATGCTGCCCTGGGCCCACCACGCCCCACTTACTGCTTCTCTTTTTCCCTTTCAATGTCTCTAAGTTTATGTGTGTTTATGTATGTATATATCTCAGAAAGTCTCCATTACACTTGCAGACAGAAACTTCATTGCATATAGACAATTCTGTGCATATACAACAATCTTTCAATATACTGCATTGGACCTTCAATGTGATGCCCGGTGTGATGGGACTAAGCAGAAACACACCCCTGGCTACATAATTAACAAACATACTACACTGGTCCTATGAAAATCTAAAATTTAGTTTGCAGATCATGCACAATAATAGTAATTTTACATAACTGTTTCAAGAATATACCTGAGCAGTGCAGTACAAATGCTTAACAATAGTCAGAATTTAAATGACCCTCAGAATATTAAAGGTGTTTATAAGTATATAATAATTATAGCAAGTGTAGTTAATGTTTCCTTCTTTATTATTGTTGATAATAAATGTAGGCAGAAAACAACTGCTATTAATGTCTCATGCTACAACCATACACCATTTTTATCACACTGTTTTTACACTGTATCCATTGCTACTCCCATTAGAATTAAGTGGCAGAACTGAAAAACTTTGGCCATTAGAGAGTGCTTGGGCTTACTGAACAAATTGGTAAAGTGTAATTACTATGAACAGATGTTTTTGTTATACTTTAGCTGTCTATTAAAACAGTAATGTCTTTCTTGACAAACAATATAATTTTCTGCACCATTATATTGTTTGAAAGTAGTTATATATTTTAGGAGACCAGTAGTTGAATTTGTGTAAATGAGTTTCTAGTAGACAAACTTGTAAACCATCAGACGCTACACTTGTTTGGTTAAGACTTTATTCATGACCTCCATTTTTAAAGCTCTGTCCTGTATTAATCATGTGTTTCCTGAATCAGAGGGAATAATGTTGGAGAGGGAAAATTGTTCTGGGACTCAAGGAGTCTTATACGCCAGAAAGACATTTTAAAATGACAAATAACCTCTGCATGACAGCCAAGGTTCATCCAGCTGGTATGGGGCCCCTTAGCATGTGATTGATGGTGTTGATGTTCTAAATAGGTCTAAGATATGCCAAGTACAAGAGTAAAAACAAAGTCCTAGATGTATACTGTAGATAGTATGGGGAATTTAGGAACATGTTCCCAACATGTGACCTTTGTAAAAATGGTGTCACCATTATGGCTAACCTTACCATGTCTGTCTGGTTTGCTTCTGGGTTAGACTGGAAAGCCATCCAGTTCGGAAATAACTTAATAATTGCCTTTGACTATCAGAATGTTGGGTTACCATTCATTTTAAAAGTTGGATATGGTGACTACTCTGTGAACTACTGATTGAGAGCATTTTTTTGTTGTTGTTGAAAGTTGTTCCCTTATTTTCCCACAAAAAATATTGAGTATATTTTTAAGGTAGTCCATTAGAGTTATTTTTTTATAATTTATATATTAGCTCTCTCAAAGTTGCAATTATTATGAACTATGATGAATAATAATATTAAGGGATATTATTATATATTGGCTATAGTCTATATGCAAAACTGTAAGATTCAATAATACATTTAATTATTAATATATATGCAATTGTTGTGCAAAGTACAGTAACTGAAATGGGGAAAAATTAATTTCATAATGTGCAGAAATGTAAATATATGCTTCACAGCTGATACTAGTCAGGTGAACAGTTGTTGCTCTATTGTGGTCTGACTAATTTTATTAACAATGGGTTAAAACAGACAATCAAAACATTGTTTTGAATGTGAGCGTAATATTAATGAGTTTAAATATGGGATATAGCAAGTATATCAGAATTTTTTCCATGAAATAGCTAAACGCCTCATAGGATATAAAGAAACTGGGGAGAATTACATACGTTAAACATGTATAATCGCACACTAAGTAGATAGATAGATAGATTCTTCCCTATGGTTCAATAAGCTTTAGAAGTAATTTTCTGCAAGTTGCAATGTCCAAATTCTGACATACTATTTTACAGTGGGTGGTGAGATGCAGTCTAACAATGGAGGGAATTTACTAAGCACTTTCTCACCTGAAATGAGGTGAGAAGAGCTAAGAAAAAGTGAGTACTGTTGTCCCCATAGGAAATACTACATAGTAAATCAGGAGATAATGTGAGATGCACTTGTGACAGGGGCGGATCTCCCAGTGGTGCAGGTGGTGCAGTGCCTAGTAGTGCTGTGTAATTTTTTTCTATAGTGTAGGGGACCCCTTGAGCCTTTCCTGAGCCCCTTGGACCTTCTAGGTCGAGCACCCCCCTGAAGCTCCAATAGGTAGCAGTGTGGAGCAATAAAGCACACTAGGGGTGTGTATCAGGAAATAAGGTAAGAGAGAAAGAGCTACAAAGTGAGTGCAAAGTACTTCGGCATGGGTTCGGTGAAGGGGAGCTATGTAAAATAGGTGCAGAGAGAGATTAGGTGCTTTGTGGGGATGGATGCTGAGAGGGGATGGCTGCCGACAAGGACTGGGTGCTATGTAGGGTTGGATGCTAAGTGGGTGGGTAAATGTTTAGGAGCCAGCAGAGACATAGAGAGAGAGGGAGAGAGACTAATACAGACAGATAAACTGCAGACAGAGAAGCCAGTGGAGCTGAGAATGGATGGTGACACCCAGAGAGAGAAGTATTTTGATATACTGCTGAAAAAGATACAGAGAGACTGTAGCATGGAGCTAATAAGCAAGCCACAGAGGCAGAGCGAGAGTCTGGGCTCATGAAAAATACAGGCCAGTGACTGTAAACTAATTGTTTGGGAGACTTTGTTTTCTCCACCAGGAGCTGGGTGCGGGCCTGGTCTCTAGTAAATAGGGAGCTAGGCACGTTATTTTCATTGGTTTTATTTTGTTTTATTCTTTCTTGTGACACTGACAGAAGGTTCAATAAAATTTTAGAACATATTGAAGCCTCCTGTGTAGTTGTGTTCCATTATAAAAGTGCCAGAAACACAGCAGCAAATAAAGAGGAGAATGGGAATTTCTTACAATATAATATATATTTATATATATACAATTAATATATATATATATATATATATATATATATATATATATATATATATATATAAGGAGATTGAGCATCCTGGAGAGCATCCAGGAAGGGGAATTTTATACAGGCAGGATGTAAGGAACGGAGAGCAGCTATGGAAAGGGGTCTTGGGGGGAGCAATGGGAAAGGGTCTTGGGGAGAAGTGCTGCTTTGGGAAGGGATCCTAGGGAGGGTAGCTGTTATAGGGAGGGGTTTTGGGGAGGGGCATTTGTGAAATGGTACCGGAGGGGGCCATCACAAACAACATTTTACAACCCCACCTCAATAAGGGGGGCTTTCTGGTTAGGGGGCAAACTTTTTTTTGCACCAGGGCCCTCCATTCTCTAGCTCGGCCACTGACTTGAGATGCTTCCAGTGTTTCACCAGCTATTATTTTAATGTGAAACCTTAGTTAATTAGGAGAAGAGATATGATGTTGCACTGTCACTGTCACCTAATCTCATAAGAACTTTTCACTTTAAGCCAAATTCCCTCTTATCTTGAAAAATTAACTAGAGTGACTGAAATTGAACATGTCGCTAATATATAAGAAACTGAAACATAGATAATACTCAAAACATTGTGATTTCCCTTACTTCATGGTGAGGTTAATGATTCTCCACATATACCACTATAGGAAGGCTCTAACATAGTGGTTCCCAAACCTCTCCTAAAGGCTCCCCAGATGGGTCAGGTTTTTGATTTACCAGTGTATGAACACCAGTGAGGCAATTAGTATTCAACAGGACCCTCTAATTTTCTCATCTGTGTTCACACTGTTAAATCAATAATCTGGCCTGTCTGGCGAGCCTTGGGGAGTGGTTTGGGAACCACTGCTCTAACAGATATTATGAACATCTTGTAATTGTTGCACCCAAAAATTGTGAACGTACCAAAGTAATTATTATGAACTATTATTATGAACTATGATGAATAATAATATTAAGGGATATTATTAAATATTGGCTATAGTCTATATGCAAAACTGTAAGATTCAATAATACATTTAATTATTAATATATATGCAATTGTTGTGCAAAGTACAGTAACTGAAATGGGGAAAAATTAATTTCATAATGTGCAGAAATGTAAATATATGCTTCACAGGTGAGCAAAACTATGATAGCAAAAAGGATTTAACTGGCAGCATTCAAAGAATCTCAAAAAGAGGAGACTGTGAACTACCTATCTACTCTGCTAATGAAATAGGGGAAGAACGAACAGAAAGAGCATAAGTAAAGATTAAAGATACTAGTCAGGTGAACAGTTGTTGCTCTATTGTGGTCTGACTAATTTTATTAACAATGGGTTAAAACAGACAATCAAAACATTGTTTTGAATGTGAGCGTAATATTAATGAGTTTAAATATGGGATATAGCAAGTATATCAGATTTTTTTCCATGAAATAGCTAAACGCCTCATAGGATATAAAGAAACTGGGGAGAATTACATACGTTAAACATGTATAATCGCACACTAAGTAGATAGATAGATAGATTCTTCCCTATGGTTCAATAAGCTTTAGAAGTAATTTTCTGCAAGTTGCAATGTCCAAATTCTGACATACTATTTTACAGTGGGTGGTGAGATGCAGTCTAACAATGGAGGGAATTTACTAAGCACTTTCTCACCTGAAATGAGGTGAGAAGAGCTAAGAAAAAGTGAGTACTGTTGTCCCCATAGGAAATACTACATAGTAAATCAGGAGATAATGTGAGATGCACTTGTGACAGGGGCGGATCTCCCAGTGGTGCAGGTGGTGCAGTGCCTAGTAGTGCTGTGTAATTTTTTTCTATAGTGTAGGGGACCCCTTGAGCCTTTCCTGAGCCCCTTGGACCTTCTAGGTCGAGCACCCCCCTGAAGCTCCAATAGGTAGCAGTGTGGAGCAATTAAGCACACTAGGGGTGTGTATCAGGAAATAAGGTAAGAGAGAAAGAGCTACAAAGTGAGTGCAAAGTACTTCGGGATGGGTTCGGTGAAGGGGAGCTATGTAAAATAGGTGCAGAGAGAGATTAGGTGCTTTGTGGGGATGGATGCTGAGAGGGGATGGCTGCCGACAAGGACTGGGTGCTATGTAGGGTTGGATGCTAAGTGGGTGGGTAAATGTTTAGGAGCCAGCAGAGACATAGAGAGAGAGGGAGAGAGACTAATACAGACAGATAAACTGCAGACAGAGAAGCCAGTGGAGCTGAGAATGGATGGTGACACCCAGAGAGAGAAGTATTTTGATATACTGCTGAAAAAGATACAGAGAGACTGTAGCATGGAGCTAATAAGCAAGCCACAGAGGCAGAGCGAGAGTCTGGGCTCATGAAAAATACAGACCAGTGACTGTAAACTAATTGTTTGGGAGACTTTGTTTTCTCCACCAGGAGCTGGGTGCGGGCCTGGTCTCTAGTAAATAGGGAGCTAGGCACGTTATTTTCATTGGTTTTATTTTGTTTTATTCTTTCTTGTGACACTGACAGAAGGTTCAATAAAATTTTAGAACATATTGAAGCCTCCTGTGTAGTTGTGTTCCATTATAAAAGTGCCAGAAACACAGCAGCAACTAAAGAGGAGAATGGGAATTTCTTACAATATAATATATATTTATATATATACAATTAATATATATATATATATATATATATATATATATATATATATATATATATATATATATATATATATATAAGGAGAGTGAGCATCCTGGAGAGCATCCAGGAAGGGGAATTTTATACAGGCAGGATGTAAGGAACGGAGAGCAGCTATGGAAAGGGGTCTTGGGGGGAGCAATGGGAAAGGGTCTTGGGGAGAAGTGCTGCTTTGGGAAGGGATCCTAGGGAGGGTAGCTGTTATAGGGAGGGGTTTTGGGGAGGGGCATTTGTGAAATGGTACCGGAGGGGGCCATCACAAACAACATTTTACAACCCCACCTCAATAAGGGGGGCTTTCTGGTTAGGGGGCAAACTTTTTTTTGCACCAGGGCCCTCCATTCTCTAGCTCGGCCACTGACTTGAGATGCTTCCAGTGTTTCACCAGCTATTATTTTAATGTGAAACCTTAGTTAATTAGGAGAAGAGATATGATGTTGCACTGTCACTGTCACCTAATCTCATAAGAACTTTTCACTTTAAGCCAAATTCCCTCTTATCTTGAAAAATTAACTAGAGTGACTGAAATTGAACATGTCGCTAATATATAAGAAACTGAAACATAGATAATACTCAAAACATTGTGATTTCCCTTACTTCATGGTGAGGTTAATGATTCTCCACATATACCACTATAGGAAGGCTCTAACATAGTGGTTCCCAAACCTCTCCTAAAGGCTCCCCAGATGGGTCAGGTTTTTGATTTACCAGTGTATGAACACCAGTGAGGCAATTAGTATTCAACAGGACCCTCTAATTTTCTCATCTGTGTTCACACTGTTAAATCAATAATCTGGCCTGTCTGGCGAGCCTTGGGGAGTGGTTTGGGAACCACTGCTCTAACAGATATTATGAACATCTTGTAATTGTTGCACCCAAAAATTGTGAACGTACCAAAGTATTTGTATTCAAGAGTAATGCCAGCTTTCCTGTACATTTTCATTAAGCTTTAGGTCAACTTATTTATTTTCCAAAACAGTCCAACCAATAAAAACTGGACTCTCTATTTAGTAAAAAGTATCTTTTGGGGATTTATGGTGGTTTTAGATGACAAAACTGTTTTACATGGCAACCATTGCATTAAATAGGATATAACCAATGGCTTCCCATAGTTCTCATTATTATGTAATAATGTGTATTAAATGGGTATATTGCAAAAAAGAAGGAATAGCATAATAACTGAGTCTTTTTTTTAATTAAAAAAGGGTATTTATAATCTAGGTAAGTTGATGCAAATGGAATATATTTCAGTAAGCGCTGCATCTTAAAGCATGAATTCAAAAATGTAAAATAGTTTGACAGCTTGGTGCCAAAAAAGTGAGGGGACTGAATTCCACTGAGTTCCTACTAAAAAAAAAAGGTACATGTATATTGTTTTAGATTGTTTGTTGCAAAAACTGTGAATAAACTTAGCTCCCTTTAATTCTCCCTGAAGAAATAGATTTATTGGTCATTTTCATAAACTATACTAATATTTTGCATTTAACAATCTGTATTTAAATATGCAATAATCTGATAAAGATATATAGGCTCAGAAATTGTGTTTTTATTCCCATAGGTAGACCCATATGTATTGCTGTACGACACCATCTGCTCTGGAGACAATCTAATGCTAAGGGATTATTTGTAATATATAATATCTGCTATACATTAAATTCCCAGTTGTTATATTGGATTACACAATATAAATGCAGATTCTCAATACTTCAAATTGAAAACTATATACATTTGATTTGTTTCATTATTTTTCCCACAACATTTTTTTTTTAAAATGTGTGTGATATTTTTCTACTATGGAAAACTTCTACATATATATATATATATATATATATATTATATATATAAATATGAACAGCAGTTTTCAGTTTTGTGTTTTACTTGCAAGTGAAATGCTCTGTTTCATATGAAACAAATACATTTGGAATTTTTATGGTTAGAATTAAAGAGAGATTAGAAAATTCAACCATAACAAAATGTTAATGTTCAGTATTGTTATGATAATTTAAAGTAATTTTGTCAGGACGTAAAGGAATCAGTGGTGTTTTATGTACAAGAAAGCAAATTCTTACCAGCAAAATAAGTAGTGTAAGTTGAACATAAGCAGTTTACATTTTTTGGGCAAGGAGGCCATTACACTTCAGTTCAAGTTCCTCAATATGGTTGAAAACATAATCATAATTTATCTTTTACGTTTCACATATTGTAATTGTTCTTCACTGTTAGTGGGAAAAAATGCCAGTATGGGTGGTGCCTGATTGCCAGACTTCTGACTAACCACATCTTTGTTTTCCTTCACTTGGGCAATTTTCACTATTTTTGTCCAGAGCTGACCTTTCAAATTCCAGAATAATTTTCTCTCCTCTTCCTGGTGCCCCCACGTGACCCAGGAGCACAAACATCTGAGAGACCTCTGGGCATCCTCACATCTGCTGGCATCTAAGCTGAAGGCCATTGTGTAGTGTATTTTTAACAACAGGTGTTGGGTCTTGGGAGGGGTTATTAAGGGGATGGGCCGTAACACCAGCTAATTTCTGGTTCCCAGGCTATTTAGGAACAGCCAAGAAAACAAGCTTAATCTGCTTGTACAAATCCAAAATTTGGAAAACCACAACAAGCAACCCTTTATCAATTTGTGTTTACATGGAATTCTGTGTCTGTATTTTAAATAATTTACTTTCTTAACCAACTAAGCATTTAGAGGCTGTACTTGTTAATGTGATCACCACTTAATAACCAATCTTGATGATTTGTTGGCTCATGCTCAGTTTGTAAGATGAGTAGAAAAAAAAGTGAATCTGGTAAAGGATTTCTTACCTGCATGATTTAAAGTGTATTCTTCTACTTCTACTTCTTACTTAGTCACAACTTTCAATACTGAAGTGAGTACAACAACATTAATATCAGTAAAAAAATAATCATGTAGAGATCTTTTTATTATCTAATTGATCATATTAAAACTATTTAAAAAATAATAAATAAAAAAACAATCTAACAACTAATTTTCATAGAATATTCACATATCATGCATAACTTAACTTAAACCAAATAATTTAAATGTATAAATAAAATGCAAGGCGTATCCTATTTCTAGAATATACATTATGTATTATTCGTTGGCTATATATATATATATATATATATAAATATATATACTTACCCCCAAAATATGCTGTTGGAGTCTAAGGGAATATTTACTGCTAAATGTATTCACCGCAGAAAAATCTAACCCTAAGAGTTAGCTTGCCAGATGTCACATTTTAAGATAAATTACAAACCTTTGGAACCAGAAATATTTTTTAAGCTTTGCATTTAGGTCCACAAACAATTTTCTTTAACCTGTGTTCAATCTTACCTACATTGTTATTGCTTTGTAAAAATAATATTCTTCTTTAAAACAAATATATTTTTATGTCTAAGCATTTCTGAATACCATTATTGTTAATAGTCCGTTGGGACTTTTACATTAAACAGCATCTCTTTCTGTGAAGTACTAAAGAGAAAATAAATGAGGCTTTGCATTTTGGTATCGATGCTACACAGAAAAATTCTATAATATTTCATACAAGTTCTATAAACAGTTATTTTTAAAATATTTGCAAGTGATGTCACACAGGTATTATAGAAGGAGTATAAAACATTTAGAGCAACTGAAAAAGCATTAGAAATCATAACAAGATACAAAATGAACAGCCTAAAACGTAGGTCTGGAAATATGTAGTTTTATAATAAAAATCAGCAATTGTATGACTTATAGGGCTATTTTACTGAAGGCAGTAAAAGAAAGGCATCTGGGAGCTATAATCGACAATTATTTTAAAGATGTCCACAAATATAACAAAGAAGAAGATACAGGTAGGGCAGGATAGTTTTTTTTTTTGTGAAGGTTCTAAAAATGGATATACTAAACAGAATAAGGAAATGATGGTGATTATTTGACCTCCTTTTGAAGACCTAGCTCATAATTTGAGATGTTCTGTGGAAACCATTATGGTGCAAATGGAGAAGACTTTACCAAATGATAATGCAATCTGGAAAATATAATATGCAGAAAATTACACAAGCTTTGTCAAAATCAAAAAATCACTCTTAGATCAATGTGTGTCTAAAAAAAATATTTTTGTACTTTATTCTTAAAAGCTAGGAGACCTAATAATTGATATTTAAATAAAAAATCAGACTTCTATACTATTTCCTAGATGCTACACTTTGCAGGAGCTGTGAAAAGAATTTATGAAAACTGTTATGTCTACTTTTTGCGGAAAGTCATTCCAGGACCCTTTTGTGTCCTTTGTAAAGTCTGTTCTAAAGTGAAAAGGTAAATTAATTTCATGAACAATTATGAAATTATGAGGAAAATTGTTCTTAAAAAACTTTCAGTAGCTTGGCAGTGTTTCATAATTAACTTAATTTTGGAAAGTATTGTGAAATACAATTTATTATACAATTTAATACAATTTGAAGTATTTGAAGTTTACATATTTGAAGGTTTGTTTATCAAATGGTTTAGACAAAGTTTGAAACATATTCTACAAGATTGTCAAAAAAAAATGATTGTCAGGGTATATTTTTAAACTGATAGTTTTGGCTACAGAAAGTACTGTAAAAAAATTAGATAGAGATTATTACATTATCTTAATCAAGGGTACATTTCATAGACATGCTTTTACTGAATTTGTTGGGAAAAACTATTTATTAAGTGAATATATTTCAATAATCATAAATCTCAGATTTGGATACTGGGAATTGGATGTTTTCTGTGTATGCAAATATTATGGACATGCAGTATATGTATGATTCAGTTAAAAGTTCAAGATATGAGATGTTGATTAAAAAAGGATTGTATAACTGGAATATTTGCATATCACTGTTTAAAGTATATTAAAGGCCTATGTAATGTCCAGCTTTCATGACTTTTGAATAGTACAGATCAGTATAAACAAAGCTTAAGTTTATTGTGCTCAAATTGATTGTGAGAAAACTTACACTGACAATAATTGAATTTCTCACCATCTATAGGGATGTTGCTACCAATGCTATACAGCAAATACTTGTGTTACACACTCACATCTTACAGTATTCTTTTAACACTTAACTAGTGCACCTTCGCATTAGCCACTGCAGCCTCTTTTGAATTCAAGTATACCATGTTGAATGAACCAAACAGAAAAATTTAAGCAGAATAGAAAAGAAGAATAGAATAATTTTACTATGGAATTATGTTTTAATATAATTATGATTTGCTAATGAAATCTTCTTGACATATTTTAACAGAACAGGTTGTGACAACTAAATTTCAACCTAAAAATTACAACAGTTGATAACATTGATATACAATTTGGTTAATTTGTATATATTGGACTTATTTTATTGCATGCTCAATACATGTTCATTTGCTAAAAGTTTCTGATTATGGGTCACCCATAGAGTATCTCAGTAGGGCCAGATGATGGAATCACATCCTTGTTAGTTCTGTCCTTTTCTAATGTATCCACATGCCACAGTGGAAGTCCTACATGTGGCCTTATTTATTTAAATATCCCCTGCTTACTATTTTGCATGTATGTTCTTATCTTGCTAATGTGGAATCCCAAGTGTTGGTAAAAACACTGAGCTAAGTCATAAACACACTTTGGATGTAATAAAACAAAAGAGGTATTTAGGTCTCATCAGCACAGGTGGTAAAGAGCTGTGATTTGGCTTAGTGGCATTGTGGACCTCGTCTAAGCAGTCCTTATTTGATGTTGATTAGTTAATAAACAAGTATGGCCATTGATTATTTGTGGGGCAGATAATTTACATGTTATGACAGATTACAAAAAAATTACACAGTTGTGGCGGTGAATAGTGAAGTCTTCAATTAAAGAAAAGCCAAAACAAAATATACATCACACATGAAAAATGTGACACTATGTTTTTTTTGTCTGAAAATCCCAACCCAAGACATTTGCTCACCTCATAACACTATCAACCTTTGTTCATCTGTGTTTTTTTAGTTGTAAGAATATATTAAAATAGTCTATGATTTCAAAATACTGTGAAAGCTGAAGATGAGGATTGTTACCTAGAGCTGGTATTATTTTCTGCTAATCATCGGTACATTACATAAATATGTTATTGCAATGTATTTTAGGAGAATACAATTTTTTATGTGAATATATATGTGTAGTCTAAATAAGTCAGTAAGATCTATATCAGATTTCATAGAACCATTTTAAAGATGATTTTAATACATTATAATTCTTTTTCTAAAGTTATATCCTGTTAATTATAAAAATAACTATACAAAACAATTTATTTTGACAATTTCTCATAAAGTTGTTTCACTTCAACTGTAGATCAAAGTCATACGTTTTTTATCTATGTTTTTGTTGCTCTAGGGTTAATATTGCTAATATAATTTATTTTTCATGCAAACACTTGTGTAATGTCTTAAAAGTATGTTCTACTTTCATGTCAAATATAAGTTCCAACAACTATTTCCCCAAAAATCGCAGAGTTGATTTGATTTAGCCAAAGACTGAAGATGCAAGCGTGTGGCATGCATTTTTCCAAGGAAATCTACCTCATACAAAAGCACTTATGTTGTTTTCCTTTATATGGTAGCAGAAAGTGAAGGGTTTTATATGGGTGTATCTTGCGGATAGTGTTCACACCCATAATGGCAAAATGACAAAAGCTTTAAAGATTTTTTGGATGTTGGCCAGAATATGCTATTTTCAAAACTTATCCCAATTTGGTAATGCTTCAGCAGACATCAAAGTAATTTTAAGTCACTTGAAGTGGGATGAAAATAGCTGTGGAATTCCCTCACTTTGTCAAAAAGATTGACATACAACCTTCCCAAATCTGCTCACCTATCCCTCCCATTATTCTCAATTGCCCAAGGCTTTGACGAGTTCTTCCTGAAGAGATTATTCAGGACTTTAGTAATCTTAAGGATCAAAATCAATTGTTTTGAAATATAATCAGTATGGAACATGTCACTAACCAATAAAATGTACACTTCCATATAAATATTTAGGACGTATTTTCATAATTGATGACTTTATATCGTCCCTTTGTTTTTTTAGAACTGAGACTTAATTATTTTTGGCAAAAGAAGTTCTGTTTGAATTTTTATGCCAGTTTTTCTGTGTAATACACTGAAATGTGTATTTGAATTCAATCTGTAAGAGTAGGTGTCTCGGTGTGAAACACAGCAGCAATATTTCTATATTTTTTGAGTGAGGCATGACTTACTTTATTTACAATTGTCATCACCTAAAATCCTTAAGTCTATTTGCAGATTTTAGGTAAGGGGGACATAATCCTACCCAAATGGCTCTGTTTTTAAAACGGTTTCACACTTTTTTCAGTTACACAGACTCTCTTTATTTGACAATTAGTTATTTATCATTAGGCTTAACCAAGACTTTTTATAAACAAATGGTGTTGGAAAAATGGGCAGGCCATAATATAGACTGAACATTTAGGAAAAAGAACAGTTTAGAAACTAGGATGAACATTTGTACAGTGCCGTAGAGTTAAGCATCTTCTTTAAATCATTTTATGCTTAAAGTAATATATATATATATTTAAAGGACCAGGAAATATCTTGTTACTTCTAAAACATGACTTGTTTGAAAATTAGTCTCATGGTCTATTTTATTTTTTATTGTTGCTTTTTCTTATGGAAATCTCATTGCTGAATAAAATGTTTTCTTTGTATAAAGCAGTAACTGTTTCTGTTACCCTAATGAGCATTACATTTATAAGTTATGAAAGTCCATCATTTTCTGTAATTCATGTGAGCTTTTACTTAATGTTCACTAAGGTGTGCCAAGGCAATGAAATGCCACAGTTGTTGTTATCTGTGGGAAGTGAATTAAGAAAAGCCTTTTGGGAGGTTAAGAGAATCTTATAGATTCCATTATTTGATTTTCAGGTCATGAGATGATTCCATTAAAAGGTAATAGGTGATTAATTCAGTATTTCAAGAGTATGGTTTTAGGGTTCTAAAGTATCATTATATCGCACAATACAGTCTGTCTCCCCAGTCATCTTTCTACGATATTTATTAAAACATTGACTAACATTTGGATATTATGTGAGTTCTTATTGTACTCCCCTTTAACTTCCCTTCCCCTCCCTTTTCCCCTGTACCTCTTAGTGATATCTGTAGATGGTACATCAATTTTGTATCAAGTACAAACATGTTTATTGTATTGTAATTCTCGTTACAAAATAACAAAAAAAACTCTTTTTGTTTTTGGTGTAGTGTAATAACTTGCAAACTCCTTTTAGTTCTGTTTTGTGTCAGATGATATATGATAATATATAAAATGCATCCAAATTGCAAATGCACCAAAGTACCAAACAGCATCACTCCAACAGGTATATATGAATAGCAGATTAATATTTATGGGCTAGAATCACTAAGCCTTCTTAGGAGCCATAAAGGATCATGATACAACAAAATAAGCATACTGGCCCTTTTGCATCAACACAGTATTGACTCCTAAATGTTTGTGGTTAACCACTGTAGTGACAATTATAATTATGCATTATTCATTAATACATTTGCAATTTAATCATTTTGAATAGCTATATTTAATTTTAATTCATTTTTAAAGATTAGAGTATCAGACTCTGATAAGGTCATTAAATGGAGGAGAGGGGGGTTGGCAGAGTTTTAGGTCTGAAAGTTTTTAAGAACAATCAGATATTAAGAGACTAATGTAAAATGAATGAGTTGCACCCAGAACAAAAGCTTACTACCAAGGAAATGCTTCTTAACAAAACAAGGAAATGGAGATAATTGAAGTATTATAACATTGTTTTATTTTTTTATTTAATAGCTGACTTCTAGACAAAACCGTATCTACAAGGTGACCTTATAGTGGGTGGATATCAGCAGCAGCTATATCTGAAATTTGAAAATAGATTTAAAGCTGAATGTTTATTTTCTTTATTTTTTTTCAAAATGTTTATTTTCTTTGAAAAATTTGACAACAATATTTAATAATCAAACACATTCTTATCATATAAACACAATTATTAAATATAGAAATTCAGTTTAGACCATTAGTCACTTCATGAATTCAATTTAAAAGTATAAAATACAGATTTAATTATCAACACTGAAAGATTAGTATGTACTGACTGACTGACACTCTCACAAAGGGTCAAATACGATTATTGAATACAGAGATTTAGTTGAACAATTAATCACTTCATAAATCAGATTTAAACGTGCAAAATACAGATTATGATGATCAAATATGGAAAGATTAGTCTCTTACTGATATATATTAGCTGATAAACATTATCATAAAAAATCTTAACCACTTGCAGTCTACATTTGAGATATAGCGATAAATGGTAGAAAGGGGGGAGGAGCAGAAGAAAAAGAACAAGAAAAAGGCATTTAATTAATTACATTTAATGTTACATTTAATTAAATACAATTAATGTTACATTAATGAGATCTAAAGTTATCTTATTCTTTAACAAAACATTCTTAGAATTAGGCTTGAATTGTCATTATTTTCAGATTTAATTATTTTCTCATAATCATTATACCATTTTAATTTGAAGTCTCTATTTAGATATTTTATTTCCACTTTAAAAAAATGTACTATGTATATAATATTCAGACTTCTGATCTTTGGCCATCAAGTAAATGTTTTCAATATTGTTATTTCCTTTTCCTTTTTTCATCTCCCTTCTTCCCTATGTCCCATTCATTGCTTCCCCCAACCACACCCCTCCAAAAATGGAGAAAAATAAAAAGATTTTCTCTCTCTCCTCTCCTTCATAACTCCCCTCCTCCCCACTCCTCCCCCATCCAAATCCAGCACAGACTGACCATTATAGCAGAAGATTTGTAGAAATGCACATTCATATTGAAAATGTATTTATCTAATCTTTCCTCTTTCCTCTTCTCTCCAAAAAATGTTTCTAGTCCTAATTGAGCTGGGTAAAGCAAGGCAAATAGTTTACCTTCTTTAAAAAGTTGATTGCAACAGGTTTAGAATTCTCTACATTTGCGAGCAGCATCTGCTGAGTGGTCATTGTATAATTCCAAATTAGAGCCTTTATATGATAAACTTCTTAATTTTCTAAATTCTTGCATTATTTGTTGTTTTTCTTGGAAAATAATAAACCTAATTATTACCATTCTATTAGAAGCTAGGCCCTGAGCTGATTCCCTCTCTAGGCCAATTCTATGGGCTCTTTCTATAACAATCAGGGGTTTATTTGGATTCATACTAACCAATTTAGGTAGTTCAACTGATGCAAAGTATAATAGGTTATTGCTATCAATAGATTCTGGTAATCCAACTACTCTGACGTTGTTCCATCTACTTCTATTTTCCATATCTTCTAGTTTGAACTGTAAACTTCCATTTTGTTCCAATAAATGCTTTATTTGTTTTTCTTGCTCTACTATCCTATCTTCTACATCGGATATTCTTTGTTATGTTTGAAAAATTATTTGATTCATCATTTTAAATTCTTACTTAAAGGAATCAACCCCTCTCTTGAACATTATTGAAATCTGTTGTACAATGGTCTGGGCAAGTTTTTGATCTCTTTTTTTCAGAAGTCATATCAAATGATAGAGCTTATTGTTTTGTCTCTTTTTGTTGTTTCAATTCTTTATTATCTTTTTGAAGATTACTTCTTCTATTACCTCTATTATTTCTAGACACTGTAATTTCTCTAACACTAGGTGATTTTTTCTCATATTTATCCATACTTAATAATCCTCATTTACTAATGTAAGGATAGACAATCTAATTCAATAATAGTAGATTTATCTTCCTTTCCAAGAGAGCATGGCTTTTTATTTGCTCAGATATTACCAATTTCTTCCCAACAATTTAGTGATCCCCCTCAACTGTATTTTCCAAATTCTATCCAAGCTACTTGTTGGTAGTCAAGTCTTTTCACCTACTTGATACGTCTTCTTTTCTATATTCCAAAAGTCATACTCTCTTGGTCAGCTTTATTACTTTGAATGTTGCTTTTTTAAATATTCGAAAATTAATCTTATTAATAATTAATGCTTGTTTAAAACATCTTGTTCCTGTTGTTCGGGTATTACAGTGGTCTTTTAACTTTTCATCCCATCGTGAGCCTTCTTGTGGTATGTTGTATTTAAAACACTAGCTGCAATCACCATCAGAGTTATCATCTGACACCTAGCAATGTTCCCATTTGCATAGTTATGATATTATGATAAATTCACTGATAATTGTGATAAACATGCTCTAAATATGTTTATTATACTATATTGGACATTGGCTAATTTCTGTGCCACATTATTTACCTGTGAAGCTCTGGTGAACTTCATGCCCATGAGGGTTAAGGCAGTGCTGGAAAATAATGGTGACCACACATAATATTGACACTTTCGTTGTATTGTATTTTTCATGATACAATACAAATTAATTTTTATCTATTTGAAATTTAGTATCATTGAAGATACTATCTTTGATATATAGTGTCATAGTTTATGATTTGCATATCCAACCAGATTATATGTTTGGTTATAGCGACAACACCACTATAACTCCAGGACAAAATAATGTTTAAAGGGGCACCCCGTAAGCCTGCATTTCTCTAGTCACGCATTTGTGTTGCGTGCATCTGTGAGGCGCGCATTTGTTTGTGCGTGCATGTGACGGCACCCATGCGTCTGCGTGCGTTTGCCCGGCGCTTTAAAGTCGTTCTCCAGTACAGGCTGTATAACAGTGTAAATTTGCTGTCCCCTCAAAATAACTCAAAACTCAGCCATTAATGTCTAAACCATTAGCAAAAAAATTGAGTACACCCCTAAGTGGAAATGTACAAATTGGTCCGAAAGTGTCAATATTATGTGTGGTCACCATTATTTTCCAGCACTGCCTTAACCCTCATGGGCATGAAGTTCACCAGAGCTTCACAGGTTGCCACTGGAGTCCTCTTCCACTCCTCGATGATAACATCATCATGGGGGATGTTAGAGAGCTTGCACTCCCCCATCTGTTTGCGGATGCCCCCCAGATGCTCAATCGGGTTTAGGTCTGGAGACATGCTTGGCCAGTCCATCACCTTTACTTTCAGCTTCTTTAGCAAGGCAGTGGTCACCTTGGAGGTGTGTTTGGGGTCGTTATCATGTTGGAATACTGCCCTGAGGCCCAGTCTCCGAAGGGAAGGAATCATGCTCTGCTTCAGTATGTCACAGTACATGTTGGCATTCATGGTTCCCTCAATGAACTGTAGCTCCCCAGTGCAGGCTGCACTCTTGCAGGCCCAGACCATGACACTCGCACCACCATGCTTGACTGTGGGCAAGACACATTTGTGTTTGTATTATTCACCAGGTTGCCACCACACACACTTGACACCATCTCAACCAAATAAGTTTATCTTGGTCTCATCGAATCACAGGACATGGTTCCAGTAACCCATGTTCTTAGTCTACTTGTCTTCAGCAAACTGTTTGGGGGCTTTCTTCTGCATCATCTTTAGAAGAGGCTTCCTTCTGGGGCGACAGCCATGCAGACCAATTTGATGCAGTGTGCGGCGTATGGTCTGAGCACTGACAGTCTGACTCCCCACCCCTTCAACCTCTGCAGCAATGCTGGCAGCACTCATACTTGTGTTTCCCAAAGACAGCCTCTGGATATGATGCTGAGCACGTGCACTCAACTTCTTTGGTCGACCATAGCGAGGCCTGTTCTGAGTGGAACCTGTCCTGTGAAACCACTGTATGGTCTTGCCCATAGTGCTGCAGCTCATTTTCATGGTCTTGGCAATCTTCTTATAGCCTAGGCCATCTTTACGAAGAGCAACAATTCTTTTTTCAGATCCTCAGAGAGTTTTTGGGCTGCCATGTTGAACTTCCAGTGACCAGTATCGGATTGTGTGAGAGTGATAACACCAAATTTAACACACCTGCTCCCTATTCACACCTGAGACCTTGTAACACATGACACCGGGGAGGGAAATGGCTAATTGGGCCCAATTTGGACACTTCCACTTAGGGGTGTACTCACTTTTGTTGCCAACTGTTTAGACATTAATGGATGTGTGTTGAGTTATTTTGAGGGGACAGCAAATTTACAATGTTATACAGGCTGTACACTTATTAATTTACATTGTAGCAGAGTGTCATTTGTTCAGTGTTGTCACATGAAAATATGTAATAAAATAGTTGCAAAAATGTGAGGGTTGTACTCACTTTTGTGAGATATTGTATATACTCTACACAAATAATTATAAGTGTGTGATCATGCAGTAAGGAACAAAACTTGGTTAAAATGGTCCTTTGGGTGAGGTGTAGCAATGAGATTATACACCTGGAGCGAGGTAAAGACAATGGTGTGGTACCAAGCTTCTACTTGTGACTGGTCTTCTTCCCCCAGGTGAGCTATAATCTTCTAACTAGGATACACCCACTGTTCAATTGCCAATGGGCTTTATGACAGTTTAGTTTATATTAGTCACGTTAATGTAAACATTTGGTGCCAGACTATGTGAAAAAGAGACATAATTAGTTCTTGAGAAAACAATAACAATGAATTTAGTGTATTTTTTCCTTCATAAATCTAGATTTTGTGTAATAGAGGGCCAGTTTCAATAAGATTTTCAAATATTACAGTTTTTCTCTGAGGCTGTGGGAGATGTTTTTCTATGGGAAAAAGAATAGAAAGCAACCATTACAGCCGAAGAGAGCCTGTCACGATCCATAAAATCTGAATAAGAGAAACAGACATCTTAGTAAGGTATAAAGCAAAATAACCCCTTAATCTTTTATCTAAGTATGGTGAGGATGGTGCACACTATCACTAGATGTATATCTCAAAATGAAACACAGAATGCATTAATATTTTTTTTTTGAGTGACACATAATTATGTATATTATTATAACTGATAGTACCTAAAAATATATGTTGGCAGATTTTATGTGGTCTATAGGTTTTTCTTACGTTAAACCATATATTACATCATATATTTTCGGTGTATATAAAATTAAGTTTCTATAGGCAAGGCTTAGTACTTCGTAAGCATACAATCTGTTGTCTCACCATAAAGCTGAATTTGGATTAAAGCTATTTGGGAATTTTATGTAATATGTTCACTATCTATGGAGTTGTGATGAAATCTAAAAAGTGCTTTATTCAAATGTTTGCTACTTTCTTTTGAAAAGATCACTAAATGAGTACACACCCAATCACTGAACATCTACTTTTATCTTGAGACTCATTAAACAGGTCATACGGTACATGTAAGTGTACATATGGGCCCTGGGGCAGTGAACAGGTGGAACAAAGGTGGGAAATCTTCTCTTTTGTAAACTGCTCATGCATTCTAATGTGTGCACTCCATGAGCAAGATCCCTTCAACCTCTCCCTTTCTTCTTAGGAATGACAGGGACTTCTGAGGATAGCCAATAAAACAAAGATTTTATGATTACTTGCTTACTTATAAAATGACAGAATTTAAAATGCCATACATATAGCTTGCCCCAGACCCTATATCTCAAACCATTTACATAATAACTCCAACATCTACACTAAACTTCCCAAGTCATCTATAATATCTATAATCTTAATGAGATACAAGTGAATCAGCTAATCAGCCCTGATAAGTTTTATCATGTATTGAAAACAAAGCTCCACGTTAGTAGTACTAATGTATTTACATCCTTATGGATATGTGCCTTCCATGACTGTGCACTCCTTATATCCTAATTTGCTATATGATGCCATAATTACATGACCTCCCTTGTTCTGCTGTTATTATGTTTCATAGCAGCCTGGAACCCTACTTGCTTATACCATTGTTTTTCTACATTGCTTTTCTACTTTTACACCATCTACAATAATTATTTAAGAATATGGTGTGGATCATTATGAAAACAGAAAATGTTTTAGTGAAATTGTAAAGGCATTATTCAGTCCACTTTCTTTTTAAAAGATGTTTATGCGTTGAGGATGCATATAACAGATTAGTGTACCACTAATAAAAAAATTAAAAAAAAAGTTAAAAATCACTGAGATAATGATCATTTTTGATAGCATAATTCAGGCTTGTTTTGCTGTTATATAGATTCTCTCTTCAAATAACTTAAAAACACAGCTGATGTGCATTGACCTAGTATCTGCATTTGACTTGATGACTGCATTCTAAATGGATTTTGAAATGTAAAGTGCTTTCAGGCTTGCTCATATACTATGTTTTATAAATAATTTGAAACTTGGTTTGTAACAATGATACACTATATTAGTTAGCAAAAACACCCAAGTATTAAAATGCAACACTGGATATATTGTTGAACTGCAGCTAACTTCTTTGAAGGTGTTTCTCTCATTACTCTATTGGCTACTTACTTGTTAAATATTAACTCTTATCAGTGGATATTAACTTAATGGTTGCTGGTAAAGTTCACCAGGCAAGTAAACACTCCTGTTAATGCACTCAGTAGATAATTAATCATAGTTATATAAAAGTACCAATGTGATTTGTCCATATATATTTTGGCAGCGCGCTCACTATACTGAAAGATATTACCATTAGAATATGTATACATTACATTATATATTTGTTGTTTTAAGAACATACAAGTTGAATTCATATATCATATATCATTACTTTAAAATCCAAGCTGCTATACTTGTATGCCAGTGCTTTCTTGTTTTCTTATATTATGGCTGTAGACTATTATAATGTGAGCCACTTAAAAGATGCAAATGCAATCATACACTGTTATGTCTTCAAGGTCAATATAACTGCTTAAAACTAAATGAACTGTCTCATACTACTTTATATTTTGATAACAATTTAAGATGTTAACTAATTTATTTTATCTGGGAACAACACATACTGTTTTAATGTGCAATTTGTTTAACATCTAAATGAACACTAATACAAAATAAAATAGCAGAGTACAATTTTATAGGTATCTTAGCATTTGGAATATAGGGTTTTGTCTGTATTCAGAACAGAATAATTCTCACTGTTGAGATTGGCAATAATCCACTTATTATTAGCCTTTATTTGTAATGTGCCGACATATATTCCGTAACGCTAAACAGGGTAGATACAATCAAAAGAAACTTAACAAATTACGAAAGAATGGAGAGCCCTGTTATGGAGTTTAAAGTCAAGCATACTAAGTGCTTTCTTATCCTTTACTACTGATTTTCCTGTTTCATACTTTCATCTTTTTAGGAGCTTTTCTGTGGTAATAATGTTTTAAATACAACTTAAGCAACCATATCTGGTAATATTTATTTATACAAACATACCATTGGTGATTGGTCTTTCCCACATATCATTATTGTATGGGCACCTTACTTCATGGATTATTGCCATTTTACTGATATGGAAGTGTGTTTTTGTGTTCTTTAGTTAAGATTTTGTGGAAACAACCAATCATAGTAGTAAGGTATATTTTATTGTTCCATCATATAGGTGAAATTACAAGTGACCAAGATCTCAGAAAGCTTTTAGTCAGGTCTTTGGTTATGAGCACCTAATGAATAATCATCTGACACTTGAAAGTCTGCAATTTCAATTATATTTTTGTCCAGTTAAAAATGTCATATTATCTATTCCATCTCTTAGTTTCCATATTCTTTGATGATGCTGATCCCTTCACTAAAAACTAATATTACTTGATCATTATCTTATCTGAGTCTTCTGAAGTGATTGATCACTGAGATTACAAGATCCACATCTAAAATACCCCGGAGGAGGATTAGGGATGCAATCTTTCCTCATGAAATGAAATTTCCTCCCAGCTGAAACAAAAACATGGTGCACTTATTTCTATAATAAAGCATGGTATTCTGCCACTTTAGCAATAGAGCAGAATCTGTTTGTAAAGAGGTGCCAATTTCTCGCAATAGTCCCTCACAAATCATCATGGTTGATATAATCAAACATTACGTTTTGTCTATAAATCTCTTATTTTGTTTTATTTTATGCAACATGTTGTCCAGTATCCTTCTCTATGTTATTGATAGACTGAGTTCCCTGCTTAACTACACCAGTGTGAAATTTAGCAATGGCCAATTAATCACATATTTAGCGCAATTATCCTATACTTAAAAACCAGACAAATCCAGAATTAATTATTTATTTGCAATAGAATATGTAAACTGATATTTTTGATATACCATGATTTATATAATATTATTAATATTATAGAATAACCATCCTCATGAAAGAAAATATTGGGTAATGTGAATGTCATAATGGTTCCCATTGCCCTCTCACTATTTTGTTAGCAACTAATATCCCGGAACATAACAGGACATGACAATGTAAAATAGACTTTCAGTACCTCCATTGCACCATTACAACTCCCCTGTTATGTTCTTCTGCACTTTCTAAGCTATAAACAAACCTTATTATTTGTCTTCTACAGTTCTACTGTACTTAATTGTACCATGGCTGATTATATGGTAAGCTATCTCATTGTAAAAGCTTCTTTACCCACCACAATTCCTAATGTCTCAAGCATCCCCTGGTTTACTTTATTATGTAAGCTTGTGAGCATTAGTCTTAAACTATTCAGTGCTTTGGATAAAAGCGTGCAAACCCTATATTGTTCCTCAGTGCAGGCCCCTCTGATCATCCTGTATGTGTATGTTTAAATATGTATTGTCATTAACCCTTTATCCAATGCAGTCATAAATGTGGAACCATATATTGTCATAAAACCTTTAATAGTTGAATGTCCTTTGGGAAAAAAAACACTATACAAATGTGACTTAAATAAATAATTAAAATATATCTACATTTTCAATAGGGATATATGATATTTCCTATTAGTGTTATCCAACATAATACTATTTTAGTAACCCCTTCTATTCTCTGCTAAAGTATTGTGGTAGCAATTGGGATTATATACTAGTAAAGCAGTAACAATTGCATATCAGTTGTATCAGTAGCGAATTCACTTATCTGAACTGGCTATTCTTAATAGACTAGCGAATTGCCCGTCAAAAAATGACGGCAATGAAATTGTAAGGTAGCTAATGCTGTTTAGTGTGTAATAATGAAATATATAATACATTAATAAATGAATATACTTTACCTATTTTAAAGCATTGTGTGGAAGAGCTGTGAATGTGTTTTGATGTTGCTGCAGCATTAGTGGTGTGGATCTGCTGTGTAAGCGTGCTGAATGTGTGCAGTGTAACACTGTGCGTGCGCGAGACCAAACCGTTGTCGTGTACTTCCGCATTGGCGTAAAATGGCGAGTAATGTGTGGTATACGTTTGTATCGGAATATCCGTAGGTGTTTTGTGGTGTTTTGCGAGTTTCTTGTGGTGTTTTGCGAGTTTAGAGTGCTGTAGCCTCGTTTTCGTTTTGTTCGGCGGCCATTTTTTCTCTCGCTTCGATTTTTTTTAGTCTCTAAACTGTTTTATTTCGAGTAAAATCGAGGTGTAAGTTGTATTTTTGAGGTGCTGGGTGCTCCCTCTTGGTGTAGGTAAGTTTTTTATGTATGTGATGTGTGTATGTATTGTGTTTTACATTTTGTAATGTTCGCGAGTTGCGTCCGAGTGTTGCGAGTCTGTAATGTGTGTGAACGTGTGTCGTATGTTGTTTGCGAGTGTCGTAATGTGTGTGTCATACTATTTGGGTTGCGGCGTGAAGTTTGCGAGGGTCGCAGTTGCTGGCATGGAGCGCCTTTGGCGCTCCATGCCAGCAACTGCGGCCCTCGCTTTGCGAGGTCCTCAGGTGCTGGCATGGAGCGCCTTTGGCGCTCCATGCCAGCAACTGAGGCCCTGGCTTTGCGAGGGTCCTCAGTTGCTGGCAAGGAGCGCCTTTGGCGCTCCATGCCAGCAACTGAGACCCTCGGGCAGTGCCCTCGCAAAGCGAGGGCCGCAGCTCGCTACGCGAGTCGACTCGCGTAGCGAGCCCGCAGCGTTAGCAACAACTCGTACGCTCACAACTATATATGTGATTACTATATAATGTGTAGATGTACCGGCTGGGCATGCTCTTGTGTATTATTATTATTATTACTATATAATGTGTAGATGTACCGGCTGGGCATGCTCTTGTGTATTATTATTATTATTACTATATAATGTGTAGATGTACCGGCTGGGCATGCTCTTGTGTATTATTATTATTATTACTATATAATGTGTAGATGTACCGGCTGGGCATGCTCTTGTGCATTATTATTATTATTACTATATAATGTGTAGATGTACCGGCTGGGCATGCTCTTGTGCATTATTATTATTATTACTATATAATGTGTAGATGTACCGGCTGGGCATGCTCTTGTGCATTATTATTATTACTATATAATGTGTAGATGTACCGGCTGGGCATGCTCTTGTGCATTATTATTATTATTACTATATAATGTGTAGATGTACCGGCTGGGCATGCTCTTGTGCATTATTATTATTATTATTACTATATAATGTGTAGATGTACCGGCTGGGCATGCTCTTGTGTATTATTATTATTATTACTATATAATGTGTAGATGTACCGGCTGGGCATGCTCTTGTGTATTATTATTATTATTACTATATAATGTGTAGATGTACCGGCTGGGCATGCTCTTGTGCATTATTATTATTATTACTATATAATGTGTAGATGTACCGGCTGGGCATGCTCTTGTGCATTATTATTATTATTACTATATAATGTGTAGATGTACCGGCTGGGCATGCTCTTGTGTATTATTATTATTATTATTACTATATAATGTGTAGATGTACCGGCTGGGCATGCTCTTGTGCATTATTATTATTATTACTATATAATGTGTAGATGTACCGGCTGGGCATGCTCTTGTGCATTATTATTATTATTACTATATAATGTGTAGATGTACCGGCTGGGCATGCTCTCTGTGTGTGCGCTTTCTCTATCTGCACCCTATGTGCACTGCTGTCTGTGTGCAATCTCTGTCTCTGTACCCCTCACTCTCTTTGTCAATCTCTCTGCACTCTCTCTCTGTGCGCTCTATCTGTGAACTCTCTCTGCGCTGTCTTTGTGCTCCCTCACTGTCTGTGTGTGCTCTTGCTCTGTAATTCTCTTTATGTCTCCCTCTCTCTCTGTACCTGACTCCCTCTCTCTCTGTACCTGTCTCCCTCTCTCTCTGTACCTGTCTCCCTCTCTCTCTGTACCTGTCTCCCTCTCTCTCTGTACCTGTCTCCATCTCTGTACCTGTCTCCCTCTCTCTCTGTACCTGTCTCTCTCCCTCTCTGTACCTGTCTCCATCTCTGTACCTGTCTCCTTCTCTCTCTGTAGCTATCTCCCTCTCTCTCTGTACCTGTCTCCCTCCCTCTCTCTCTGTACCTGTCTCCCTCTCTCTCTGTACCTGTCTCCCTCTCTCTCTGTACCTGTCTCCCTCTCTCTCTGTACCTGTCTTCTTCTCTCTCTGTACCTGTCTTCTTCTCTCTCTGTAGCTGTTACTCTCTCTCTGTGTGCTCTATCTGTGAACTCTCTCTGCGCTGTCTTTGTGCTCCCTCACTGTCTGTGTGTGCTCTAGCTCTGTAATTCTCTTTATGTCTCCCTCTCTCTCTGTACCTGACTCCCTCTCTCTCTGTACCTGTCTCCCTCTCTCTCTGTACCTGTCTCCCTCTCTCTCTGTACCTGTCTCCCTCTCTCTCTGTACCTGTCTCCCTCTCTCTCTGTACCTGTCTCCCTCTCTCTCTGTACCTGTCTCCCTCTCTCTCTGTAGCTGTCTCCCTCTCTCTCTGTACCTGTCTCCCTCTCTCTCTGTACCTGTCTCCCTCTCTCTCTGTACCTGTCTCCCTCTCTCTCTGTCTCTCTCCCTCTCTGTACCTGTCTCCATCTCTGTACCTGTCTCCCTCTCTCTCTGTACCTGTCTCCCTCTCTCTCTGTACCTGTCTTCTTCTCTCTCTGTATCTGTCTCTCTCCCTCTCTGTACCTGTCTCCATCTCTGTACCTGTCTCCCTCTCTCTCTGTAGCTGTCTCCCTCTCTCTCTGTAGCTGTCTCCCTCTCTCTCTGTACCTGTCTCCCTCTCTCTCTGTACCTGTCTCCCTCTCTCTCTGTACCTGTCTTCTTCTCTCTCTGTACCTGTCTTCTTCTCTCTCTGTAACTGTCTCCCTCTCTCTCTGTACCTGTCTCCCTCTCTCTCTGTACCTGTCTCCCTCTCTCACTTTGCTGTCTTTCTCTGAAATGCAAATGGCCGCCACGCTTCTGTTAAGATCAGGTGTTAGGCCCACCCCCACTTACATCATAGCCACGCCCCCTTTATGATGTCAGCGTTAGCAACATTTTCTGCTGCTCACAACTATATATGTGATCCATTTATAGTTGTCTATGGAGTGTTTCAAGTAGTAGTCTGCTGTATGAATCCAGACCTTTCTCTCAATGTGTGAATTGTCTAAATTTCTTCCAATTGTTTCAATATTTGGAATGTATTATTTTCTTGAAAATAGCTGGTTCATCTAGTGTATTTTTATTTTACATTCATAATTGTGTTTGATGCACCTTCCAATAAGCTCTTGTTGTACAAGTACATCTGCTGTTTGGTTTGCTGAGTTTCTACTTTATTCTTGGACTTCTGAAAGTTCTTCTCATTATACTGGTACATCTTATAGATTCTAGGGGTGATCAACAGTGGTGCTCAGGTGACATATCTTAGCCTTCAAATGGCAGACCTGCATAGCATATAATTTTACTCAAACTTTATATATATCACATATATAGTTGTGAGCATGTGAGTTGTTGCTAACGCTTGCGGGCTCGCGTAGCGAGCCCGCGGCCCTCGCAAAGCGAGGGCACTGGGCGAGGGCCTCAGTTGCTGGCAAACTTCACGTCGCAACGCAAATAACACGACACACAAATTACGACACTCGCTAAATTTTCCGAGCCACGCAAACAACATACGACACACGTTCACACACATTACGGCCTCGCAACACTCGGACGCAACTCGCGAACATTACAAAATTCAAAACAAAATACCTACAGCAAGAGGTAGCATCCAGGACCTCAAAAATGCAACTTACCTCAAAAATGCAAAATAAAAGAGTTTAGACACTAAAAAATTTGCTAAGCGACAGAAAAAATGGGCGCCGAACAAAACGAAAACAAGGCTACACACGCAAACACCATACGAGACACGTTACCAGACATTACGACCTCGCAAACATCGGACGCAACACTCCGACAAACAAACATTTAAAACACAATAAATACACACAACACACACATAAAAAACTTACCTACAGCAAGAGGAACCATCCAGCACCTCAAAAAACCAAGTTACACCTTCATTTAAATAAAAATAAAACACTTTAGACACTAATAAAATCGCTAAGGGGGAGAAAAAATGGCCGCCGAAAAAAACGAAAACGAGGCTACAGCACTCTCAACACGTAAAACACCACAACACACTCGCAAAACACCACACGAAACTCGAAAAACACCACGAAGCACCGACGGATAATCCGCAAAGACGCATACCACAGATTACCCGCCATTTTACGCCAATGCGGAAGTACACCACTACGCTAACGGTTTTGTCTCGCGCACGCACAGTATTACATTGCACACATTCAGCACGCTTACACAGCAGCTCCACACCACTAATGCTGCAGCAACATCAAAACACATTGACAGCTCTTCAACACAATGCTTCACAATAGGTAAAGTATATTCATTTATTAATGTATTATATATTTCATTATTACACACTAAACAGCATTAGCTACCTTACAATTTCATTGCCGTCATTTTTTGACGGGCAATTCGCTAGTATATATATATTTATACAAATATATATATATCACATATATAGTTGTGAGCATACGAGCTGTTGCTCACGCTTGCGGGCTCTTTGCCAGCAACTGCGACCCTCGCAAACTTTACGTGACACGTTACCACCCATTACGACCTCACAAAAATCGTCTGCAACCCGCAGACATGAAAAAATTCAAAACACAATAAATACACACAACACATACATAAAAAGCTTACCTACAGCAATAGGGGGCATCCAGGACCTCCAAAAATGAAGTTACACCTTAATTTAACTCAAAATAAAAGAGTTTAGACACAAAAAAATTCTCGAAGCGAGAGAAAAAATGGCCGCCGAACAAAACGAAAACGAGGCTACAGCACTCTAAACACGCAAAACACCACCAGAAACACGCAAAACACCTCAAAACCGCTACGGATATTCTGCTACAGACGCATATCACACATTAGCCTCCATTTTAGAACAATAACTTATACAATGCGTAAGTACACAGCTACGCTAACGGTTTGGTCTCGCGCACGCACACTATTACACTGCACACATTCATCACGCCTACACAGCAGCTCCACGCCACTAATATTCCAGCAACATCAAAACAGATTGTCAGCTCTTCAACAGAATGCTTCCTGCATATATTACTTCAAAATAAGTATATTAATTTATTAAGGTATTATTTATTTGATTATTATACACCAAACAGCATTAGCTCACTTACAATTTCATTGCCGTCATTTTTTGACGGGCAATTCGCTAGTATATATATATATATATAGTTGTGGTAAAATTATGAATTGTCGGTCACGCCATGTTAAAAATGATGGGCTTGCAATGAGTGCCTTTGGCGCTCATTGCGGGCCTTGAAATGAGTGCCGTAGGTGCTCATTGCGAGGCCTGCACAACCTTGCTGCAATGAGCCAAAGAAAAAACGTTGAAAAAAATACGCCTTTAACGTCCGCAGTTTTTTTCAAGCCCGTAACTCGGAAACCGACGATAGACCGCCAAACGACGCCAATTACTTCACAAATTAACTTACAACCTCACATACAGCACAGGGGGAGAGGCAGGGAGTCTGTGAGTGAGGTTGCAAGCTAATTTGAGGTTTAATCAGCGTTTTTAGGAGATCAAAAATTGGCTATACGAGGAACAAAATGGCGTCCGTAAACCCGGAATTGTTTGAAAAAAGGCTCAAAATGAGGCTGAAGGCGGTAACACTTAGGCGCACATCGCAAGGCCTGCAAGACTTTGAAAAATAACCAACGGCGCTCATTGCGAGGCACGCAAGACTTTAAAAAAGGATAGATAGGCACTCGATGGAAGCCATGCAAGACTTGATCAGGGAGAGAGAGGAGAAAGACAAAGGGAAGGGAGAGGGGGGAAAGAGACACAGGAGTGAGAGAGGGGGGAAAAGAGACACAGGGGAGGGAAATAAGGGGGAAAAACACAGGAGGAAGAGGGCGAGAGGGGGAAACAGACACATGGAAGGGAGAAACGGTAAACAGACACAGGGGTCAGAGAGTGGGAAGAGGCTCACAATGACGGCCAAAGGTGCTCATTGCGGACCTCACGATGAGCACTGAAGGCGCGAGGCACGAAAGTGACGGGTTGGACAACGTCGGCAATGAGCGTTCATGGCAGGGCACACGATGAGCGCCTTCGTAAAGTAGAGGGGAAGAGGCTCGCAATGAGCGCCAAAGGTGCTCATTGCGAGGCATGAAAGTGGCAGGTTGGCTGAGGCCTGCAATGAGCGGCAAAGGCGCTCAATGCAGGCTCACAATGAGAGCAGAAGGTGGGAGAGGCTCACAATTAGCGTCGAAGGTGCTCAATGTAAGGCCCGCAAGTTAGAGAGGGGAGAGACTTGCATTGTGTGGCAAACAGCATTGCTAGCCTTCAAATTTTTTGCCGTAATTTTTCATGGGCAAGTCGCTAGTATATATATATAAGGTTGATTTGGCACTTAATTGGTCTTGCTGATATTAAACATGTTGAACATTTTTTGCATCATTTTAACTTTATACTTCCTTTACTTCGATGGAATTCACTCAATAGGCATCACAGACTTGACATACACCTAGCATTATTCAGCATTTAATAATACAACTGATGGAAATATCCAAATACAATATTAGCTTCTAATTTCTATTCTAGTTTTTGTTCAATTGTATTAATTGTGTTTTATTTATTCATTAAAAAAGTGACTTCTGCCTAACCTAAATGCTAATGAAAATGTTTGCAATAGAAATGGCTTGTCTTGCTAAGTACTTTTGAGTGCCTTCTGATACATATCTTCTTCTGTTTAACAGAACATGAAATAATTTAAACTTAATAGTTCTTCAGCCTCATTAAATTGGAGCCACTTAAGTCCAACGTGTAACTCGTAAGGGCTGCATGCTTGAAATTTGGACATTTTACGTCGCTACTAAATTTTAAGTGCTGCGAGTTACGAGCTAGAGATGCAAAATCGTAAACCAGTTCCCGGCCGTCTGAGTTGCGTGCTAGAACGCAAACAATTAAGCAAGCACATAGGTACGGGTTTAGATGGAGCCAATGGCAACATAGATTGTCATCATTGTGTTGCAAAAAAATGGAGGATGGATTTCAAAGTCTTACTGCGTTCAATTTCGAGCTATGAGCGAGCTCACATTCCAGTCATAATGCAATGTTAATAAAGCCACAAGTATGATATTCTATCACATGCGAGTTACAGTATATGTTTTAACACATTGATTGCTGGGATCGATATAACACAATAAAGATACATGAAATCAACTTTTTTTATGAGACGATTTGTGGGCTTGAGAATATTGTGCTATTCATTCTAAGACCTAACATCACGTTCCCTATCAATATTAGTACAGTAGTGAGTTTTTATTTAATTTGCAAGTGCTACGTATTGGACTTTACCCCTCCCTTGCGGCTCCTCTCAAGCACACGTTGGCCATTGGGCACCATTTCCTTGTTACTTGCTTGCTCGAAAGTGACTATGTTGCAATGTAATAGCTAAATTGAAAACTTACGGGCTTGATGGAACAAAGATTTATGGACGCAAAGTTCAACGTTGCCCTATTCTCTGCCGTTCTGTGTCTTAACAAGCAAGTCCGCTGCAAGCTATGTTACAGGGCTGATTTAATAGCTGTAACCCATAAATTTGGAGTTACCGGCTACATTTTAAACCTTAGCCCCAATTTAATGAGGGTGCTTATGTGCCAGAGAATGAAATAATGGAGAAGTCTTGGAGATTGTAGTACATATGATCCAAGAGATAGGCAAGGATATGTCTACTTCACCCGGAATCACATTCGATCCATGTTTTGAATGCATACACTTGAATACTATAACTTATTAAATGATAAAACATGCTCTTTTGAGGAACTGGTCCTCATAATTAGGACATGATATTCTGAAAATTAACATTTGTGGGTCCTTGAAATAGACCTAACTGGAAATGTTATCTACTGTACATCCAAGGTGATAAATCAATGGCTGTCCCACTGCAGCATAAATGAATGGCCTTATTTGTTTTTTTTTTTATTTACTTAAACATTTTGCCCATTAACATTCTTAAAAATACCACACTATAAATATGTGACTTCACATGTACATTAAAAGACCATGGAAAACATTTTCCTTTGTTGCACCTGAAGGATGTCATTTTATCTCGTTTCACAATGTGTTTCATATTGTAAGGGCACTAGAGCTGAGGGGCTGTATTATTGCCCTTGAGGGCTTGTCCCTGTCAGCCAGTGTTCAGGGAAATAACTGTATGATTTATACTTGTCTGTCAATAAGAACTACAGGCAACATATACTGACTTTTTAATCATAAATACATGATAGAAAAATGTTGCATTCCATGTACTTTTATGTTTTAATCCAAAAGTATGTTCCATAATTCAGTGTTGCATTTGAAGTTTATTTTTTGAGAAAATGCTCCCTATGTGAAAAGCAGGAATTAACGGTATGTTTTTTTTTTTACTTGTTATGCACAAATTCTTGTTGCAACTCAGTGAAATATACCTCCTCACGGATTCCCACCAAATGTATTCCCCAAGCTACTATGACGTCCTCATAGAAAGGGCTCTTTTGTGTCTGTTTCCAGTCATGCAACACCTCCTCTTCAGGACAACCTCTTTGCTTTCAAACAAACTCAAGCTCTTTACAAAGTGGGGCTAGATAACAGTATTTTTTAAATACAGGGTAGTAGAAAAAGAACAAGTGACAGGCATGTCAGCTATGCAGTGGGATCTGAGCCACGCTTTGCATGAATGATCAAAGATATGCAAAAGAGCCTATGACAGTTTAATATTCCTCACTCAAATTAATGCAGTTATTACAAAAGTGTATGTACCAAAAGGACCATTGTATAGTTTTGTTTGTATTTTATATACTTATATACATTTAAGATAAATACAGTTCATTTTACAAATATCACTAAGTCAAAAAGTGATGTCCAGAAACCACATTTTATTATAAATATAAACACACATCTTAGTATAATGGTAAAATATTTCCAGAAAAATAGCTATAACTGTTGAGGCAACTGATTCATAGTATATTTATGGAGCAGTAGAGGTCCAAAAGAAAGAGACTGTTCACACTATATTGGATCCCCTACCTACTGACTACCCCAGATTCCATTATTACAGTACTATTAAATAGTGCATTTTAAGAAAATATTTAATATGAAGAGAACGAGAAACAAAATCTACAGTACATTGTTAATCCTATTATCATCATTAGTAGTAATATTTGTAGCATTTATAAAGCAAAAACATTTTTCACATCCCTATATTAGTGATATAGTACATGTGAGACTAAAGAAATAAGAATTTAAACAGATTGATCTAAATAAAGTTGAAGTCCCTGCTCTCCAGAGCTTACAATCTTTAAGAGTTGAATATTGTGAAAAAGATAATTTTTTTTACTATAAGTTATTCATTTGAAACATGTTTTTTTGCTTGAACTGGGAATACTTATTTGTCTGCTCCCCAAAATAACTTAAATATTAAACTATTTTAAACAAGTATAACATTAAAAAAAAAAAACGTGAGAAAAGGCGAGGGTTTGCCTTATATGATGATTTGCTGCTCAGAATTCTGGTTTCTGAGATTGTTTCATGTTTTCGATGATGTTGAGAAAATAAAAGACCCGTTTCAGATTTCCTCAGAGGAAAAATGGTTTACATCAACATCAGATTCCAAGATACTGCAGATTTCCTCTTTGCTACTTGACAGATTATTTGTTTAAATTGATCTGGTAAATACTTTGTTATGGTGACTAATGTCCTGCCAAAAGAAAAGAGAAAAAAGCTATGAAGTTATAGCACAGGCATCGGGCTCTTGCAGGTGGCTATGCCCTGAAGCATGGGCTCTGCTGCAGGCAATCATCATATCCAGGCTTTGTAGATAACTCCTTTGAAACAAGGAACCAAATGCAAATTTGCCCTATTAGAGAGTAAACCTGTTCTCTTGGTAACAATTCTCTCCAAAAACAGCTGGATGACCCCAAAACACAACATCTGTAGCACACAGCCTGTGACTTTTGGATGTAAAGTTCTTTTAATAAAAAATTGAAACATATATTGTAATACCCTTGTTGTGTTTTAACATATCATATTGTATTTACAACTGAACATCCATTAAGCAGTTGATAATATTTTTGTGTTTGTGCATTTTACATATTTAGATAAAATAGATATTTCCTGTTGGAGGTTTTAATGATGTTAGTGCATAACAGAAATTAGTTTAATTTATGGATATCACTGAGTTTAAGAACACTTCATTTGTAACATATTTTATCAATATCAATCTAACTTTTATATTATAAAACCAATTTAGAGCTGACATAAAATATATATTCTTAATTTTGCGTTACAAAATGTTGTTCTATGTTACCTTAAATCACAGATTTATTAATGTATGAATTTACGAAAATACATAACAAACTCGATTTCCATTACATTAATAGGCATATATGGGAGAACTGCCATAACAATAACGTTTTGACAGGACCTGCTCCTTTTTGCCTACCCCATAAGAAAAAGTTACTATCACATTGTCTTAATTAAGTTATACCATCAGACTCCTGACATCTACATTTAAAGTTTTTTTTTACTCTAATATTGTTTGTGTCCATTAGACTGACACTTTTGCTCTGATATTGTATTATGGTAGACAAAATATAATCAAGCAACAGTTTAATGAAAAGATTGTTAATCTCTGAAAAATTGTTCATGCATAAACATCCCATGATAATAGTTTGGGAGAACAAATATTCAATCATTTATATTTTTAAATATGTGTTTGGTGTTATTGGCATAAACATACATGTACAGTTGTATTTGTGCAAACTGTAAAATTAATTTGGGAACTTGGGTTGACATTGAATACTAGCATGTTTCTTAGAGCTCAATGTTACATAGCTATATCAATATGGATAGATAGATAGATAGATAGATAGATAGATAGATAGATAGATAGATAGATAGATAGATAGACAGTGTCTTGCCTTAGGCCTTGTTACCTAGGCAGAAATACATCACGGTTTCTAGCAGTTGAATCTCACAAGTTTTTCAGCTTTTCTGGTGTTTGGCTTAAGGAATGCTATCTAGCTACTTTTTTGTTGCTTAATGGACTCTTGGGACCTGGAACAAGTCACAATAGAATTGTCTCTTAAGCTTAATTTTTTTAATGCAAAACCAATAGTACTTTTTAAGATCAATAGAAACAGTCCCTTGCCTGAAATTTCTGCTTACTCTATAATAAATATTTTTATATATTACCACTACAGCAGGTATCTCACAATTATTTTTTATTTTATGTGTATTGATATTAGATCTATTTATTTCTTAAAATATATTATATCTTTTTATTTATTTAACTTTCCGGTAAAAATAATTATATCTGTTTGTTTAATTCCTTATTCCTTAGACTGTGAAACTTAGTAGAAGAAGAGGTTGTGTTACTGACAGTAAAAATAAAAAAAAATTTAAGGTGCAAAGTATGCAATAATTACTGTTCTCTTAAGCAAATCATTTAAAAAGTTGATTTAGTTTTAATAAAATGATTTAGCCAAAAAAAATAGGTAATCATCAATGGACTTCATTAATAAATTATACATGTTATCTTTACAGAGTAATCTCACTCCTATCTGAATGGTCAAATTTTTATGTTATTTCTTGTGCTACTTCAGGCTGATTAGTTTATTTCATTGAAACTGGAAACTATTAAAAGTATCAGATAATGTACTTCACTAAAACACAATAAAAATGGCATACGTGTTTATGCATGTATATATGTATGACTTTTAATAGGTGTAATGTGTAAGGTTATGGTAGATATCTCTTAAATTTCTTGTAGAATGTATTGCTTTCTCATTTTATTTTTCCTTTCAAGGTTCATTAGGTAAGCTCTCTCACTTTGCTTCTAACTCTCACATTCTCCGCACCTTCCATAACATGTCAGAGGATCAGTACAGGTGGCAAAGTGAGGCATTAGTGTGAAGGATATATGGGGGCAATGAACATTCTTGCCCGAGAACGGTGAAGCACACCTAGCTATTGAAATGATCACAGTGCTTTGCACAAATCCTTCACATACAGTATCTGAAGGAGGATTCTTGAAAGAAGTTGTCACCATGTTTGTAGCTGTCAAATCAATCAAATGCCTACTCATCTGGACCAAATGCCCCGAAGGTTTACTTTCATGTCCTGGAAAGTCTGGTCGGCATTTGTTTTTCCAGTGTGATCAGCTGAAACTTCAGTTTAAAGCTCCTCAGACCTGCCCATCCTGAGTTTCTGTACCTTCCCATTTTGTTGAAACCCATTCTTTTCCCCAAGCTATGCACAACTTAGACTGTAAATGTCTGGAATCTTCAAGAGGATATGATCTGTCAAATCTCAAACCTGGCACCCAATAGTGTTCATGTAACCTTCAGAGTAGTCTTAAAGTAATACAATACATATGCTTCAGTTGTACGCAGGGCCATTGAATATGCTTATTGTCTAACCAGGGGCCTCATTCAAATCCTACTTATTTAGAATAAGTGGCCGCAAGGACTTTGGACATAAATTAAATGTGAAATCAAGTATTGTATTGTGGTGATATGCCAGTTTGAAATTGTTGCGCCTTTATTCCTCATGTCATCCATTGTGTCCCCCATAATTTACAGTGCTTTACAGTACTGTCTTGAATTTATATTTGCATTCACATTTCAACAATGTTTGCAGGCTTTAAACACCAGTTACGGCCTTGCCGCCGCGATCCTGTTCAAGCACACAAGTGCTCACTGCTGACAGCATGGTTTACGATCGACTGTAAGAGGGAAATCCTTGCGGTGCTGCTCAATTGAATACCAGCATAGACGTAGCGCTAAGCGGGGCCGTAACCTGGTTGCAAGGAATCACAGTTCTTATTTACGGCCCCGATTAGAAGGAGGCCCCAAGTAAGGAAACTATGACAGGCAGCCTCTGCATGCTCTTGATAATGAAGATATAATGTTATATTACCCTCTGTAATTTTGTGGCATATGGAGAGTAAATAACACCAAATATAATAATTCTATATCAAAACTATATTCATTAAAGCTTCCAATTTATCTGACATATAATTGCCATTTATATCTATGATTCCCAATATTTTTTTTACATGTACCACTTTCAAATTGTTGAGGGTCTTTGATGGACTCCTTGAAAATTGTTAAGGCTCTTTCCAGACACTGGGGAGCCTAAAATATCAACTTTGTTGATGAATATATTTATAGAAAATGAACAAAAAAAGGTCAAGAAAATAATTTAAATGTTTTAGCTATTGGCACAATCTTTAATATATAACCAATAATGCTATAATAATCTATTTCTTTTAAAATTATGTTCTAAAATGTCTTTACATTTGCAGAATATGGGCCAAATCTCAAAGTGGAGATTTTAACATGCATTTAAAAGATCAGACTTTTAGGTATTACAACAGCTGTTTTATGCATGAAAACAGAAAACTTAAAAACTTTGGCCCCTATTCAATTGCAAGCCTGCAGTAACCTTCATAACTGCCATAAGTCTGCATGCTGGAAATTTGCAACAGTTACAGAGCGATTGAATTGAACAAGTGCAGCTACTTGGCCAAAAGCCGAAACCTTAAACCATGCACCCGTAGGTGGCATTTCAGAGCATGATCATGATCAATTAAGCAAGGCCGTAACTACCAATTTAGAAACAGCCAATAGAAAATGAGACCTTCATCGTGATGTCAGTAAAACATGAAGGATAAACCACAATTAGTTAGTGTTTAGAAGTCCGATATGCGTTTGGACTTAAAAATGAATGAAGGAAATGCTCTAGTCCATGTGGGTGGCCTGATATGTATTAACTTCTTGATTACCAAGAATTATATATCATAGAAATTAAACGTTAAAAAAAATATGTTTTTTTTGCATATTTACAAGCTTGAGATTGTGTGCAATCCATTCTAACGTCTTTCATCGCTTTCCCCATCTTTTAAAGTGCAGTATTGAATTTTTTATTTGCATTTACAGTGCTATGATCAGGCGTTTAACCCCCTTGCGAGTCCTATCTGGTACTAGTAGGATTTTCTGCTACATTTGGCATTTACGGGTGTGAAAACATTTGCGGGCTTGAGGAATTATAGCAATTGAATAACGATTTGCGATTGTAACATTTACAACTTGGATGATCAAAGGCTTAGATGGGTCAGAGTTACGATTTTGACACCCGCAGGGATTTTCAGCTTGTAACCAGCAAATCGTTTGCGGGTAGCTAAAAGACTCCAATTGAAACGCAAATTAGTTTACGGGCTACATTACGGGCTACAGTAACTAATGATTGCTCAATTGAATAGGGGCCTTGAACTTTTAATCCCTCTGCATAGTGAATTTGCAACAATTTGCTCCATTTATCAAACTCTAATTAGTGCATCAGGATCCAGAACCAATACATTTATAGGGCTCTGCTGAGAAATAATAAACTTCTTCTACATTGATTGACAGTAGCTCCCACATCAGAATATGTTATCCAGAAGTCATAACCACTGAATATGTATTTACAAAACTCTTACTTCATGCAATAGACTTTTGATAATGTTTAAATAATGCTATTTTAAAAGCACTCTAGACCTTTCCCTGCCTCTTAAAGCAGCATTTTAATATAAAAAATGATATAAATGCTAATAGGCCAATTACATTCCTACTGATATCTATGATTCAAATAGAAACTAATAAACTGTGGCGATAAGCTAAATAAGCCAAATATAATGAACACATATACCACTATCAACTTGTATATCCGTATCATATAAATGCACTACAGACAAGGGACTGTTTCTTTTTACTTCTGTCAAGTAACTTGTTAAAAAAAATTACTAAGGTATGGTGCAACAGAACTGATCATTAATTTGTTGGAGACCATGACCAAGCAGATCACAAAAATACAGACATGTATTGCCTTTTATTCATGAGGTTTTAGTTGCAGACTACTGATTGGCCCAATAAAAAAACAACAGGATAAGAGAAACTCAAATCACACCTGTCCTATTTAGTCCTGAAATCTTCCTTTTATTAAAATCTGCACCTCTGCCATGTCCTTGCCCCTCCCTACTTAGCCTTGGTAACGTCCTATGTGCCACAACTCTCTTAGCAGTCTGAATCCGTCTTAACACTCGCAGCCCAATTCCATTCCTTCTTGTATACTTTCTCCATCGATATTCCTTTTTTTTTTTAGAAATAAACTCTTTCCTCACATGACAAGGTCACCAAATCCGAATACATTTACACCTGTGTAAAGACCAACTTCATCTTTTTAACCCGATAAATCCTACTTCTCTCTTCCTTTGACTTATTTCTAGATTTTGCACCAAATTGTCGTATTGTGTTGTATGTATATATATATATATACATATATATATATATATATATATATATATATATATATATATATATATGTGTGTGTTTTTTAAATTATAATTTCCCTAATGTAAACACTTTACTTAATGCACTTTGTAATCATAATCATCACACAGATAATAATACTTTAGCCATTACTTTGATCTTATTTCTGGCCAATTACACCAATTGAAATGTTTAACACAATAAACTCTTATTAATATGGATACATTTATGTTGACTACATAATTACGGTATGTGCCTAAACATCTAAACCAAGGCTATCCAACTTTTCTCATTGAGGGTTGGTATATTGTTTGAGACCAGATGGATCAGTCAGTCGTTCAGTCTTTTAGATGTATTGCCTGTGCTGGACCAGGTTTAATGGCTGATACTGGACAGTCCTGATCTTAACAAATTTGATATTGAAATAATGGCAGCATAGCTTGATATCACATAACTAACTTAGGAATTATTGATTGATAGATTACATCACAGTGTGTATATAGGTGTTGAAATGCTGTTTGTCACACAATGGGAGTCTACTGCGTGCCTCAACTGCTCGCTTAGCGAGGCTCGCAGTGCAATGAGTGCCCTTGGTGCTCATTGCACCCTAAGTCCTGTGACGACCTCGGTTTGCGAGGCAACGGCGATCACTGCATGCCTCAACTGCTCGCCTTGCTTTACGAGGCCCGCAGTGCAATGAGCGCCTTCGATTCTCATTGCACCCTAAGTCCTGCATGTCGGCGCTTTGCGAGGCTCGCAGTCCAATGAGCGCCTTTGCATGTCGCTTAAAGCGCCTTAGTCCCGCGTGTGGGCTGGCGAAAATGTATCATGTGTCAGAGCATAATAAAGTGATTTAAATATTTAACGGCTTTGAGTGTCCTATCCCTGTCAGCCAATGAGCATTATTCATAAAGTAAGGGCAGTGTAAAATATATCATAATTAATTAATAAATTAATATACTTTACCTATTTGTCCTTAATATGCAGCAATCAATATCCTAAAGAGCTAACAATCTTTTTGGCGTATTTTTTAAAATGTACAGGGAGACTGTTGATCATCTGAGGATAAAGTGTCAATGTGCTAAGTGTGCAGTGTATATAGGCTGTGTGCATGAGGGCAAATAGTTTGTGTAGGCGGGAGAACCTCCATTTCAAAAGCGTGTGTTTAAACTCGCCAATATCTGGCTTAAATTCACGTATAACCTCACTTCCAGGCGTCCTGGCTGTCCCCCTGTGCTGTGTGTGTTTTCTTTTTTTATTGTGTTTTCTTTTGTGTTTTTGGTGTTTTTCGATTTGCGCGATTTGCCGTTAACTGTGTCTTTTTGTAACCTCATAATCTTGATTTTCTAAGTGCTGCGTCCCTCAACTGCTTGCAGCCTAATGTAATCCCTTGTTTCCTAAGTGCTTGTAGCCTAAGTCCCACGTGCTTCCATGCCTCAACTGCTCGCCTTGCTATGCGAGGCATGCAGGCAATGAGCTCCATCGGCCTAAGTCGCACAAGGTCTGAAAACTAAGTCGCACAAGGTCGGAAAACTTCTGTGCCTCCTTTGGCGCTCATTTCGGCTAAGTCCCACATTTTTCAATGCCTCAACTGCTTGCCTCGCTTTGTGAGGCTCGCAGGCAATGATCGCCTTCGGTGCTCATCGCCTAGCCTTAACTGCTCGCCTCACTACACGGGGCTTGAAGGCAATGAGTGCCTTCGGCGCTCATCGCCTAAGTCATGCGAGGTGGGAAGATTTCTGTGCCTCAATTTTAACAGTGAGAGACAGAATAACAACAACAAAACAAGAAAAAACGCATGGCAAAACCTCTTTTGGCAATCACAGGTCAGACGTTTCTTGTAGTTGGCCACCAGGTTTGCACACATCTCAGGAGGTATTTTGACCCACTCATCTTTGTAGATCCCCTCCAAGTCATTAAGGTTCCAAGGCTGATGTTTGGCAACTCAAACCTTCAGCTCCCTCCACAGATTTTCTATGGGATTAAGGTCTGGAGACTGGCTAGGCCACTCCAGGACCGTAATGTGCTTCTTTTTGAGCCACTCCTTTGTTGCCTTGGCTGTGTGTTTTGGGTCATTGTCATGTTGGACCCATTTTCAATGCCCTGGCTGAGGGAAGGAGGTTCTCACCCAAGATTTGATGATACATGGCCCCGGCCATCGTCCCTTTGATGCGGTGCAGTTGTCCTGTTCCCTTTGCAGAAAAACACCCCCAAAGCATAATGTTTCCACCTCCATGTTGGATGGTGGGGATGGTGTTCTTGGAGTTATAGGCAGCATTCCTCCTCCTCCAAGCACGGCGAGTTGAGTAGATGCCTAACATGGCAAGGCGAGTTGAGAGCTTGATTTTGGTCTCATCTGACCACAACACTTTCACCCAGCTCTCCTCTGAATCATTCAAATGTTCATTGGCAAACTTCACACGGGCCTATACATGTGCTTTCTTGAGCAGTGGGACCTTGGGGGCGCTGCAGGATTTCAGTCCTTCACATCGTAGTGTGTTACCAATTGTTTTCTTCGTGACTATGGTCCCAGCTGCCTTGAGATCATTAACAAAATCCTCCCGTGTAGTTCTGGGCTTATTCCTCACCGTTCTCATGATCATTGAAACTCCACGAGGTGAGATCTTGCATGGAGCATCAGACAGAGGGAGACTGGCAGTTATTTTGTGTTTCTTCCATTTGCGAATAATCGCACCAACTGTTATCACCTTCTCAACATGCTGCTTGGCGATGGTCTTGTAGCCCATTCCAGCCTTGTGTAGGTCTACAATCTTGTCCCTGACATCCTTGGACAGCTCTTTGGTCTTGGCCATGGTGGAGAGTTTGGAATCTGATTGATTGATTGCTTTTGCGGACAGGTGTCTTTTATACAGGTAACGAGCTGAGATTAGGAGCACTCCCTTTAAGAGAGTGCTTCTTATCTCAGCTCGTTACCTATATAAAAGACACCTGGGAGCCAGAAGTCTTGCTGATTGATAGGGGATCAAATACTTATTTCCCTCACTGACCTGCAAATCAATTTATAACTTTTTGACATGCGTCTTTCTTGTTTTTTTTTTTTTTGTTATTCTGTCTTTCATTGTTAAAATACACCTACCATTAAAATTATAGACTGATTTTTTCTTTGTCAGTGGACAAACGTAAAAAATCAGCAGGGGATCAAATACAGTGGGGGGAAAAAGTATTTGATCCCCTGCTGATTTTGAACGTTTGTCCACTGACAAAGAAAAAATCAGTCTATAATTTTAATGGTAGGTGTAAATATACAGTTGTGCTCAAAAGTTTGCATACCCTGGCAGAAATTGTGAAATGCTGGCATTTATTTTGAAAATATGACTGATCATGCAAAAATAATGTATTTTGTTGAAGGAAAGTGATTATATATCACATATTTGTTTGGCTCTTTTTTAAATCATAATGACAGCAGAAATCACCCAATTGGCCCTGATCAAAAGTTTGCATACCCTTAGTTCTTAATACTTTGTATTGCGCCCATCAATGACAGCGTGCAGTCTTTTGTAATAGTTGTCTATGAGGCTCCTAATTCATGCAGGTCGTATAGATGCCCATTCATCTTGGCAAAATGCCTCCAAGTCATGCATCGTCTTGCATGAACCGCACATTTGAGATCTCCCCAGAGTGACTCTATGATATTAAGATCAGGAGACTGTGATGGCCACTCGACAACCTTCACCTTTTTCTGGTGTAACCACATGGTGGGTCAACTTGGCCTTGTGCTTAGGGTCATTATCATGCTGGAAAGTCCAAGAGTGTCCCATGCGCAGCCTTCGTGCAAAACAATGCAAATTGTCTGCCAGTATTTTCTGATACCATGCCGCATTCATCTTGCCATCAATTTTCACAAGATTCCTCATGCCTTTAGAGCCCCCCCCCAAAAAAAAAAAAAAACACACATCAGTGAGCCACCACCATGCTTCACAGTGTGGAGGGTATCCTTTTTACAAGGTTTTTGTTGACCCCTCTCCAAACATAGCGCTTAAGGTTGTGACCATAAAGCTCTGTTTTTGTCTCGCCACTCTAAATTTCAGCATGCCAGAAGCTGTGAGGAGTGTCAAGGTGTTGTCTGGCATTTTGTAACCCGGCTTTTTTGGGGCACTGGCACAGCAAAGGCTTCTTTCTGGCAACTGGACCATGCAGCTAATTTTTGTTCAAGTATTGTTGTATTGTGCTCCTTAAAACAACCACACCGTCTTTTTCCAGAGCAGCCTGTATTTCTCCTGAGGTTACCTGTGGGATTTTCTTTGTATTCCAAACAATTCTTCTGGCAGTTGTGGCTGAAATCTTTCTTAGTTTACCTCACCTTGGCTTGGTATCAAGTGATCCCCGAATTTTCCACTTCTTAATAAGTGATTGAACAGTACTGACTGGCATTTTCAAGTTCTTCAATATTTTTTTATATCCTTTTCCATCTTTATGAAGTTCCATTACCTTTTTACGCAGGTCTTTTGACAGTTCTTTTCTGCTCCCCATGGCTCAGTATCTAGCCTGCACAGCGCACCCATGTAAGAGCTAACAAACTCATTGACAATTTATACACATACACTAATTGCAATTTAAAAAGCCATAGGTGTGGGATATTAGCCTTTAATTGCCATTTTAACCTGTGTGTGTCACCTTGTGTGTCTATAACAAGGCCAAACATTCAAGGGTATGTACATTTTTGATCAGGGTCATTTGGGTGATTTCTGTTATCATTATGATTTAAAAAGCAGCCACACAACTATGTGATAATAAATGGCATTTTTGTTTTGCATGATGAGTCATATTTTCAAAGTAAATGCAAACATTTCAGAATTTCTGCAGGGTATGTAAACTTTAGAGCACAACTGTATATATGCATATATATATATATATATATATATATATATATATATATATATATATATATATATATTAGACTTTTGTTTATTTACAATGTTATATTTTTATTTTTTAGATTTGTTTCTTAGTTTTTTGACAATTATTTGCAATCTTTTTTCTAGATAGATCAAAATGATTCCTAAATAGTAAAGCATTAAGAAACTGGTGCATTATAATGATAGAATAATGGACAAGTGAAAGGGTTAGAATTATTTCACTGACATTATATTTTATCTATATGTATGTATTAATATAATCTACATTATCCCCTCATTGGCCTTATGGATCCTTGTCTCTCCTACTATATTTTGGTTAATGTGATTAAAATATAAATGTATTAAACAAAGGATAAACATTTTCATACATTAGAAGACAGATAAGACAAGACAATACATATAAATTGGTACACGAGGATATGAGGGTCCTGTTCTCTGGAGAGTTTACAGTCTACTGGAAGATACTACAGTGGACCCTCTGTTCTTGACATCCTTGGAACTCAACATTTTTGACACTTGACAGGACTAAAGTGTAGACTGTGCCTATAAGAAACAAAGTGCAGCCTGTGCTTATAAGAACCAAAGTTCAACCTGGGCTTATAAGAACCAAAGTTTAACTTGTGCTTACAAGAACCAAAGTGCAGCCTGTGCCTATAAAAATCAAAGTATAGACTGTGCCTATAAGAACCAAAGTTCCAAGCAATAACCTCTCTCCTACTTCTCCTCAACATCGCCACCATCCCATTGGGAACTCAAGTCCTCTCAGTACAGTTAAAGTGAAGTAAAATTCTATTTTATTTTATCTACTAATTGTTTTTTTATTTTTGTCTGTTTAGTTTTAAGGTTTTGTATCAAGAAACAACACCATCAGTTCAAACTAAAATGCATTGATCCCTATGGCAAATGCTTGTTTGGTACTCAACCTTTTTGGAACTCAAACTACTATCCAGAGTGGATTAAAGTTGAGTTCCAAGGTACCACTGTTTTATCATATTAATAGTATGTGTCTAAACATATTAATGTTTCTTAGAGTATAAGAGCAAATAGTCTTCCACAAAAAAAAAAAAAAATCCTGATCTCCAGGATCAGGACATTTTTGCAGTTTTTGGTTTCCAGTGGGATATGTTGCAATCCTATGCATTTTACAGTGCCACATTTCCTCAGTGGTTAAACTGGGTATGTTTTTAATTAACAAGTGTCATTATGATAGGGTGAAAGATAAATAACAGAAGAAAGAGGGAAAAAAATCAGAGAAAAAGGAATAAGAGTGCAGCTGCACACCATTAACCGACCAATACAGAGACCATAGAGATGAGATAAGGAAAATGTGAGTCAAATACCTATTTTACAGCTATATCAACAAATTATGATAAATTCATTTAAAAAAAATGTATATGTCATTTTGAATAACCAATTAAAGAAGATTATGAAAAATATTGCAAAGTCTGAAATATCTTTTTAAAATGGAAATAGAACACAATTTCATTCACGATTTGAAATAAACATAATTTAAACATTATAAAAGCAGTTCTTTGCATTCAAAAACTATTAAGTGAAACACACATTACAATGATACATTCTATACACATAAATATTTATTTTATTTAAAAATACAATTTGTTTTCTACACCCCCAGAGCTGCTTACATAGGCACAGTATACCTACCAATAGAGACAATGCATTTGGGTATGGTTTTTAACACTTCAAGCCAACAGAGATTCACACAACAATGTCTGGGCTTCTTCTTACTTCATTGTGCAGGGGACTACACATTCCATGATGCCTTGCCACACCAACTACCATCACTGATTGAAACAATGTATTAGTTACCTGTGATTGGCAAATCTGAATTACGAATTGTATGCTAATTTAGTTTGGATTTTTCTAGGGCTGTTAACACTCAAAATCAACTGCTAGGAAACTCAAGAGATTCAGCAAACTTTAAGCTAAGTTTAAGGCATTCATAATCCTTGAAACTTAAATATGCCTTAAAAGTGACATTTTGCTTTTTTATATATAAAAACTTTTGTCATAAATGTAATTTATTCACACTTAGATCAATAGAAGGTTAGGATGATTTTTTTTACTATAAATATTGGATACTTTTTTAATGGATCTAAAATATGAAGGGGTATACTGCTACTCATGTAATAAGTATTTTGACAATAATTATTTATTTTAGGATAACATGTATACATCAATAAAATTCACAGTGTTCTGTATTGGCCTTTATTGGCTTTCATTATTGAGGTGTAGCTGAACTTCTTAAGGCACAGTATGACACTATGAGTGAGGTTCTGCATATGCACATATTTGTAGATTTTTTTTAGATATCTTCTTGTATAATATAAGGCATTTCCTGGCTAGTTACTAAAGGTGTTCTTTTTTCTCTTGGTTTAATAGTTCTCTACACTACTAGCCAGCCTAGGGGTTACTAATCAGTTTTGGAAACAAATATGAAACACTGACAATATCCTTTTTCCATTTGCACAATGACCTAGGGGTCAAGAGAAAGGCCATTTGCATAAGCAAAAACAAAACCAGAGGTGGTGAGTAAGGAGTCCATGTCTGGAGGCCACTATCACCCTTAGGGAGACTAAGCCCCAAGGGTCCTTTGCATAAGTAGAAAGCCAAAACATAGGTGCTCAATCTGAAGTAGGCTTGTTGTATAGGCATAGTAACCTATTAATAGAGCAACACTCTTACAAGGCCCAACTAAGGCCGAGTACATCTGGGGTTCTAAGTAAAATTGCCTGGTATTTTGGGGCTGGATCACTCTATTAAGTGAGATCAGACTGATATACTGCAGGATATTTCTCCCTGTGAAGAGCACAAATGAGGTAAAATAGTATTGTTCTCTGAGTATGTAACCAGACCTATAGAATAACCTTCTTTCAGCATAGCTTGTTCTCAGACTGAGCACCTCTGCTTTTGTTTTTTCATTTATTGGGCCAATGAGAATGAATTGGTCATAACCCTAACCTGAAGGTAGGGGAAATAAATGACAAGCAGATTGTAACATAAATGAAAAACAAATATAATGATAAAGTGGCGCCGTGGAGCTTCCAAACACTGAATAAATTAAAACTATAGGCAAATACAAGTCCTTTATCATCTGAAAGTTATTCAAATATTAATTGTTTCTATAATAAATGTACACTGAAGTTTGCATTTTCCTGTGTCTAATACATTACTCTGTACATGGCAAAGTAAAAAAATCATCTGACACATCAATTCTTTGGAAAATTTCATACGTGTTCAGGTGCTAAATCCAAGACTCAATATATGAGTGAACACTATCTTGACTTTTTGAAACAATTAATTTGCAGACAAATCATTTGATTTATAAAATTTTCATGATGGATTTGTACGACTCCACCTTACCTTACGTGGATTCCGTGCTCACAGTGAAGTTGCCTAGCTCAGTTTCATGCTCGACTACCAGAATATTAACCGCAGAGAGAATATAAGAAGAGAAAGTGTTTTCCCAACCAGAGTTAATTTTCTTAACCTGTCAGAAATAGACATTCATTTCACTTATAGATTAAGTTCAGGCGCTGTAATTTCACTGTATGAAAGTATCAAGTTTGTCATAAACCCAAATACTTTGAGGACTCATGCTGTTCTTGGTATCATGGAAATGGTATGTTCTTTTCACTACTGTATGTTGGTTTAGTTTCATTTCAAAGAGCATTTGCAGAAATAGTGTACTATTGGCAATGCATTTTTAGTAGAATTAATCATTTCATCTTTTTGACCAAAATCAGTTTGTTCTGCTATATCTTGGGAAATGAATACAATATTTTTTTTCACTGTGAAGTCAAAATAATTTGCAGTCAGAGTATCATCTCCCACTTCAAGGGACTTCAACTTGGGCAAAAACTATGTAACAATTCACCCTGGACTAAATCCATCAGGTTTCCCTTTCTCTTGGGACCAGGGACCAGTATAGTTAATGATTTCACTTGAAAATGGGCAAACTTTTTCTAGAAAGTAAAAATATGCATCACAGTTATTATATGCAATTCATTTTTACAGTGGGAAGCCATTACTTTCTTGACAAAGATTTGCCATGTGAGATCCATATAACATTTATTTTCAGTTATATTAAAAGAGTTTCCACAAATTTATTCAGTTTACATCAGTATTAAACAGATTTGCAAACTAATTCAATTTACAAGATCACATTTATTCAAAAAGGAAAGCAGCTTACAATATGATCTCAAACGGAGGGGACAAACCACGGTCATATTTTTATAATGTACTGCTTCGACAGATCTACACTTAAATATATACTACATGTTTTAAAAAAAATAATAATAATAATACAGCCTCTAATTCTAATCTAATACATAGGGCCTCATTCAATTCCACGCCTGTAACTTGATCGCAGACGGCCGCGTGTCTGTGATTGAGTTGTGGGCTCCCGTTGGTCTCCGTTTGCGAAGCTATTCAATTGCTCCAGGTCGCAAGTTGTGATCCTCTGGCCAGCTCCGTAAACCAATACGGAGCAGTTGTGGGCGGGAACCGTATCAATACACCGAGGCCGTAACCGCCCCTTCGGCCAATAGAAAATGAGACTGTCATAATTACGGCAGTAAAACATAGAGGTTACGTGACACTTTGTGAAAATGAAGAATTATGAGAATGAATGCACAATACTGTTCTAGTCCATATGGGTGGCCTGATATGTATTAACTCATTGATACCCAAGATCATTTAATCCCAAAATGACATATAAAAATATAACTTATTTCCTGCAGTTGTGCAATTAATTCTAATGTGTTTCGTCACTCTCCCCGTAATTTACAGTGCAAGGTTACTGTTTTATTTGCATTTACAGTGCTATGAATTGATGTTTATGCCGTTTGCGGGTCCTCTCGAGTACACGTAAGATTTTCTCCTCCATTTGCGGTTTACGTGTGTGGATACGTTTGCGAGATTGGAGATTTGGAGCAATTGAATAGCGATTTGCAATTTTAGCCCTGCTAAAGTGACACATCAAAGGCTTCTGGATGGTGTAAGTTATAAGTTTTTTAGTTAGAAAAAATCTAACTACAGTGGTTTTAAGACGCACATACAAGGATCCTCCCAAGTAAAGAATGATGTCCTATTAATTAAAGGTTATATTTACTTTTTTACTTTCTAAAAATATTACTCAGTTATCAAGATGAATCCTAAGTGCATTCAGTAATTTGATTTGCTAGCTGTTAAAAGCTTTGAACTTGAAACTACAATGGTGCTGTTTATTACTAAGAAATAATATAAACACCTATAACATTTATTAATTAAAAATTATGATACATAATTGAAACAAAGCCATGAGAGTTATTTGGTGAGGTAGGACATATGTAGATGTATTCCCTCTTCCATTTCAGCTGTTATAGGTTGGTACAGAATAATAACATGAAATCAGCCATTATAGATAGTATTTGACATGCTTATTCACACACAAATTAGGGCACTGTGGTGTTTTATTGAAGAAAAGGTGTCGAGATCAAAGCCAGATATAGATTCTGTATAGATGATATTAGGAATATCAACAAATGTATACTTATATAGAAAAGGGTTGTTTATCTTACTACTGATTACAGTATGCTATAGAGCCCTTGATCTTTATTGTGACCCTTTAAGTGTGTAAGGTGTGTGGCGTAAAGACATTGATCTACTCAAATGTATACAGTATATTACAGGGAAATATTATAAATTGTGTGCTCCCATACAGATTTGTGTGACATTTATTACTTCTCCTTTGCCCTTTCTATGCTCCAATAATTAGACTACCACACACCTATGTATGAAACTATAAGTGTTGGTGTGTTTATGTATATACACAGTAAGACAGGAACACTTACTGATAAAAATGTCACTGTGTACAGACAGTTCTATGCATATCCATACAATATTCCATGGCACTGCAGTGATAACCTCAGGTAAATATAAATAAAAAAATGTGCTGCCCTAGTCCTGGGCCTCTTGGCCCTAGGAAGACACCACTGTATTTTTTTTATTCATTTTGTGGAATGTTGATAATATGGTGAGTAGAAGCATTGAAAAATATATTTTAAATTACAAGTAGAAATAAATGGCACTGCAAGACTTAGGGCCCTATTAAATTCACTGATTTGTCGTTGAAGAAGCCCGTAAAGGACCCCACAAAAGTTACGGCTATTAAATTGGCCTCTTTTAGCTACCAGCAAACAATTTGCTGGTTACTGGCTGAAAATCCCTACGAGCTGTAAAAATCTGAACTCCAACCCCCGTAAATCGCTATTAAATTGCTACAAGTTCTCAAGCCTGCAATTGTTTTTACACCCGTAAATGGCAAATGTTTAATTTCCATGTTATATCATTCCCGGCAATTAATGTGTTAATATATAGTATAATATATAATAGAAGTCGCATTGACTAGAATATTATATTTATTGATTATTTCATATTGCGTTATTTCTGGAATGCGGGTCCGATCACAAGTCGGACTTCAAAACCGTAAGTGATTGAAATTTAACCTCCATGTTTTAGTGACGTAATGATGACGGGCTCTTTTACTACTGGCTCCATCTAGGCCTGTAACTACGGGTTTGAATAATTTATCATGTTCACGCCTGGAAATGCTACTCGCTGAAGCATGGTTTATGGATTTGGATTCCTGATATGTCGTTGCAGACTTTTCTAATTTAATCGCTCTGTAATTAACTTACGGGCTGGAATTTAATAGGGTCCGTGGTCTACAAGTTAAATGCTCAATACTCCTATATTGAAGGTTTGCAATGTCAATACTACTGGTGATCATTTTTCTTATTAATTATTATTAGTCTATGTATATACATATACATATAATACAATATCATGAGTATAGGTTTCCATCCATTATAATAGATGAGTTAGAATTTAAATTTAAAAATGTAAAAATGTACCGTACTTATTCTTAAAAAAAATGTATGATCAGAAACTAGAAAAAAATACTATCATTTATGAAAATGTAGCACAAAAAAATTGGTGCCACTGACATCTCAAGTATGAAAGAAATGGAAGTACTCATGTTACAACTGTCTGTGATTTTATTTCTGTTTCTGTGTTGTGTAGGTGAAAGTTGATTTATTTTCTTATATCGTGCCCTGTCCGTGTCGAAATAACAATTTCATGTTCATTATTTCTGTTTCTGTTTAATTTTCCAAGTGAAGATGCAGCAACACCATGTTAAATAATTACAACAACCAATAAAAAATGTAATTATGCTTCTGTGCTTCCTGACAGAGCAATGATTCATTTCAGCCATTGTTCTTGTTGTGGTATTAAATGCATACAGTAATCTAAAAAACATTGACATAATTTACTGTGGATTGGCTAATTCAAGCAACTCATGATGAACATGAAAATGAATAGATTTGGGAATCTTACAGACATCACTCTTAAAATAGGCAGAATATATTTTTTATAATGCAAAATGAAAGAGCCTCTAATTTATTAGCTTTTACATGCAGTTTTGATGCTGTGGAATCTACCATGTTGAGGTCAGAAGAAACTGTGAATTCAGAAGAAGTTTCTGTCTGGTCACTGAAAATGTGAACAATGCTCTCAACAGAATTAATGGAAATTAATGGGATCATATGGTCAGAATCAGCTCAGAAAAAAATTAACCCTGCAATAAAGAAACATTACATACAGAAGATGAATGATTGTTTAGTGATACAATCTCATTAAGCCAATAATAAGCTATATCTACTGGAAACATATATATGTTACTATAGATTATAGTCTAATATATTGCAGGAGGCACTGCAGTAGGAAGCAATGCCTGTTGCAATATAACTGTAATTAATCACTGTGGGAACGACAATATGTTTTCGATTAAACGCAAGGCAGAAGAGCCTAATAGCCATGTCATCTCAATAAGATGGAGGCTGTTGTGACAAAGGAAGTTCCCTAGGAGACCTGGTGCCAATATTGGATCAAAGATGGATTTGCCTATGAAGAATAGTGTCTTGCTCTTTGAGAGAGATTTTCTGTCATGTTAGTATGAATCATTACCTTCCTTTGGAAAGACTTAGAGAATTATTTGTGCATTATGGGCACAGCCAAGAGATCACCACTGTCCTTATCACATAAAGCTGATGTAAGCACACTCCACATAGGTTGGTACTAGCCAGGTCTAGGTGTCCCTAATGCAGGAGAAAAGAAGGCTGACCAAATGGGTATTCCTAGCAGCACAATATTAGCAGTATAGAATTAAATTCCTTCTGCGAATCCAACAGCATGTGGGCAAATATATTGAAAACAAAGCAAATTTGAAGCTATAATGAACTATATAATCTGTTGGAAATCTATGAATGACATATATAGTTGTGAGCGTACGAGTTGTTGCTAATGCTTGCGGGCTCGCGTAGCGAGGGCTGCGGGCGAGAGCCTCAGTTGCTGGCATGGAGCGCCGAAGGCACTCCATGCCAGCAACTGCGACCCTTGCAAAATTTACGTTAAAACGCAAACAACACGACACAACAACCGCGACCCTCGCAAACTTTACTACCTCGCAACGCAAAAAACATACGAGACACGTTACCACACATTACAACCTCGCAAAAATCGTCCGCAACTCGCGAACATCACAAAATTAAAAACACAATAAATACACACAGCACATACATAAAAAGCTTACCTACAGCAAGAGGAAGCATCCAGGACCTCAAAAAACAACTTACACCTTCAGTTAACTAAAAATAAAAGAGTTTAGACACTAAAAAGATCGCCAAGCGAGCGAAAAAATGGCCGCCGAACAAAACGAAAACAAGGCTACAGCACTCTAACCATGCAAAACACCACAAGAATACTGCAAAACACCACAAAAGACCTAAGGATATTCCGCTAAGACGCATACCATACATTACCCGCCATTTTACGCTAATGCGGAAGTACACAACTACGCTAACGGTTTCGGCTCGCGCACGCACAGTATTACACTGCACACATTCATCACGCTTACACAGCAGCTCAACACCACTAATGCTGCAGCAACATGAAAACACATTGCCAGCTCTTCAACACAATGCTTCAAAATAGGTAAAGTATATTCATTTATTAATTGTATTAGATATTTCAGTAGTAGACACAAAACACCATTAGCTACCTTACAATTTCATTGCCGTAATTTTTTGACGGGCAATTCGCTAGTAAAATATAATAGACTGTAAACTTTGGCAACATCACTCAATGCAAAAGTTTTTGCACAAATAATGAAAAAAGGTCAGGAAAAACAGAGATATTAGTTACAATGTAGTGCTTGGATGTAACCTTTAATAGCTTATCATTTTCCTCAGCAGAAACTCCCCATGCTTACATCTCTGATACTTAAAATTATAGACAAATAGTCCTGCCCAGTAAACATGCAATATTGATTTTTACAGAATGCTGGTGATAATACACTTTCATGTTTTTATTAAATAATATAGAAACATAGATTTTATGGCAGTTAAGAACCAAAAAGGTCCATCTAGTGTGCCCATTTTATGTACCTAAAATATTGGCTTATTTAAACTTCAGAATAGCCTAATGTTTGACCTAGGCATGCCTTAACTTTGTTAGACTTCCCACTTCCACTGGAATGCTGTTCTTCTAATCTATAAAGTAAAGGATGGGAAATAAAATATAACCAGTAATCATTACATTTAAAATGAAACAAAAATAAAACCATGCCATAATATTATTATTTACTAAAATGTTTAATTTGGCATTTTGACGTCTGCTTACTGTCTCCTATGAGGTTAAATCATGAATCAGAGGATTGTATAATAAAGATGAATGGAGTAACGTTCCAATAGTAAACAATTGTGTATAAATAAGCTGATGCGTTTAGATAGAATTAAATAATTAATCGGATGAAGCTTCAATATTATAAAATACATTTGTGCATAAACAGTAATGTACTGATTGTTGAACTCTTGCATTGTTAATGATGGCATGCGTATATAACATCTACAACTGAGATGTCTTACTTTTAATCAAAAATTTTACTAAACATCGGCGTGCATGCAAGTAGTGATGTTATACATCCGAATAACTGAAACGAAACAATAGAAAATAAGGAAATCTACGATCATATATGCTATGGGTAAATTATTATAATCGATTATTAGTTAATCTGAAAACTCAAAACACATAAAAATAATGATCACTGATGTAAAGTACCAGATGGGGATGCAAAACAATTAGAATAAAGTTATCTGGTGTCATCAAATACAGAGCTCATCTGATAAACCATTTATAACAAATACAGTTCCAATTTTGACTTTGATTCAAGTCTGTTGTCTAATTGTTTTTCTTACAAAAATGTACAAAAAGTCTAACAAGGTAAAATAACCAAAACAAATTTATTAAACCAAGGAAATACAAGTGTTTGTTTCTGATGAATATCTTATATGAAGAAAAATATTACAAAGCTGTATGACCACTGAGTAATTTGTCAATCATTTTTATCTTTTCCTGTTGATCCATGGTGACCATTCTTTGTTGTTTAGTGGTTTTCTAAAGAATAAGTCAATCAATCCAGATATCCAACTTCATCAATGTTTGCAGTTTGATAAACGTTTCTTTTACCTGTAGCCTTTAATGCTTTAGGGAATATTCCCAATAAATGCAATGGGGGGGGGGGGGGGGGGGGGGGGGTACATATTAACTGCCTGCTGTAAATGCCATGCACCAATCTTTATTTTTTTCTCCAAATATATGACCCTTCAGATTGATAACCTCTAAAATATGTATCTGAATAGTCTGGAAATATTTTATTTATCTTTTTTGGAACCATATACATTCTGTGTATCATTTTAAGATTGGTATCTAAAATTGTGTAGTTTCCGTAACTGTGGTTAGAAGATTTTAGGCTTCTAAATCACTCGTTATCATCTATAGGTATATTCAGATCCGTTTCACAATGACCTTCAATTTTAGACAATGAAGCAGTATCTGGTGTATTTCCCTGACTCTACAGAAAACTAATTCCTCCCTTAGCTGTTGGATTATATAAAAATAACAAGGATTGAAATACCTCTGTTTTGGGAAAAGAGTTGATAAAGTAGGTTATCCTTAAATAAGAGTAATAAGTTTGTTTTTCAATTCTTGAAGTGATTCAAATTAAGTAATTTTACTAGTAGTCATAAATTGTACATTTCTTACTAATCTAAGTTGAATTCATTATAAGTTGTCATTTGAAATTTGCATTTTACTTTATTCCAATGTTTTAAGGAATGCGCAGTAAAGGGGCTGATGTCATCCGATTTAGTTTGTCAGGTATCCTTAGAATGTGTTGAATATTTCTTTACGGGACAAGATAGTTTTCTATATTTGCCTGTCCTGAAAGATTAGTAGTTAAATGCAATTGCGCAATTTAGTGAGCTATTCTGCATTGTAATATGTAGCTAAGTTTGGGACAGAGATCCCCCATTTGATATATGTGTATAAACTGTTTATGCTCTAGACTATGCTCGGTTTATGTCGCCAAATACATTTAAAACATTCTGCTTGTAAGTTATTGATTTTGTTCAGACATAGTGGAATGGTTAGCAACCTAAACATATAGAGAAGTGTGGGTAATAGGTAAATCTTATTAGTGGCTATCCAACCTAGTGAGGGTAGTTTTAACTTATGCCAGTGATTGAGTGATGTGATTAAATTGGAAATAACTGGTTTGTAATTAAGTTTACATAAATAATCAGTGAGTGATGTTCTTCAGACATAGTGGAATGGGGAGCGACCTAAAAACATAGAGAATTGAGACTAATAGAGACGTCTTATTAGTGGCTATTCAACCTAGTAAGAGTAGTTTTAAGTTATGCCAATCATTATGTGAACAAAGTATAGATAACTGGTTTGTAATTAAGTTTTTGTAAATTATCATTGTTTGCTAAGATTTGAACTTCTAAATATTTTATATGTGAATATTGCCATTTGAATTCAATGATGAGAATTGTTTTGTTTTTTTATATATATATTTTAGCAGAGTTGCAAAAAAAATATTTACAGAAAGTAAGAAGAGCAAGCAATCAGAGTTAGCAAATGTCAATAACATTTTCAAATAAAATAAGTCTGTTGTGTCAATTAGGAGCTCTAGGAATAAGTTCTATCTCCATGATGCTTATTACATCTGGCAAAACCAGAGGATCCGACTTCCGTGGGCCAACGCGTCCTGCGAGCTGCGTCTCTCACTCGCGCTCAGCGGTTTGGCTCCCAGACGTCTGTCACGTCTCCTTCTGGAGGCACCCCTTGGCCGAGAATTGTTTCTAGTGCTTTAATATCCATTTGAAGAGGCAGTCTCCATAAAGTGGTGAAGTGGTTAAGAGTTGTAATTAGATGGCATAACCTTTCTGCAAAAAATGACAAATATGATATAGAAACATGATAATGTTTAAGATATACATATGGATCATAATTAAGTAAGCCTATTCTTCTTCAATAGACAGAATAGGACTAGTATTATATTATCTGCTGTCACATATCTGTGTCTCTAATAGTTTGCAGAATGATGAAAATCATTATGGAACTCCATAAAAGTCAGCTGACTGCAATGCACAAAATAGCATACCATGATAGTACTAGTTCTTTATCGTATGATAATTTGCTTATGAAGTTTTATATACATGAATGTGTTCTGGCACGGCAGTTAATACTTCAAAGATTTGCCAACATTTGGCCACAGGTTCCACTGAATTTCTCTTACACTCTACACAAAACAATTTAGTCATTACAGTACAGAAAAAAATAACACATTTTCACAGGATTACATGATTTCAGCAGGGTAACGTTGATGTGGATGGTTTATTTTAAGAGTTGGTTTAGCCTTAGTGAAATTAAGTTTGATAGAATAGGCTGGGAGTTGGCAGTACATTACCTAATGCAATTATTTCAACTTCAAATGGTTTTACAGTAAAGGATTTTTATTGTGGAATTTTTTATAAAGTCAAATGTAGAAAATAAATAAACTGTTTCTAAAAAAACACTTTTGATTGTGGACCTGTGTTTTTTGTCCAAACGCTAGATTGCATTCAAAGAGCTGAAATTTGAGGTGAAAATTAATATGATTTTCTTTAACTACATATAGTGGTGCCACTGATCTTCTATACATTGTATATATTCTTTGTTTACTTCTTCTCTTACTGTTATAAATTGATTAATGCAGTACAAATTAAAACAAAATATTAGCTGATGTATGAAAATATCCACGCAATGCATTGCTTGTGCCCTATGCATGTAAAAGGGTTAAGTTTTAGTACAACAACAATATAGCAAATGCTATAGACCTATTTATCTCACAGCTTCTGTAGTTTCATAACCTGTGTGATTCTTTATGAGATATCATCTCAATTTCAGTCACTGTTGTGAAATGATCTCTGTCCCAGTATCTCTATATGTCTATAATATTGCTCCCCTCGAATAACACTCAAATGTTGTGATTTACTTTTCTCAAACCTTTGTCTCAGAAAGTGTAATTTGCTGTCAGTCTTATAACTTTTTATTTTATCTTGGAAGTGTCTGTTTTGAATAGCTTACCACTTGCTTCAAGACAGGGACACACTTCTTTATTTCAATGAAATGTTAGGTTCCTTTTCAGATAATGATATCAATTTATTGAAAAAACAATAACATTTGTTTCTGCTTCACAAGGTTAGTAGCCCTTGCACTCAATGTCTGGAACCTGTTTCTGAATGCCACTGTAAATGGTGTAGTCCAGTAATGTATTTCTACATAGGCAGGCAAGGCTTAGACATAGAGCAACGTATTCTTAAATTACAGCAGTTCCTCAAGTTTCCTATGAAAGGCTACAATTCAGTATGCTCACCTGCATTGGAATGGAAGCACCATGTTAAGGGGTGCAGCCAACAACATTTAGCCAGAAGCTTGTAGATGTACCATTTCAACCTTTAGTCCACAGAATTAACCATGTACCTATTATATAAAAATCATCAAGTACATTTGATGATAAAATGCAAACGTTTAAAGTGCTCTGGACCAAATGGTTATGTTCACTGTATGCCAAACACTTGGCGTCTCTAACTCAATATAGTAATCTAGAAGATCTCTTACTGTTTTTATTTAAAAAATCAAGGCATACGGCATACTTGTTAAATTAAATTTAAAGTTACTATTTTCTCTCTCTCTCTCTCTCTCTCTCTCTATATATATATATATATATATATATATATATATATATATATATATATATATATATATGTACTTTATTGCCATCAAATGTACAGAGGAGACAGATTCCTGTCTACACAAAGCCACAATAATATCACAAATATTTTAGCATCGTATTAGACAATCAATAGTGTGAAGATCTGATTTCTTCAGTCAGGCTTGATGAGGCTGTTGTGGCCAAACCCAGTTTCAGGTTCTTTTGATCCCTTAAATGCCCTCAGATGTAGTATTTAATTATATGAAATCAGGCTCAGCATTATAAAAATCAGGAACTGTTTTAATTGTTGTTGTAATTCATAATAGGTTGAATAGATGTATATTTAAACTCAAACTGATTAAATTCTGTAACAGTTTGTGTGTCTTCTGGATTTTGTATAAAATACTATTACAGTCATTGACAATGTTTCGGCTGTAAGGTATCATTACATCCACTTCATTATTATCTTCTTTAGGAATGCTGACATATACATATTTCTTCTAGATAGGTATCCTTCCCTTTTAATAGGAGCATAGACACAATTCATATGACGTCAAGATATGTTACCTCCCTTTTCTTTAGGAGCATACACATGCTTTATATATCTTCATTCAGAGCAAACTCTTCCACACAGCAGGATACCAACTGACTCTCTACTTAACTGAATCTATCTGGCAGTTACTGACTCACATCACAACATTCTAAATTATTTAACTGTTCATAAACCAAACATGCAATATAACATATATTAATTAACATACATAGGGTAATCAAAATAACATAACATATCACATTACTATAAAACATACTATACAGTTACTGAGCCCAAAGTGGTTAGGGGGATCTTGACAACTACTCCCCCATTTTAAATGCAGCATCCCAGTGATCATCTATATCAGATGAACACCGGCATGCTGCAAAAATTAAGTCCATGCATAAGTCCATGTCTGGGTTGCTGGGCTACTCAACCCATTGGGGCAAATGTGGAAAACAATTCCCCTATGCCTCTCCCTGCCCGGTGCCTTATTTTGAGTGTGCTGGGCAGGGTTTTGTCCTTTTTCATCTGTACAATATTCCAGGGCAAAACAATTCTGGAAGTGACTCCAGTGGATCCCATGCCAGAAAAACACTCCTGAACCAGTCCCAACTGCTGTCCTGTTATGACTGAAACAGTGCATGGGCCTATGAGACCAAAAGGGGGCAGTTGTAGTTGTACTTGTTGGCTGGCATCAGAAATCGTGACCTCTTCTGCTCCAACATTTTCTTTCAAACACACCAGTGCTAGCTTCTCAAACTCCTGAACCTGCAAACTTTATGAAACAGATACATTTGGGAAGAGGTTCTACAGGAGACCCCACATCTCACTACTATAAAACATACTATACAATTACTGAGCCCAGAGGGTGGTCAGGGGGATCTTGACAACTTGTATTAGACAATCAATAGACATTTATACGATGTATTATTTTTAAATATGGTAACCTTTAAATTGTTTACATGAGTTCTATTTTCTCATAAGCTTGAAAGTAAATATACATTTTTTTTGGTTTCTACAAACTTATGGTTCCATTATATGTCTCCCGTAGGAACTCCCACAAGACTGATCCATAGCTACAGAAAGAGAATTGATATAGCTATTAAATGGCTCCTGCAGGTTATTTCTTTTAACACCTGAATGATACCTAACCAGGGGGGCTTGTGAGTGCTCACAATGGTCCTTATATGTTCCATAAGCAGCTTAGGCAAAAGTTCGACACAGCAACCCAAGTAAAGTTAAAGAATATCAGTAAAGACTGCAACATAACTACATGTTCACATTTATTACATGATATTAAAGGTCAGGGATACATATTGATTGCTTAAACAGTATTATTGTTTCGGGGTATTGTAAATGTATTTGTATATCAGGTAGGCATGTGTTAATCTGTGGCTCTGTATTAATGAGGCATGACTTAACATTAGTTGGGTGTCAGTGTTTATTTGAATTTGGCATTAAGATTTATTTGATTGTACTTTAGGGCCGCATTAACAATTATATATACTTGTGCTTTATGTGTAGACTTCATTTTTATTTTATTAAAGTCCTTGAAAATGCTTCTTTAGACTATTATTATTTCTTGTACCAGGACATTTGTAGCTTCTTAAGTGTCTTGTAAGTGTTCTTTTAAGAGTTTTATCTGTTTTTGCAGAAGTTTGAGTTTACACTTAGGGAGTTGTCTTACTGTGAGCACTCGCAGAGCCTTTCTAGAACACTTAAGATTTTCAGTACTCTTTTACGGAGCCATGTAACCACACTATAGGCAAAATCTCCCATAGAGCAGGGAACAGTTCATACATAGTAACAAGGGTTTACTCGTAAGAGTTTGCTGTGGGTGAATATAATAGCTACATTATTCAGTAGATGTATTTTTATATGAGACAGTTTTCTATATACAGTAACCTGTAAAATGTCTGACAATTTTTCAGTAGGCCATGTAAGTTAGTATAAATTTGACTTTACGAAACCAATGAAATATGTAATGAGAGAAAAGGGTACAACCTAAGTAATCAATTTAACAACATTAAAATTGTATTGAATTAGGACAAGATGTAGCTAAAGGCCACATTTAATGCAATGTACCTTTTTAATATAAGCCACGAAATTCAGCAAGCTGCATACCAAAACATATGTGGAGGGAAACTTCCCAAAACGTTTTGGACAATTTTACAAAAACTTGTTACTTGAGTCACAACTGTAATACTACTAATGCTACCACCTTAGCAACAGGTTGTCTTTGATCATTTCTGCAGAGACTAAGATGACGCACTACTTTGTGTCTAAGCTTCTGTTTGTATAGGGATATGCTTGTTAATGTTTACTTTTATTGGGTGATGTCTATGATAGCAGTTGTCTCTGTAAATAATGACAAAAGCTTTAAATTCACAACAGACTTCAGGAAATGAAGGGTGAGAAGGTTGTTTAGTTGCATAGGTTTTGGGACTCATTTATTGCCTGTTTTCCTCTGAGGTGGACTCTTTTACTTAGTGTCATAGGTAGTTTGGAATGTGACCAAAACTAGAGGACCCCTAGCCTGCTTAGACTGCCAAGAGAGAAGCGAGAGGAGGTAGATGAATTGGGAAACACACTGGATAGTGAAATGAAATATGTGAGGGGGGCTCTTAAGTAGAGGGAAAGCCACTCCCACAACTTCAAGCAAAGCCTTTAATCTTAGGCCAGCTCTTGTTTTTTGGTGACATGTAGTTTGGGGTGTGTTCAAAGCTATGGAAACCCTAGCCGGCGGAGAAGGCCAAAAAAGGCATTATGCTTTCAGTTGGCTAGTTTAGTGCAAATGTACTTCATTTTAAGTTCTGGTTCATAGATATAATGGATGGAGCATCCATATCTCCAGCAACCCATTACCTTTATGATATGAACTGGAGCCTGTTTTTTGGAAGATGCAGTTGCTGTCCCTATTTAGAATGAGTGACAGAATAGAAAATGGATTTTGACTTTCAACCATGATTGTTGGGCGGAGGAAATGAGCTGATTTAGAGTTGTATAATAACTTTGTATGGTAGGGGTTGGATGATTATCACTCCAGGAGAAAAGGTGGTAATGTCCTGGGGAAAAAATTTCAGAGTCAGTTAGTTGTAGGTAAGAAAATATTTGGAAAAGTCAGATGAGTAATGGTAACTTCCTCTGGGGGTATATCATGGAGCGATTATACATCATATATTTACGTATATTTCCCATTGGGATGGGGTAGGTAGAAGGATCTATCATTCAATTTTAGGAGATCTTCTAACAAAGCTCAGCTCAATTTGATATAACTGAAAGAGGTTTCAGAGTTGGATAGATCTGTTAAGAGGTTGCTAAGAAAGATCTGGATTGTAATAGGAGGCAATGTTAAGATCCCCTACTAGAGATTGGAGTTCTTTCATAGTGCAGGATTCAGATGTTTGAAACTTATTGAGTCTTTAGAGCTTATTTTTCGGTAAAGCTGGCTTCCATCTTTTCTGTGTCCAGGACGATTCCTAGGAATTCCACTATGTGCCCTGGGCCTTCAATTTTCTCTGCAGCAATGGGAACATATTATTCGGTGAACAATTCTGACGTTTTTTCTAAGACTACACACTTTGGATCCTGGGATTTCATGAGATGGAAACCATCCAAGTAGTGAAGTACTACTGGGCATCATTTAATGTTTAAAAGAATTCATAATAAACTTTCTGTGAATGTATCAAATATTTTTAGACTGCTTTTGCATCCTGAACATTAACAGTGAAATAATATTTAATTTGATGACATGGAGATAAAACAGTACCAGATTGATACAGAGCTGCTTAAAGGTGTTTTAGAAAGTTAGGTTATCTGACCATGAACAATGTGGGTAATATCAATATCATTATATGAGTACTCGAGTGAGAGTTCTTTGGATGGAATGAGCAAGTTTACACTTGGTATAGTGACATTATGTGATGATGACAGATTTGTGAATATTCTTTTAAGGTGTATATCTGGATTGGGATAAGATCAATTACATTTGTCTTGTAGTAAAGGCTGGTGAGGAGAACGATCTTATGATGCAGCCCTTTCCAAATTTGCTGGATATTAGGGTTTTCGCGACTTCAGGTTTATTTTTTAGCTGTTTGGATGTTATCGCTGGTTATGGACACTTGAGGCAAAGTTATTAACCCAGTGTGAAACCTATTGGAGAATCCTGATATTAGGTAATTGTTGAGGGTAGTGGAGTGATGATAATGAAGGGCTGAAATGTTAATTGAAGCTAATCCTTTGTTATGTAATATAGTTGGACAATTGTGTCATGAATCAGCCGGTGGCCATTTTGTGACTGGCAGTATTAGCCACACCCAGGGGCCATATTGTGTATGGGCATGACAGTTCATGGCTCAGTCAGCATCCATATTGGGACTGGCAGCAGTGGTCACCTCTAGGAGCCATTTTATGATCGGACTCTACTATCCACATGGCCATGTAGAAGACAACTGGAGTACAGGATACCTACATCTGTACTTAGTGGGGTTTGGGGCTCGCAGACCCCCTGTTATACTGTTGTAGGGGTGTATTGTATTTTGTGGTCTAGGGGATAAAGTATTGTGGGTTTGCCCCTTGGCATATTCCCATCCCTTCCATGTTTAGGCTCATTGTAATGGGTGTCATGTGAGGGAGCTGGTGGGATGTGTTGGTTGTATGTGTGTGAAACATTGTGTGTTGTATTTGTAAATATGAATGTATGTTATTATATTAGCATGTTATTATATTGTAGAGGGGAAGGCCGTTGAATACAGCCAAACCTCCTTTGTTCCCAAAGGCCTGTTAATCCCATTAGCTACGTGTCCAGCAGAGTACTAACAATGGGGAGCTCACAGCTGGAGAGCAGACAAGCAGGCACCCAGAAAAAATGGGATGGCCTGAGGCTTCTCAGTCTTTCTAGCATGGGCACAGGAGAACCAAGGTATGCTTTGCCCTGGAGATTCAGAGCCAAAATGAATTAGTTGGCCCCACCTAGTGGGTGGACCTGGGGAGGAGTCTCATGGTTCCCACGTAGGGACCCTGCCTGATTGGCCAGAGGCAGTGAGGGGCTGACTAAAGGTAGCCCCTCCTGGTAATGTTGTATGCCTGTTTAAAAGATGTTGTTTTCCAAATAAAGTTGTTCATAATTTTCATCAAGACGTTGTGTGCAGATGCATTATTGACCCAGGGGCATATGCTGGTAGAGGAGATCGTTCTGACTCCCTTCCAGATTTCCCAGGCACGCTACCAATGAGCTGGGACTTATGCCTTGGTACCGACAAAGACTGTCCATAGGTCTAGAGTCAGCCCAAACTTAGGTCTAAACCTACTGGGAATAAGAGTACTAGGATACTCTAGATCCCATCATAATAGTAGGTTGTGACAAATTGGTCTTGCATTGCACCGTGGCATACGGCATAAATATTGTGCAAGCAGCCTCCTCAGAAATTACATCCCTTTGAATTAAAGTTGTTGCAAATATAATTGTCTCCTAGATAGTGAACTTTGTGACCCCAGCAGTCTTTCCTGTATTGTCGTAGTGTAGTGGATATATTAGAAATGTTGAGGGAAGTAGTTGTTACAGGAAAGATACGTGTGCTTGGCATTGGGGAGAAGGGCACATGTTGGTATTGTTGAGCAGTGAATGACAGTGCTGGCACATTGTCACTTTTATGCAGACAAAGTGGCGGTTGAAAAGATCACAATCTAAAGGCCCCCAATTGGTGGTGTAGTTAAACTCACTTAGAGCTGCTGTTGCTTTACTAGCAAATGATCTAGGAAAATCCAAAAAAACAAAGCCTCCATATTTATACACTAGATCAACGATGAGATAAAGATAGTTACCTGATTGTGTGAGATGGAAGCTGTCACAACCCAGGTGATGGGGTACAACTGAGCTCCAGAATTCTCCTGCCTTGGCTACAGGAATCCTAAAAAATAACAAACAGAGGTTATAACCTTTAAATAAAAGTCAGAACACCATGGTCATGTTCCCTAGTAGAGTGTGTCTATTTTGGGAAAAATTGGAACATTTATAAGCAATAAGAACTAAACAACATTACTTCAACCCACAAACGTGATTGCATTACTTGCCTATAACCAGTCAACTCAGCTCCCTTTCTTAACACAATTGGCTGTTCTGCCGATTCCTGACTGTAGCGGTTGGTATCTTAGGAACCTAGTCATGGGAATAGATCGGGTGCCACCATTGTCCATTGAGGGCCTCCTTCTGCAGGAATACTCCCCTTCTAGCTTCATCTTCTGGTCAATCAAAGGCTTCCAGGCACTGACCAAATCTCCACAGTTCCTCTGTATCCCCTGCGATCTGCCTAAAGAACTAGTTGACCAATGGGGATAGATTATTAAACCCACATGGACTAGAACAGATGCTCTAATGCATTTAAGTGCTAAAGTGCATGATTGTGAGCCCATCAGCAAATATTACTTACTGGTTCTCATTAATTCATAGCCTCCGATTGCAGATTACGTCTAACTTCCATGTTTTGCTGACATCATGATGACAAACTCATTTACTATTAGTTGTTTCTAAGAATTAAATATTGCCAGATCATGGCCCCTGAAATCCTACTTACAAATACATGGTTTACGTGTGGAGGTTGTAAGACGTAAACTACTGGCTTTAGTCAATTAAATACATCTAGACATTTAGAGAAAAAACACCTGCAGCCAAAATTACGGGCTTCTAATAGAATATGGCCCCTGGTTAATTTTTTGCTGTTTTCCTTTGTATTATTATAAAGTGTGTAATTGCAGTTTGTCTAAAAAAAAAGGAACAAGAGTTCTTGAGCCAGGAAAACTTATTTCTGATCAAACTGTAATGGAAAACCAAACACAGAAAGTAAACTTCAAGGATTACATATTTTCGTATAGCAGTATTTGAGCTATTATATGAGTATTTCAGAGCTGATGTTTAATGCCTGCTGATCCGACACACTTGTTGGCTTCTTGGATGATTGATTGACAACTATTTGTTTTTTTGTTTTTTTGCAGAATGTGGACTTGAAAATTGAATGGATATAGTGGAGGCGAATTCTCTGTGCTCTTCAATCTAGATGGTTAAAAGCAAAAAGGATCACAATAAGTGCTTTTAAAATATTGTTTTGTAAAAGTCTCTGTTCATGAACATCATATGTTCATATTTTTATGGCTGTACTTAATATCAACATAAGAGTCTAGTCTAGTTTTTCTTCTGACTCAATGGAAGACCATCTTAGTCAGTCAAATCTAGAGTTAAAAGGCCAGTACTATATGTAAATTTTACTTTTTTACTATCTTCACTTGAAAATAAGCAAAATATTTTTAGAATTATTTAACCACTAATTTTACTACCAATAAGCAAATGTGCTGCAGTGTAATCTGCCTTTTCTTTCTATTAATCAACTTCCAAGGGTGGAAGTGACCCTGAAGGCAAAGGAATCTTCTGTGTGTTCAAAGGGAATATGGTATCTAAAACTGGAAGTGGTTTCAATGGGATGCATTAATAGCCAGAATCAGCTGAAAGAAGAAAATGGCACCTCAAGGTACAGAATAATTGCATACAAAATACTGATAATGTAGTTCTTTTTGCTTTAGAAAAAGATGCCTACCAGCAATTTTTTTATTCAAATATAAAGAAAATGACCACAGTTTGCAGTGTGTAACTTTTGTTATTCTGTTTGTGTGATTTGATTTTAGATGTTTTTGTATTATTTTGATTGAAGGCCAAATTTGGATAAGTAGGAAACCTTTTAACATTAAGATTTTACGAGTGCCACTTACAAGCTATAAAAGACTCCTGTAGCCTTGATCGGTTTAGAACACAAAGACAGGGGTTAAGTTACCGTAATTATTCATTATTAAAAAGGATTCAGTGTTTAAGTAATATATTATTATTTCTGATCAACAAACTTTTATACAGTGATTAATTATTTTTCTTACAAATTTTGATCAAGAACATTTGGCGCAATATTACAAAAAGAAATAAGCTGCTACTTTAATGTTCACATGCCTTTTTTTTGTAGTTTTTAAAACAAGTGTTATAATTAGCTGTATGTTAGAAGATTGTTGATTAAAAAGCCCACTAACTAGTTTATAGTTTCTATCTGCACCATATTAAAACACAGTATGATATTAGATCCTTATATTCATAGGCGATCCCACTGTGCATTGAAACCAAGGAACAGTTCAGTTCCCTAAGGCTGTTTCTTACTAACAGAATATTGAAGAAAACCCTCTGTGAATATCTAATTAATATCCAACCTGTTGATTTCCCCAGGTGTTGCTGGCACAGAGCATATTTTCAAGAAGAACAGTAGCTATATATTGTGTCTACGAATAATATGACATTAAAGTGTTTTTTATTTACCCTGTCTCTTGCTGTCTAACTTTTGAAGTTTTCTGTCTCTTTCTGTCAAGTTATGACATCATTTCAGGAACATAGAAGAATGTATACTGCATTTAAAATGATGCTTTACTTCACAAATAATTCTGTAAAGTTATATTATTATTATCATTTATGAATTACTAACATTTTACTCACAGTTATATGCAAGGGTAAAATATAAAAAGGTAACAATATTGATCAAGAAAGAACTGTGGTCCTGCTCCGGTGGTAATGGACCTCTTTAGCGTGCTAATAAAAATTATGTATACAAAGAATTTATTATTTATTATTATTTTATTATTTTTATTATTTTTTATTTGTATCGCGCCAACATATTCCGTAGCGATGTACAGGGGATAAGGACAAGGAAGAATACAAGAATACAATGTTAACAAACTGCAGAATTTAAATAATTCATTAAAATCTTGCCATATTTAAAAAAAAAACAGGGAATATTTTTCCTTAATTTTTTTTTACTCATTGCACTGCTCAACTTTAGGAGCTATCTGTTCTCCTGCATCAATGTGGCAGTCAATAGTGACGGTTCGGGCTGCAGCCCATCTGTTGCTATTGGCTCTAGCACTAATTAAACTACTTGAGAACAGGCTACAGTTCAACTAAAGATGCAACAGCACAGCATTCTGCCCATCATCTTGACTCTTAGCCACACACTTACGGAAGGGGTGCTGGAGGGAAAAATAGAGAGCCCCTACAGATGAATAAAATGCACTGCCTTATTTTCAATTTTTTTAATTTACTTGATCTTACAAACACTTTGCAAACATGTTTTAATAAAGTCCCAGAATGCTTCCTTTATATCATATACCACTGTTGGGTATGGGTAGAATGATTTAAATATTAATTATATATATTTCCTTCTTATTAACAAGCATAATTTGGCTAGAACATCTGTATAAATGAATATCACCTGCCCTCTAAAAAAGTGTTCAATCACCTTTCATTTTGGACAACAAAAGAAACGCATATTGGCATCCAGGCATAATGTTACACATGTATATCATTTGTACATTATATCATTTTATAGATATGTTCTGTGATCTTTTTTTCTTAATTTCTAATAAACTACTTTGGATTGTTTTTCACTAGAGGGCTAAAAGTAAGGTAGAAAATATTTCCTTATGTTTTGAAGATTGTTCTGCTCGCCTTTATGGGATATCTATTGCATCTTCCTTCATCAGTGTTGCAGCACATAGCAACTGCTTAGGCAGTAGTGTATCTGTTGCTAATCACAGCAACATTGATTAAACTATTTGGGTGTGCAGTGCATCTAAAGATGCAACAACAAGCAGCAAAGACTGTGGCCCTACCCCTTAATCTAAACTAGGGAAAACATAAGCTAAATGAAAAGTGAATGAAAAAAAATAACAAAAAATACAAGTTTCTAACTGACTTAATTTTACAAATACTTTGAAGATATACTTTTAATAAATTACTGGCATGGCCTTGTAATCTATATATAACTGTGAAATGTGTAATCTTTAACATTTTGAAATACCAAATGTCAGTAGTTTTTTCCGGTAGAAAATCAAAATGAGTGAAGAAACAGATTGCAAAAATACATTGACAATCTAAATTTAGTTATAACATCTGGTTAAATAAATATCTCGACTTCTCATCCACCCTCTACAAATTATTCACTTTCCTTTCACTTTGGACAAAAAAAAAAAACTGAAGCATACTTGATGTTCAGGCATGATGTTTAAAGAATTATGGCAATGTTTTAATACTATTTTTCACGGGCTAGTCTGAGTCTTTAGACAACTTGCTATGAAAGCCAAGCCTCAGATTTTGAGAAAGAGAAAGCTGAACGTGTTGTGATATCCTGGAATGGGATTTCAGCTGCAAGAAATCAGTTTTGCACAGAAGCCCTGACACACCTCATGAAAAGCTCAGCGTGAAAAAAAGTCCACTTCTCAGAGGTTACCTTGACATGGTACCCTATTCCAACTCTAATTCTCGACTCCTGGAATAGAAGCAGCCTTGTCTAACATAAGGGAAAAACTGCTTTGTGTAATAACGCCATGGGAAATGTTGGCAGAAGATTTGCACTGCATATTGAAAGAGAGACATTTTTGACCGCAGCCCATGAACCACACATATTTACATTGGCACCAACCCATTATTTGTTCATAAGCTTTCTGTCTCTGCTAAATGTGTTCCAATTCTGGGGGCTATATCATTGCCAGAATTTTCCAGGACATTCCGCTGGGCTAAGCAAAATTACCCCAAGTGGTAGTTGGTAACCACCAGAGGAATAATCTGGAGTATAGAATTTTTGTGCAAAAAATTAAAAAAGCTGTACATGCACATCATTTGTATATTACATCATTTTGTAGACATCAAATGGACTGTGACTTTTTCTCTTCATTTTTAATAAACTCCTTTGGATTTTCACTAGAGAGCTATCATTAACAAATCTGCAGCCGCAGTCAAGGAAAGATTGGTGTAAAATGTTGATTTATTTGATAGAAACCCACATTAAAGCTATGTTGCCTGTCAGTGGGCGTGCTGTGCCTACGTTCTTTTTATTTAATAAATGCCTAATCTAGTTTTGTTGCTTGATGTTTGGTTGGAGTTGAGTGGTAATAGGGGTGTGTAAGAAATATATTTTTGGAGTCAAAACTGAGAAGTCTGTGGTTGGGCTACTGTGCTGCAGTCTTTAATAAACATGTAACATGCACAACTATATTTTATACTAGCGAATTGCCCGTCCAAAAATGACGGTCATAAAATTGTAAGACAGGTAATGCTGTTTGCCACACAAAGTAAGTCTTTTGGTGGTCTGAATACCTTCGGCGCTCATTGCGAGCCTCTAGGTTGTTGTTTATTTGGTCATCTGAGCCCTTTCGGCGCTCATTGAAAGGGCCATTGCGAGCCTCTCCCTGGTGTACTTTTGCTCCTTTGAGCACCCTCCGCGCTCATTGTGAGCCGGGCACTGAACGCCTTCGGCGTTTATTGCGATCCTGTTACCTGGTCCATTTTTTTTGCTCTATATGTATATTTTTATGATAATTAATGAATTAATAAAATCATGAATTATTATTATTATTATAGTACATTTATAACGCGCCGACATATTCCATAGTGCTGTACATAAATTGAGTTCAGACAAAGATAAATACAAATTAACATATAGCAAAGCAAGGAGGGCCCTGTCTTTGAGTTAGGAATCCAATGTCATAAATATAATTTACCGATTTGTAATTAATTTATGCATGAAGCAATATCCTGAAGAGCTAACAATCTTTTTTGATGTTCCTGCATACAATGTACATTTGTACCCTTGCTGAGCTGAGGTGTAAGTGTCAGCAATGTGTGAAATGTGTAGTGTAAGTAGGCTGCGTGCGCAAGCGCAAACCGTTTGTTTAGGTGGGTAATGTTTTTAGTTGCAAGTTAGTGTTGTAAAATGGCATGATTGTGTATGTGTTACGCGGGTGTGGAACATTTTGCATCCTCTCTAATAGTGTATTTTATGTGTCTGCCGTTTTCTTGCGTGCTTATTGGTCGTGTAGCCTGTGTAGTATAAGTAGGCTACGTGTGCGAGCGCAAAGCGTTTCTTTAGGTGTGTAATTCTGCATTTTAGATTGGTAATGTTATTAGTTGCAAGATAGTGTTGTAAAATGGTGGCCATTGTATATGTGTTACACGGGTGTGGAGCATTTTGCATCCTCCCTAATAGTGTATTTTATACCCCGTACGGTCTTGTGTAGAAGTCTTATGTGTCTGGCGTGTTTTTGCGTGTTTATTGGTCGTGTAGCCTCGTTTTTGTATTTTTCTTCCTCCAATTTTTTTCTCGCTTAGCCGATTTTTGTGTGTGGAAACTCGTCAAATTGTGGTTCAATTGTCGTGCAACCTGACTCCCAGACGTCGTGGCTGTCCCCCCGTGCTTTGAGTGATGTTTTTTTTTTTTTTTTTTGTTAATTTTGGTGGTGTTATTGTTGTTTTTGTATGTGCACTGTTCAGCGGTTAACTTTGTATTTTTTGGACCTCGTTTTTTTTTTTTTTCTAAGTGCCGCGGGTCGTATTTTTTTTTTTAAGTCCCGCTTTCCTTGTTGCAAGGGTTACGGGCTGTAATTTTTTAAGGCGATTTTTTCCAACTGCTACGGGTCTTGCATTCTGAATTGTGTAATTGCGTTTTGTGTTGAGTTTTGTGCTCCCTGCCGTCGTGCGGGGTCGTAGGGATGAGCGCCTATGGCGCTCATCTCCACTAGCGCAGTGAGCGCCTTTGGCAAGAACTGTGCAAGCACTTGTCCAATCTCTGCTCACAATAATTAAAAATGAAAAATGGGTCAAAATTAAGCTCTCCATATAAAAAAAATGGGTTTGTCAATTAGGCAGCAGAGATAAGATAACACTTAAGCAAAACTATAGTTATATATTGGTACCTTATTAGATTATTATATCATCTTTCTTTGAATTTCAGAAAGTAGCGGCCCTTTAACCTCTACATCTTCCCGTATGGTGGAGGATGCATTTACTAAACAATGAATGGTTCTGTAAGAATGCATGTGATAATAGACATAATACTTAAAAATCATCACCGAACAAAGATAATAACTTTACAAATTGAGCAGATCAACAGATTTAAAATATGAATGTTGAATCTCCCGACGTCTGGAACTAGTTGCAGCACCTGCAAAAAATACAAATGGAGAAATTCCTTTAAGTTAATCTGGTTTTCAAATATCTGTATTTTGGAATATTTGGATCACTTGAGAATTGTGTGACTCATGACTGCATACCTATAATTCTGAAATACCACAGATTGTTTAAAAGAAAAAGAAAATACATTCACATAGTTTAATCTAGAAATATAGATTGAGATTTTGATGTAATGAGTAAAGTTGACAGCTGTATAGATTCTATGGGTATCCTTGCAGGTGATAGTTCAGTCATTTGGCGTGTTAGGTGTCCCAGTGAACTGAAGATGGATACCACTGACCTGCATAAAACATCTAAACATTTTTTAAATATGTTGGGTGTAAGAGATTGTACATTTCATTGATTTTGCATTTCAACTGTTATGATTATTGTCTATAAAAAGAAGAATGTTAAAGGTTCACTAGATTTTTTTTTTAATTTTACAGCCATCTAGAGCAAATACTGTGAACATATTTAAAAATAGAAGAATTATCATTTGTAATAGAAACAAAAGTTGCCTGCAAAAGCTTGTTATCTTACTTTATAATTTCACAATGAGTAAGCCAATGGCTTAACCCTTTAAGTGGAAAATAAAAAAAAGGGAAAAACACTTTACAGTGGCAAATTACCTTATACAATGTTGAATAAAAATAATACATAAAATAGTTTGGCTATTTATATATAGGTTGTGCCGATGCAAAAGGTTTTCTTGGCAAAGATACTGGAGTGGGTTGCCAGTTCCTTCGCCAGTGGACCACAATTTGTCTGACCTCTCTGCTTTGGCCTGCCCATCTTGGGTGACCCTACATGACTTGGCTCACAGCTTCACTGAAGTACACAAGCCCCTTCACCACCATAAGCACCTTCACTGAGATCAAGAGGGGATATCTCTATATATGTATATATATATATATATATATATATATATATGTATATATATATATATATATGTCCAGGTGAGTACCTGGGGTTGTGGGAAGGACTCATTCCCCTGACACTATTTAACTCTCACACACCTATAGCCCTGTGCACACGCCACAGTCATCTTGCCTGGTCTGGTTTGCTGCCTGATTTGTGCTTCTCGCTGACTCTTGCTAGGTTTGCTGTGCTCCCCATGTCCTCACTGAGTATTTTCCTTATGTCCATCATAGTCAAATCTAAAGACCCCAGGTTGAGTTGCAAATTTGCTGTACTAATAACTTTAATAACTTTAACACCCGATGCAACTACAACGGATGCCACAAAGCACACTCAAAAGTAATTAGCCCCAAGGTAACCCACACCAAATGACTACCCATCATTGATCTGCAGACATTTTAATTCTTCCTTGCACAGCACCCTAATCAGAACTTAGTCCACTTTCTTCTGCAGGGTTTCCGACAACGGTTCCATATCAGGGTGGCAACATTACCCCAGAATCCTTTTGGCAGCTCTAATTTATTAACTTCAACGAAGGAGCCTAGAATAGTGGATCAGCTCCTAGCATCTTAAAACCGCAACAGTTACCTACAAGGTCCAGTTGCTTCACCTCCATTGCCAATATGGAGGATCAACCCCACAGGAGAATCCGCTAACTCACAATCTCACAGTTTGGTGAAAGCAATCAATTTATTTGGCCAAATACTCATATCCTACTCTTCAGATAAAATTGAAGGTCCATCCCGCATCATTAAATTCTTCAGAATAATACTAGAGGCCACCTCTCCTTGCTCTTAACCCGTACTTCTAGCATGTGCAGCTCATTGTAGCAACAACCTTCATCTCGATCCTTCTACAATAAAAACATACCTGACATGGGTAAAATTTCACCTGTCTCAGTCTCACCTCCTCCAAGAGTCCTTGCTATCAGTACCACCAGTGAAGCTTTACTTGAAAAGCCTCATTAGAAAATCCAATAGATAATCCCTTTTTCAAGCAAATAGTCTCCTGTCACTCCACTAACACATTTGGTAAGGACACCTTACTCACTATCACAGCCACCATGAAGATGGCTTTCTTCGGGTTCCTTTGCTCCTGCAAATTGAAAATCTCACAAACTCATTCAAATCAATATTGCTGGAAGAAATATCAAGAACCTCAGATACAGGGTTGATACTACTCTGATGGCTGAAAGTGAGGAAGAACTAAAGGACCTGTTGATAAGAGTGCAAAACATGGCCTACTTCTCAACATTAAAAAGATGAACATCATGGCAAACAGCAATCTAAATTCCTGGCAAATAGATGAGAAAGAAGTTTACTCCTGGAGGTTTAACCTTCGAATTAGAGGAATCTCTGAAGCTATTCATAACTCTGAATTAAACAAATATATAGGAGATTTATTCTGGATTACCCTAAGGAGGATACAAAATGGACGTAGTCCATAGAATCCCCCTTCTAGCTATCTTAGACAAATCTAAACCAAGAGATGTCATAGTAAAATTCATTATCTTCTGTTTAAAGAGGCCATCGTAAAGGCAAGCTATAAGAAGCAAATTTTGGAAGTACCGCTTGATAAAATAAAACTTTTTATGGATATCTCTTCTTATACATTGGCAAAGCACAAAGAATTTGCAAATATTACTCTAGTGTTGAGGAGGAAAGAACTTCCCTATAAATGGAGATCCCTGAGTGACCTTCTGATCATGAGAAATGCAAGATGGCATTGAGTATCAACTCTACAAGAAGGCGTGGAGCTCCTACAAAAATTGGACCTTAATATAGTTAATAAGCAGCAATCAGAACAAAATTCTGAACTATTTGCTAAATCCCCAGAATAGAAATCTGTAAAATGAATAAGGATGAAGTAATAAGGACTCCGTACTAATGATACGTTAGGGTCTCTATAGTATATATGACTCTTCCACTATTTTGAAGCCCTTATGTTCTTTTTCCCTTTTTTTTATTGTTTTCTCTTTTATCTTTCACAGTATAACCCAAAATATTAATTCAAAATGGATATAGGTATTTTTCAGCCTGTTAGTAAAAATATTTTAAGTACGAGGTGAGGTATAACTAAATAAGAGTTATATAAAGTAAGATGGCACACATTAGTAATAGTTATTTATTTGAAGTAGAAAAGATAATCACACAATCTGCCAAAGTTTAATAGTAATTACAAATTGACTATATAATATAGTACTTTTTTGAAATGAGAAGGAAAAGCAATATTAGAAGTTAAAAAGAGAGTCTAACACTAACACGTTTAATTATAGTAGAAAAGTTAATAAAAGGGTTGTAGATTGCACAGTTTTATAGCTCTTGCACATAATAAGCCATATCATGGCAGTTAATAGGCGAGAAAACTAGTAAAATCAAATTAGAGAGTATTAATAGAATACTTAAGAAAAGACACATAGTTGAACACTAATGCTCTATTAAGAGGGATGTATATACAAATTAAGAATTATATTTGAAGTTTTAAGGGTAACACACAATGAAAGAGGGCAAAAGGTAGTCAGGGATAGGGATTAAAAGTAGTTGGTATTCGTTCTGACTCTACGGTAAATCTAAAGGAGGACTATGGTTATTGAACTATGATACTAGTAGGGTATTATATATATAGACATTATTAAAAGAAGAAAGAGAAAAGAGGTAGAAGAGAGTGGGAGAAAAGAAAAAAGAAAGGAAATCATTTTTTTAAGATACTTCTTGAGATTTTAGATACGTACAAGTTGGGTAATTAATTAAGGTTTTTCCAGGTATTGTTGGGGGTAAATTATATATTTGGTGTATATGTACGGTTGCCCTCCCACCTTATTGTCATTTGACAATTAAGTATAATTTCTTACATCGGCATAATTGCCCTGTTAAACAAGACTTGCAGTCTTGAGATGTGTATGTGTTTATTTGAATGTATGAATGGGATGTCCGATTATAGAACACTTTATCTGAAGATTAAGGGAGTTAGAATTAAAGAGGTAGATGAAAGAGTTGAGAAGATGATCTGTAAAGAAGAAGGAAAAGGAAAGCGTAAGAGAAATTATAAGTTAAGCCAGTTCAAGTATTCATGGTAATTAAAATCTTATCGTATAATGTGAATGGCTTAAACTCTCCTTTTAAAAGGAGAGTAGCATTCACAGACTATGCCAAAATTAAAGCTGATATATTATGCCTTCAAAAGACTAATTTAAAACAAAAATCCTTCAAATTTGTTAAAAGTAAAAACTTTGGCTATAGAGTTGATTCCACATACAATAGTTAGTCCAGAGGGGTATCAATTTTTTTTTGTAGTAAAATCAAAATCAATGAAGATTATAAACAAATAGACGATTAGGGAAGATATATTATTTGGACAGGCACAATGAATTAAAAAATACTTACGTTTTTAAATTTGTATGCCCCAAATAATAAACAGATAACATTTATTAAAACATTTCTAAAGATAGTAAGGAAGATTGGGGCAGTGATTGTATGTGGAGATTATACTCTGACTCTGGATCCGTTAAAGGATAGAGCCCCAATTCTGAAACATAAAGTAGAATTAACCATATTAAGCATGGCTTCACAACTGAGAACTCTTCATCCCTCTGAAAGGGACTTCGCTTTTTTCTTCAAAAAGGTATTACTCCTACTCTCGAATAGACTATTTTTTAGTGGATTATTTAACTTTAAATAATGCGGTAGAAGCAGATATTCATGAAAGTATTTGGTAAGACCACTCACTGATAAGTATTACAGTTAAAGATTCCTTGAAAACAACCCGTAAGAAAACCTGGAGAGTAGAGCGTTTTCTACTTAAAAATAAAGACCAGGTAGAGACGCTAAAGAATGAACTTCAACATTTCTTTAGAGATAATATAGACTCAGTTTCCTCACCCTCAATATTATGGTGAACCCACAAGGCTTATATTAGGGGGATTCTGATATCGAAAGCAGCAGAACTTAAAAACAGAGAACCGAATCTCTAAGATCACTCTATATTAATGTAGAAAAACTACAAATTCTTAATAAGATTTCTCCTAAAAAAGAGATTTTTAGTCAGATAAATTAGCTAAATATGAAGATAAAAAAATATTCTTCAAGCTCATTTAAATAGACTCATCTGGAAATACCAACAGTCACAATTTCTTTTGGGTGATAAACTAGGGAAATTTAAGGCAAATAAATTGAAAAAACAGAGGTTCCAAAATACAATATCTAGCCTGAGAGACTTAGACAATCAGGTACACAGTCACCCTAATGAAACTGGTAAACCTTTTTTGCAATTTTATTTTAACCTATATAAGGAAGTACATTTCTGAAAACCTGAGAAATCAGAATTAATCTCTTTTTGAGTCAGATAAATCTCCCAAAAATTTCCGAAGAAGATTTAAAGTAATTAAATGAAAAGATAACAACTAGTGAGATCTAGTGAGGCTAATTTTGCATCGAAAGCTATTAAAGCACAATATACCAATCCTAAAGCATTTATTACCAGCCCCTATTTTGAAACTGAGAGCTTCATCATTAAAAATGGAACACAACAGGGGTGTCCCCTATCCACTTTTGTTTATATTATTTATAGAACCTTTGGCAGAACTAATTAGGAAATCTAAAGATATACCTGGTATAGAAATAGGTAATCTTGAATACAAAGCTCTTTTGTTTGCAGATGATTTGGTATTGACCCTTACAGTCCCAGAGGTTTGTCTCTACCATTTCTACAAACTTTTTGAATTTGATAATGTCACCTATTTTAAGGTTAATTACTCTAAAACTTACATCATATCAAGAGGAGTTATTCCAGAGGTGAAATTTAGATTAATAAATAGATATCAGTATAATTGGGATTCCGCAAATATAGTAAATCTGGGGGTTAGCTTTTCTTTCCAATAAAAGAAAATTGTAAAAGATCATCTAGATAAATGGGGCCTCATTCTATTATCGGCCGTAAATCGTCCGTAAGGCTGCGATTCCTTGCGGGGGTTCTGTTAACTCGCAATTCAATTATACGGCCCCGCAAGGATCTCCTCTTACGGCCGGCCGCATATCTTGAAACCGGCCGTAAGCTCTGAAATCTAAAAACTCAAAAATAAATTCAAGCCTGCACTGTACAGCTCTGTAAATGCTAGGGATCATATTGGGGGACATGAGGATTAAAAGTAACCCACTCTCAAGCTTGCACATCAGCCCAAACCTGAGTTCAAATTAACTGTTTATTTTCCGGCTGCGGCGTGGGCGTGTCTGAGGTGCTCCAAGCACTCTGGACTTTTTCCATGGATATTTTACGTATATTAAAAAAAAATTATTTTACGGATTTGAGTATAGGGTAATTATGTGCTATTTTTGCTAACACCGAATATCACTTTATAGACTCTGCAAAGTGCAGGATGGCTTTATTTGAGCTATTTTATGTGCTTAATTGGTGCTAGCGGGACCTGTTTGCTGCAAGTAAGCTGCGGCTCGTTTTTAGCCTTGAAGACAGGGTTCCCGGAGCAATAGAATAGCAACCAGGCTTTTCATACGGCCGATTTCCTTGCGGCCGTTGTAGATCAAAGGATTTCCTCCGGCGCGAGCGGCCGCAAGAGATAGCAAGGCACCGGCCGCAAGCCTGCCGGAATCCCCAGCCGGAGGGGAATAGAATACCAGAATAGCTTGCGGCCGGTCCTTGCGGCCCCGCAACGGCTGCGGCCGCTAATAGAATGAGGCCCATGATATCTAATCATATAAAAAGGACAATGTCAGAATGGAAAAACATGAGCATGTCATAAGGTCCGTAAGAATTGCGGTGATAAAGATGATCATAATTCCACCTACATAATTCCACCTACATTTTCAGGTGTTTACCAGAAATTGTTCCGAAATATGTATTGGCTAATCTACAAAGAACTAGAAATAAATATTTATATAGTGGGAAAAACCTAGAATTAGGGCAAAGATAATTAATAAAAAATTTGAAATGGGAGGTTTAGCTTCTCCCTCTATAGAGGACTTCCATGATGCCATAGTACTCCCATTTATTATATTGGAGCTGTCCAGATCACAAACCAATTTGGAAGCAAATTAAAAACTACCTACTTTTAGATAATAATATCAACTTGAGTCTATGGTTTTCTAATTATGAACTTAATAGGCTTTTTCCTAGAGGAGTAAAATCACTAATACAATTTTGGTATAAAATAAGAGAAAAAAACCTTCTAAAAAAAAGGGAATTCATATAATAGACGATCTTTATGAAGAGGGTTCATTGCTAGATTGGTCTTGCTTATGTATTAAGTTTAACCTGGGAAGTTTCACATAGCTTAATTTTACCTCTTTAAAGAGCTGTTTAAACCATAAAGGCTTCCTATCCTATAATAAGCAGAAGTTACCTTCCTTGGAAAAATGTATATACTGTACAGACAAGTTTCATATGATATCTAAATGTTACAAGGCTATGTTATGTAACGAGACTATGGTTTAAACAAAAGGTCTTATAGCATGGGAGAAATACTTGAACATAATAGTTGAAGAAAATATCTGGATGGAAGCTTTCAAGCAGGTGAAAATATCTGCTCTGTCTATCTCTTACAGATAATTATATTTCAATTGATAATCCTTAATTTAAATTTAAGTGAGCTATTTCCTAAATGCTAATTTTTCTTATCACATATTCTATTGGTAAATTATTGGATGGAGCAGAGAAAAGGGGCCTTTCCTCTAACTGGCATATCTGGGATTCCTATATAGAGTCATAATAACTAGTCACTCATTTGGACGAGGAGGAGTAACAGCATTATAGGAGTTTGATAAATCAGAGTCTTTTTTTTTTTCTTATGCCCTGTCTTCTGGTGATATTTTATATTTGACTGTAATTTGGTTGGTATGAATGGTGTACATTTTTTATTGTTTTTTAGTATGTATTGTTTCTTTCTTTTGTTATGTATTTGTAAAGAAAAAAAGAAAAAAGAAGAAATAGGGCAACCTTTGGGAAATAGTGATCACAGCACAGTCTCATTTGAGATTGAATTAAAAAAACAAAACTGTAAGCGGCCAACAAAAACTCTTAATTTTAAAAGCGCAGATTTTAACGGTCTAAGGACAGCAATACAAAGTATAGACTGGGACACAGAACTGATAAAAATACTGAACATAAATGGACAACGTTCAAATCCTTACTAAATATACATACTTATCACCATATACCATGTGGAAATAAAAGTAGAAGGAGTAAATCACAACCCATGTGGCTTAACAATGACTTAAAGATGAAGATGATGAGTAAAAAACAGGCATTTAAATTATACAAAAAAGAGGGGACAGAGACAAGGAAGTCAGCAAGGCTTGCAAAAGGGCTATTAGACTGGCTAAAATAGAAAATGAAAAGTTAGTTGCAAAGGAGAGTAAGACTAAAACTAAAATATTTTTTAAATATATTAATGTGAAGAAGGTGAGGAAGGAAGCTATAGGAACATTACAATATGAAACAGGCCATCTGACAATTAGTGACCAGGAAAAGGCAGATGAGCTAAATAGGTTATTTTCTTCGGTATATACAAGGGAGGTACCAGTGGTGGAGACACTGCAACAAAATGGGGCTACACTACCTTCACCAAATAATTGGTTAACGCAGGAAGAAATCCAAAAGAGGTTGGAAAAAATAAATGTTAATAAAGCCCTGGGTCCTTGTGGAATACATCCAAGGGTACTGAAGGAATTAGGCTCTGTAATAGCCAAACCATTATATCTAATTTTTCAAGATTCACTCAATATAGGGTCTCTACCAGATGACTAGAGAAAGGCAGAGGTGATACCTATATTTAAGAAGGGTGCAAGAACAAATCCATGAAAAGTGGGAAAGCTTTTAGAAGGGTTAATAAGGGATAGTATACAAGAATATGTCTATTTAAACAAGATTATAAGTAAGAATCAACACAGATTTATGAGGGATAGGTCATGCTAAACAAACCTAATTAATTTTTATGAGGAGGTTAGTAGGAACTTGGATCAGGGCAACTCAGTGGATGTAGTCTTTTGGGATTTTGCAAAGGCTTTTGATACAGTGCCACATTGGAGACTTTTGAGCAAACTAAGGGATACAGGAATTGCAGTAAATATCTGCTCATGGATTGAGAGCTGGCTAAAAGACAGGAAGCTAAGGGTTTTTGTAAATGGAACATACTCCGATTGGACTAATGAGGTAAGTGGGTTTCCTCAGGGTTCAGTATTAGGTCCTCTCCTTTTTAACATATTTATTAATGACTTAGAAGTAGGATCTGAAAGTATTGTCTCCATTTTTGCTGATGATACTAAGTTGTGCAAGGTAATTAAATCAGATAATGATGTACTTCCCCTCCAAAGGGATTTGAATAAATTAGAGAAATTGGTGACTAAATGGCAGATGTGAATTAATACAAATACAAATAAATGTAAGTTATGCACCTGGGAAGGAAAAATATTGATGCAATTTATATTCTTAATAGAGCAAATATTGGGGTATCTGATATTGAAAGGGATTTGGGAGTACTTGTGGACAACCACCTAGGTAACAGTGCTCAATGCCAAGCAGCATCTGCAAAGGCAAGTAAAATATTAATATGTATTAAGAAGGGTATAGAAGCAAGGGAAGCAAATATAATTCTGCCACTATACAAATCCCTAGTACGCCCTCATTTGGAATATGGAGTACAATTTTGGGCACCACTACATAAAAAATAAATTTTTAGAGCTGGAAAAAACACAGAGAAGGGCAACAAAACTAATAAGGGGAATGGAGGGCCTAAGTAATGAAGAAAGACTAACCAAATTAAACTCCTTGCGCTGGTGTTATCCCTACGACCCCGTACGACAGACGCTTACTGCGCTGGTGGAGATGAGCACCGTAGGCGCTCATCCCTACGACCCTGTAGGACTTAGGCCTGCGCTGGTGCAGATGAGCACTGTAGGCGCTCATCCCTAGGACCCCGCACGCCTTGCGCATCATACCTACAACTTGCCGAACTATACATCAACACAAAACTCAAATACACAATTCAAAGTGCAAGACCCGTAGCACTTTGAAAAAATCGCCTATAATAATTATGGCCTGTAACACTTATAAAATAAAACCACCACTGAGGAAAAAAATAATACGAGCCGCAAAAAATACGAACTTAACGGTTGCAACACGCACAGCGAAAACCATGAATTTAAAGGTTTTCGCAACTCGAAAATCCGCCAAGCGAGAGAAAAAATAGCCGTAGAAAAAAACGAAAACTAGGCTACATGACCCCTAAGCATGCAAAATACTGCCAAGCACATACGCCTTTTACACAGACCCGTACAACCTCATAAATACACTATTAGTAAGGATGCTAAATGCTCAACACCCACCTAACACATACACAATCGCAGCCATTTTACCACAATCACTCAAACCTAATAACATTACCATTACAAAATGCGAATGTACACAGCTAAAGAAACGGTTTCACCTCGCATACACAGTCTATTTACTCTACACACTGCACACATTACTGACACTTACACCTCAGCTCGCCAACAATGCAAATCTACATTGTATGCTGCAGGAGCATCAAAACAGATTGTTAGCTCTTCAGCATATTGCTTTAATGCATATATTAATTACAAATAGGTAAAGTATATTACTTTATAATTTTATAAATTAATTAATTAACATTACAAAATACATACACATAAAAAAAAATAAAAAAAAATAACAATAAACGCAAAAGGCGCTCAGCGCACGCTTTACAAGCAGCGCCAATGGTTTTTACAGGACCACAACTACACCAGGGGAGAGGCTCATAATGCGAGCCAAAAGACCATTAGAGCAAAACTTGAAATGAGCGCCAAAGGAGCTCTCATAACCAAACATACACCAAACAAGAGGCTCGCAATGAGCGCCAAAAGCACCCAGCGCGAGGCTCGCAATGAGCGCCAAAAGGACTTACACAACCAAAATACTTACTTTGTGTACCAAACAGCATTAACTGCTTAACAATTCTATTGCCGTAATTTTTGGACGGGCAAGTTGCTAGTTTATAATGTCAATGGAGAAAATCTAGGGGTATCAGATATTGAAAGGGATTTGGGAGTACTTGTGGACAACCACCTAGGTAACAGTGCTCAATGCCAAGCAGTAGCTGCAAAGGCAAATATAATATTAGCATGTATTAAGAAGGGTATAGAAGCAAGGGAAGCAAATATAATTCTGCCACTATACAAATACCTAGTATGCCCTCATTTGGAATATGGAGTAAAATATGGAATACCACTTAGTAAAAAGGACATTTCAGAGCTGGAAAAAGTACAGAGAACGGCAACAAAATAATAAGGGAAACGAGGGAATAAAAGGGCTAAGATATAAAGAACAAATAATCGAATTAAACTTATTTTCTCTAGAAAGAAGGCATCTAAGAGGGAATATTATTCCTTATATACATATATCCAGGACCAATATAAAGCTTTGTCAAGCAAACTTTTTGTGCCAAAGGGTTTTTCAACTGACAAGAGGAAATTTTTTAAGGTTCCATGGAAAAAGATTCCACTATAAAGAAAGAATAGGGTTCTTCACAGTAAGGGTGGTTACACTGAGGAATACTCTACCAAAGAAGTGGATTTGATGGATGACTTTAAAAAGGGGTTGGATATATTTTTGTATAAAAAGGGTATTCATTGTTTTCCTGGATAACTAGCGGAGTATTGATTCAGGGAGGAATCTGATTGCCAGTATCTGGGGTCAGAAATAATTTTTTTTCCCCTTTTGAGACGATTGGCTAAGTTTCAATGTTTTTTTTCTGTTTGCCTACTTCTGGATCAGTTACATTAACAAATCCACGCCAATGATCCCTAGTACTCTAGGCCAAGCCTCACCAACAGAAATCTAAAATAACATGGTTTTGAGCCAATGAGGGCAGCAACAAACATGAGGAGTCTAATAAAAATGGTAACCTTCCCTGTTGGGGTTGCTCACAGTGCAGCTCAATGATGAGGGGTGAGAAGACTACATTTTGCATGATGGTGTGCTATTTACTCTGGGAAGTTCCAACTTTGGAGACCTTTTTATATTGTTTTAAGTTTTTGAGCCATAGTTGAATTTGATAGATGGTGGACATTTCTGATTAATGCCGCATGGATGGACTACATTTGAAAAAAGGAATGGGGATATTTTTTTTAAAATAAGGGAAAGTGTTTGAAAACAGTTGATGAATTCTGCTGGGATATGTATATATGTTAATAAAATGTATGATTTTGATATATACATTTTAATGTGCTGTTCCATTTTTGTAATTGTAAAATATAAATAATCAATAAAACTCTTCAGTAATATTTTCAAAGCAATTTGTCTTGTAATACAAAAATTGTATTATTGTTACAAACATATAGCCAATGTATATATCAAAATATCTATTTGTTCGGCCTCTTTTGCTTCTTTTTTTTAACTCCACTGCTACATTAACATTCCCCTTTGCTTCCTTCTCCCCTCCCTTCTGCTGCCTAATATTCCTCTCTCTGATACATCCAATTATGTGCCCCACCTGAACTTTTGCATGTAGGGTGCTGACATACCAGCTTATTGTATGTGTTTTTAACAATGTTGTGCGTCTGATCCTTGCTATGTGGGCCACAAATAAAGGATTACACAGTAAAGGTGAAGGAGTGAGTGGATTCCAGCTGTGATCAATTATTATTGCTCAAGCAAAACAGAAAACAATATTTGGAAGTGGCAACCCACAACTCAGTGGAGACTATTTATCTAAGTCATCCAGCTGCACAGGCTGAGTAAAAGCAGTCCCACATTTAGAAAAGCAAAATAGTTGGGTTGGGATTGTTGAATAAGATGCAAGGTATGTACACCAATTTTTGTCTTACATTTGCAGCCAGGTCTCATTGATGAATAACTCCCAATAAATCAAAGCTGCTAACTTTAAATTACCACACATGTACATAGCACAGATATGACCCAGGATCACTGCTATAAACTGCTTAGGTCACTCTGCTTCCTACAGAAAAAATATGAGAAAAATAATTTTTATTAAAAGCAAAGAATATTCCAAATGCTTAATAATAATAATAATAATAATAAGAGGACGAAGAATTACAAAAAATAGTGTTAAATATACTGTATTAATTAATATGTCAAATTAAAATAAACAGAATAATGATAACTACAGTAGACTTTATATGCACTTTATATGCACTGAAATCATGTGTCTTATGCATGCATTCTAAGATCATATATATTCACATCAGTTATTTGTATCATAGGAAAGCTGAAAGTTAACTTTTATAGTATATTGTTGCTGAATTGTGCATTAGATGTAATGTTAGCTATATTTAAAAAAATATTGAGGTTTGCTCTTTATTACATTACAAACCACATAAATAGTCACATATATTTTAGAAAGTTCCATTTTGTAATTATTACTTCTTTTGTCTGGCCTGATTCTGACTGTTGGTTTCTCAGGAGGATGCGTACCTGTAAATGAATAGGCATTAATCCTACCCTAGTTGTTAATATTAATTACATACTTCACAAATTTTAAGTTTTTCCCAAACGACAGTTGCCTTTTAATATCTAATAGCATCAATGAGAAATGTGTGTATTATAAAATGTAGTAAAATAATATTAAGTATGCTTGAAAAAATAACAATGGATATAATGATAATATTGCACAGCATAATGTTAGTACTGTCCTGAAGATCATATAATCTGATTTTGTTGCCATAGCTAAAAGGATACAAACGGAATTGCAGACATTGGTTCAAACCAGACTTACCCACTTCAAAGGCAAGTGCCTTTTTACCACAAAGCTAATGCATCGGTCCAGGCTGTGCAAAATAAATAAGTCAAACATATAAAGACATATTATTTTGATTCCCAGGATAGCTGTGAATTGGCCAGGGAAGGTGTGTCGAAAAACAATGACAAGTGAAGCCCATGAAAGGGCCTGTGTATTCCAGTGCTGAGAACAAAGCACCAAGCTGTCCATGCCACACAGAGAGATGTCTGTTTAGATGGACTGCTTGCATTCTGGAGATAAGTTGCATCATGTATTCAAATAGTTTCTTACAATTCATGCTACTTCAGACATTATATATTTTGAAGGCGAATAAATACAAAGATTCAAGAAAGTTACACTAGGACAGGACTTCCTAGAGTAACACGCATGTAGAAAAATAATTGAGTTTTGCAGTATACAGTATATATTGTGAGAACACCAAATGTAAATACTGTGAGCCTCATTCAATTCAGGGCTTGCAACTCGAGTGTCTGCGATTGAGTTGCATACTTCCGTTGCTCTACTTTTGCAATGCTAATCAAATGGCCGGGCCCACAAGTTAGGGGCCGATAGCAAACATATTGTGGAACATGTTATGGGAGCAAGCCCGTATCTCCCGATGCAGAAACAGCCAATGGAAATAGAGATCGTCATCATGAGGACCTCCAAGCCCGTAACTAGTAAGTGAAGGCCATAGGACTTTGAAATCCAACCTCCATTTTCGAAGTTCGATTGGCTTCAACCTCCAACTCCGTAGGACTTTGAAAAAATGGAGGTTGGATTTCAAAGTCCGACAGGCCTGAAGGTTGAAGCCCGTAGGACTTCACATTATATGTTGTGCTCGATATAACACGAAAATTGAACATGAAATAAAGTATTGGAGAATGCTGTGCTGTTAATTCTAAGACCTAATATCACTTTCACTCTTGCTTTTTTATTTGCATTTAAAGTGCTCCAATTTGTCATTAAGCCCTTTGCGAGACCTCCTTGGTACCAGTAACTTGTGGTTAGATATTTCTCTTGGTGACCATATGGACCAAAGCAACTAGGCACATGTCTGTTTCTGGTTGTGTTTATCCATATGGTTTTCTTGGCAAAATTACTGGAGTGGGTTTCCAGTTCCTTCTCCAGGATCCTTGATTAATAAAGGTGGTTTTGACCCAACTGAAGCTTTGTTCAGAATCTTTTTTATAGAAAATACATAATCTCACGAGAGATATGGACACACGTTTCCAAAAACTCCCTCAAACCCTGTAGTAGAGAAATTACCAGAGTGGTTGCTGCTACTGTGGCTCCTTTGTCACCACACTGCAATGCAAACTCGTCTGGGAACACATGGGAACTGAGAGCCGCAGCTACCAACTACCAACTGGATGAACTAAAGGACTACCTAAGGTATCTAAGCAAGGTGGTAACATTGCTTTGCACAAAATATTGTTTTTAATATCATGTTAAAAGCTTCAAGACTGATTCAAACAACAGCACTTTATAATATATGATTCTAGATAATTTTGGAAGCTTTCTCTCATGAATATGATATCTTATTATGTTAATAGGGACTATTCACTGGTTCTTACAAGTCTGAAAACTTTTGTACCATGAATTACAAAAAACAGATAAAGGGGTCACTAAATGAATATTTATTTATCATAATAGTTACTGAGCAGCACATAAACTCAATATTTTTTTTTAGAGCATATAGTTATTTACGTAACAAAAATAATCAATTAGATATTTTTTTATAAACGAAGTGACCGTGTTTGCCATTACTCATAGGATACTAAAAAGGCACTCAGGTGGATAAACTCTGGAACTGTGGAAAATTCGAAACTGAAAAGTTGAATTCTATCATTGTTAGAACATGATTAATTTTGTGCTCTGTCCCAAGGAAAAAACAAAAAAACGTAGGAGCACAGCTATCCATATCTAAATGTCTTAACTCAAAAACACGGTCCCCTACCTTTTGCCATGCGTTTAACATTGTATTTTCATGTTTTTCTTTATACTTATCCTCTGTACAGCGCTATGGAATATGTTGGCACTTTATAAAAAGCTATAATAATAATATTATTAATAATAATGATAATAATAATAATAATATTCCTTGAGAATTAAAGTAAAAACACCAGACTATAATTTACAGAATCTGTAAATAAAAATAAATGAAGGTAACACTTTGAAAAAGCAAATCCATCTATGATTAATAGTACATATTAATGTGCCATGCCATTTTTATTTGCTTTTTTTTTTGTAAAATACATATTCTATGAGCAAAAAGTTAAAAAGACTGTATGTTGTGAACTTATACATTCTAAATAATTATGTCACATTTTCCTAGACCACAATTATAGGCATTTTGTTATCTAAAATTAGAAATGGTTACCACTTCTGCTATACAGCAATATGGAGTGGGTGAAGCTGCCCTGTAAACATTACATACATCACATAGTTCTACTATGTAGTGTTCGCTAAAATATCTATGACAGGTAGATGACCAAGCATGGCAAGATTTGTGTAGGTGCAAACACATTGTTAATACTTCATACACCAGTAAAGAACTTTGCGCCTTCTAGTTGTTTAGTAATGTCTAATACGAAAAATGAACTTTGAGATAATGTAAAATGAAACTCAAGTAATTTGCTATTTATTGTTCCAATAAATGTGTGTTTTGATGGAATTATTTTGATGTTATTTGCAGAGATCTTAGGAGGAAAGATGTAAAGTAACTCAGAATTTGAATTCACTGTTGTCATCCTACTCAGATACTGATTTGAAATCACAGTTACCATCTTAACTCCCAAATGGATCAATGAATGGGTTAACTTTTTGTTGTTCATTGTTCATCCTGCTCTGTTTTTGGCTACCAAAACACTCACATGTGGCAATGACACAAGGTATATGTTTATCTAAACTGAGCTATTTTTAGCTCTAGAGCATTGAGGTTGAGGACCCTTGACCTCTACCCAAAGACAAACTACTTAAAATTAGTGTGCGGTTGATAAAGCTCAAATTTTGCAGACCAATCAGCTTCCCTTTTCAATCATTGTTAGAGGAATAATCCAAATATTGCAGTATAAAGTGATACATTTTCTATTGGACTAACATTTTAATTAAAGTGACAAGCTTTTGAGAGTTGCGCCTCTCATTATCAAGTCAGAACCAATATTGTTTAAGATTAACATAAGCATTAGAATATACAGAACAGGAATGCTGCGAAATAAAAAAAAGCTACATGGTACAGAAGACGGGCATCATACATGAAATACTAAGTCAGAGCAAGTATGTGAGTTCTGTGGATCTATACACAAGATCAGAGATAAGATATATGAGGAAAAAAGGTGTTATGTCTTTATGTGTCCATTGCCTTGTAAATCAATTAAGGACATAAATGGCCACACATATTAATGAGCAAAAAAGGAATAAGAGGAAGAATGTGGTAGGTTCAACAAAAGTTTGATAGTGTGCCAGAAAACGCCAGTCCATGTTACGTCCTGCATCTTTAGTGTTGAAGATTGTGATCATCTTCATTTCAAATGTTGTTCCCTTCTGGATGTTTTTGATTTTTAGTTTTTTGATAGAGTGTTCAATCTGGCTAAAATGTTGTCCAACTGGGTACAATAACTGCTTTCATTGTGCTTTTTAATAGAATGTCTGTGTAGATTCATTGTTAGAGACAATTTTTGGGCTGGTAAAAGCCCATTTCATATACATAGCATTGTATTATGTAAACTACATTGGAGGATGTGAATGAATATGACCCTGTGATGTTATAGGTCTTGTTGTTATGTGTGGGATTGTCATCCTTATAGATACTGCTAAATATTTTGATAGAAATAGCTAATATAATTAAAAAAATGTTTAAGAAAATTTTGAATATTTGTAAATAATACAGATTCAAATACAAATTACCTATTTAGAAATGTTAGACATGCAATACTTAGTAAATCAAATGCAAACAATATTATCATAAAATATTTAAACATAATGTTCAATAAATACATTTTTGTGTAGCTTACGAACCAGTTATCCAATCACTTTTTTATGAGGTACAAATCACAGTCAGATTATGAGGTTAACTAATCTCTATAGTGATTTTGTGGTAGAGTAATGGCCTAAAATATAAATGTCAACTGACTTTAAAACTAAACTGTGTGCTAGTGACCTAATGACCTTATGTTCAATTAATTTGTCAAAGAAACCAGGTTAGAAATGATTTAGTAATACAAATTACACATGCTTACTACAATTGTGATAAATAAACACAAAGAGGTACATTTATGAAAATTAATTATACAAAAGGATTAGGTTAGTGAATCTGCTTTCTCTGTTATATTACTGAACTTGCTCAACATTTCCAATCTTCTAAACCACTTCCCTGCAGTTCTTATTGTTGAATGAAGTTTATAGTCTTCCCACTGACGCACGGAACAAATGGGTCCTCGCTGTCATATGTATATTAGAGTGCATCCTGCTGCTGCAGCCAGTGCACTGAATGCTGCATTTATCACAGGCTGCGGCCATTGTGTTGTGAGTGCTGCTTGGGTGGGAGCGGGTGGGAATGGGAGTGGAGGTCTCAAGTATACAGTACATATTATATATGTATATGAATGGGACATTACCCATAATATTCTGTTGTATTTACTTGTTATATTGAATATTAAAGCATTTATGCACCATTTGGGGTACTTTGGACAGGATTCAGCACATATTTTTTCTATAATTCCGTAGATTTGAACCCTTGTGTTATATTCGCGTCTTGCACTTTTTACCCATTCACCTACCAAATTCGTAAGCCTGGTGCTATATTCAAGTATCTACGGTACTAGTTCTTACTCTTCAAGAAAATTGGGAACCTAAAAGGCACCTTTCATACAAAAGTGGGAGTGGTAAAAGACAAAAATGGTAGGGACTTAACAGAAAAAGATCAGATAAAGAAGAGGTGGCAGATATACACTGAAGATCTATACAGAAAAAATCTCAACAGCAGTTATGACCTCAATAATTTGTCCAATGAGTTGGAGCCAGACATCTTGGAGAGTGAAGTGAGATGGGCCCTAGGATGTCTTGCTGATAATAAGGCTGCAGGAGGTGATGGAATCCCAATTGAACTGTTCAAAATTCTACAGGATGATGCTGTGAAAGTGTTACTTGCCTTATGCCAACACATTTGGAAAACTCAACAGTGGCCAATAGACTGGAAAGGGTCAGTCTACATCTCAATCCCAAAAAAGGCAATGCCAAAGAGTGCTCCAATTATCAAACAATTGTACTCATTTCACCAACCAGCAAATAATGCTTAAGATTCTTCAAGCTGGACTCCAACAATATATGGACCAGGAATTACCAGATGTTCAAGCTGGGTACAAGAGGCACAAGAGATCAAATTGCCAATGCCCTCTGAATAATAGAGAAAGCAAGAGAGAGAAAGAAAACATTTAGTTCTGCCTCATAGACTAAAGCCTTTGACAGTGTGGATCACAACAAAATGTGGCATGTCCTTAAAGAGATGGGAGTACCAGATCATCTTATCCTCCTCCTAAAGAATCTGCATGTCGACCAAGAAGCAGAGCCATGGGACAACAGAATGGTTCAAGATCGTAAATGGAGTGCGACAAGGTTGTATATTGTCACCTTATATGCAGAATACATCATGCGTAAGGCTGGACTGGATGAATCCAAAGACGGAATCAATATTGCTGGAAGGAATATCAACAACCTCAGATACGCCGATGATACTACTCTGATGGCTGAAAGTGAGGAGGAACTAAAGGACCTATTGAGGGTGCTGAAAGAAGAGAGTGCAAAAGTTGGCCTGCTGCTCAATGTTAAAAAGACAAAGATCATGGCAAATGGCAATCTCACTTCCTGGCAAATAGACGGGAAAAAAGTGGAGGCAGTGACAGATTTTATTTTCCTTGGATCCAAGATCTCTGCGGATGGTAACTGTAGTCATGAAATTAAAAGACGTTTGCTTCTGGGGAGGAAAGCTATGGCGAGCATGGACAAGCTAGTAAAAAGTAAAGATATTACACTATCAACAAAGGTCCGCATAGTTCGAACTATGGTACTCCCAGTAGTAACATATTGATGTGATAGCAGGACCATAAAAAAATCAGAGCACCGTAGAATTGACGCCTTTGAATTGTGGTGTTGCAGAAGACTGCTTAGAGTCTCTTGGACTGCAAGAAGATACAATAAATCAATACTTCAGGCAATCAAGAAATACTGCTCACTAGAAGGTATGATCATGAGGCTGAAGGTCAAATATTTTGGCCATATTATGAGACAGCAGGAATCCCTAGAAAATAATCTGATGCTTATGAGTCGTAGATGGATAGATGAGTTCACTGAAGCAATGAACATGAACTTGATGGAGCTCAGAGGGACAGTGACTGAGAGATGCACCTGGAGTGCTGTGATCCATCAAGTCATGGAGAGTCGGACGCGACTGAACGACTAAACAACAACAGTTCTTACTAGCTCTCAATATATGATTTTCTAAGTAAACATACTTCTTTTTTACCTTTCTTTTTTAGCCACTAAAACCCTTAAACTTGTAAAGATCATTTTCTGAACTGTTTTGTAATAGCAGAAGGAGCATGAATTAAGCTGTGGAATACTTACTACTTACTACTATACCTTGGGTAATAGATCACTAAAAGGTCTTTCTTTTACAAACAGAATGGAGAGTCAGTAAATAAATATAGTTAAACATGATAAATTGCAGATTTTTTGCTTATACTACACATGAGAAATAAAATATAGTTGGAAACGCTCATTCAAAGACAAATTGGTTTGTCTATTTATTCATTCAGTTATTTTTTTTAGCAAACGTAGTATTTGGTCATAATTAAAAACATATGGGATTGTGAGAGGTGTTCTCATATGTAATGTTATCCCTCTGTAGCATTATCCTTTCCAAAAAACGAACAAGAGTGACAGGCACAGATAGGTCAGTAACATCAAGGTCTCCAGTTGCAGAAGGAACGTTTGACACCTCTGCATGTCTGTCTGACTTTAATTTCAGAAAATCATTCCCTTCTGGCGCTTGTATATTTTCAGAGAATGCGACCAGTTATTCAGAGATCCAAGGTGTCATGTCTTGGATAAGGTTGTTCAGGTTGTATCACTTTTAGAAGACATATGAAAACATGATAAATTACAGCGTCATTAGAAACCTCTTTTTTTTCCTGACTGGGTGTCTGTGAATCACATGGCATTCTGACTGCAAAGAGGTGACATCACAGTGATTTATTTACCATGCAGACCAAATCAGTTATCGGCCATCTTGTTTTATAGGAAGTTTAATCACGGCCAGGATACTTGGACCTAACCATAGTCTGTTGAACTTTATCGTACATATAAATGCCAACCGACATTAAAACAAAACTGACACTTACTTAAAGGATTGTGGAAACCACAACTTTTCTATCTTGAAAATAAAATGTATTTTACATATCACAATTTGGTTTCAGGACTTCTAAATACGCACATATGCTCTTTCAAAGAACTTAACTTGATAATGGAATTTATTTTAGCAAATAATAATACATATATACAGCCTTTAGTTCATTAGCTGTTATTATTATTATTATTATTATTACTCTTATTTCTTAAACACTAGCATTTTCAGTAGTACTATTTATATAGTGGGTCCAATTACAAAGCTTTATACAAATGCTAAAGTAAGTAGAAATACAAGTCAAGATACAATACAATCAATAGAAATACAATACAAATGGGTGAGCAGACAGCTTGATGCAACATATTTGAACTCCTTGCTCGTAAGAGGTTACAATCTAGAATCTCAGGATGGGGTACAGATACAAGATGGCAGTGAATAAGGCAAAAGGCTGATGTAAGTGGAGGTGGCTGTGTGTTACACTGTAGATTGTGTATATGAGCAACATAGCAGAGTATGTAGTTGTGCAATTTTAGTGAGTTTTTAAATCTTGTGAGGCAGTCAATAAGTCTGATGGAGCGAGACAAGGAGTACCATAGAATAGGTGCAGCATGCGAAAAGCCCTAAAGGTGGAAGTGAGAGGAGGTGATAAGAGAGGCATAAAGTAGAAAGTCATTAGCTGATTGAAGAGGGCAGTTGGGAGAATATTTTTACATGTGGGCAGATATATAAGGGGGTGCGCTGTTGTTAAGGGCTTTCGTATCTATTCTGGAGACTATTCTGGAGACTATGGAAAGCCAGATAAGTGACTAACAGAGAGATGCTGCAGACATTGAGCGTGAATGTGGTACATTGGTTTGTCACATACTTCACAAATAAGTGCCCATTTTCTTGCAATAAAGTGGTTCTTTAACTGATTCAGTTTTTAGTATTTAAATATTACAGATTCTGTTGAAATTAGAATTACGCAACATATAACAAATAACAGATTATAAAATGAGATATAATCATGGGAATAGCATTTAGGCCATGATGTTGGATAGCTGCATTGTGGTGGGTATAGAGTGCAGAAATGCTTTAGATGCAGTGATATTAGCAAGTGTTTTGCATAAAATACACACCCATAAAAGATCCCTAATAGGCACCAGTGGTACTGGATCATATTGGCTTTGATTAGGCAGCTAAAGCACTAAGTAAGTTTAATAAATACTGTGAAGGGTGTGATGTTTAGGAAGCATTGTAGCCCTTCGCAACCCATGCAATCTTTAAGTGAATCTCCCGCTGTTTCTTTGCTATTGTTTAACAAGATTTCTAGTGACATTATTACTCCTTGTAATAAGAACTTCTGATTATATATTTAATGTCACACTTCACTTGATGAAGACATTCAAGCCTTCTTATTCACTGCAAATTCATGCCAGGAGAATATGTTGCAGGCCCATTAAAGTGACACTGGCATGAAGATCTTTGCAAGACCTAAATCCAAGATTGGATGCAAATGATAAAAATGATTAATCACTATTTTACTGGAGGCATTTAACTGAAACCCATCTCCTTAGAGCAATGAGCGTTATCTCAGTGAACGAGGCAATACTTTACTGTCCTGCAGTGATAGGAAAAGTATTTTTTCATAAGATATATTATAAGAACAAAGGTGTTATCTGAACCCTATATGGTGGCATGAACTGTGTACCACATGTTTTACGGTAAATTCCACAAATCTAGTCATTGACATTACTATATTCACATGAGTTCTCTTGTGCACTCTATAAATCTCCATTCACTTTCTTACTTTGGCACATTGTTAGTGATGGCAATGACAGGCACAAAGAGACATTTTGTAATGTATAGACATATTGTATATGCTGAGTAATTCCTCTTTTAATGGAAATCTTTATGCATTTTTAATGTTGTATAAATTATTTAACTAGGTGACTTAATTGTATCATCTTCAATATAATTATCATATACAATTTACACTTCACTTACTTCTAAGAAGCCTCCCGAGTAAGTCATCCTCACCTTCTGGAACCTTTCCTTTTCTTCCTGTTCTCTCTCATGTAGGGTGCCATATATCAGAGCTGTAACCTGAGTCACACACAGAGGTCTCAGTATCAGTGTCTCATGCTGCCTTTATCTGATAGACAGTGATGGTACTGGGAAGCCCTTCCTCTGTGAATGTGGCCTTATTCCCCAGCTCAAAGCATGACACCCTACATGAGAATAAACAGGAAGAAATGTGAGCATTGCTTTCATCTATTTAAGCTTTAACTTTAATGGAACAAAATTATCTGAGATAGGTAAAATGTGCTCTTTTGCATACATATTTACAGTTGCCTAAATGTGATGTTTATTGATTTTGCTAAATCCATATTCTTAAACATCTATGATTTGTGTGTCCTTTCCCTTGTACCTGTACTGAAATAATATATAAAAATAATGGTAAAAATATTTGGAGACCAGAATTTGACTTTTTCACAAACCCTTTGACTGTTGGAGACTTATACTGCTTTAAAATAATACATTCATAATGAATAGATGTTTTACCACTAAATGCATGCCTCACTTTCATTGCTTCATAAATCATTGTGAAATTTTGCAATACAGAACTTGAATATGCTTCATATATCTTATATATTATTTAAAGTCTCTTTGAAGGAACCTTGTTATGAAAATGTAAATAGTATATATTTTTCTTTGACTATCTTTTTTTTCTTTTTTTTTAAAGTTTCTAATGTATACATTATGGTCCGTTTTAACTGGTAATGTGGTTTACTGCTTAAGGACCAATAAGAGGATGCCTTTTTGGCTGTTCCACTTCCTACACTCAAGAAGTCTGCAGTTCATTTGGCAAAAACAACTTCTGGATGTCATATTTTATGTATGTGGCTGACTTGGTTGTTGTGATGAATGGTGGAAGTTGGCAACTGCTTGGTGTTCCCTAGAAATAAAACAGATGTTAATAATTACATTGTATGTGATAAATTATTTTTGTATGGATAACTGCTCATTTTAGTAAAATTTGTGTTGGTTTGTTTAATGTTACATAATAAACACATAGTAAACTGCTCAAAATAAGACTGACATTAATATTATATTTGTGGTAGCAGCTTTATAAATAACGCAAATGATGTCTTTATGTTAGAGCATGAAATGGTAAAAATAAACATTACTCTATGTTTTCTGTCATTGGGAGCACTTTCTCACCTGAGATGAAAAGAGGTGAGATACGGTTTTACCCCATTAGAAATAATGCATAGTAAATCAAGAGATGATATGGGATGCACTTGAGATGCTTAGTAAATATCCCCCCCAGTTGAACTGTCTCCACCCTTTTATTCTCCGGTCTCAGTATCTGAACTGGTTCCTTTTTACCTTGTGATGCTTTTAGTGAAATGTGTGCTAAGCAATTGTCTGGGCGGGGCCAAAGTCTGCTGAAGCCTCTGATCAAACTAGTATAGTTAACAGCCTTTTGGGAGACTTGTTAAACCAAATAGGGGAATTCTGAATACTCTAGGGGCAATACACATGTATACACATGTATACACAATACACATGTATGCAGGGGCGGCCCGTCCATTGGGGCGTCAGGGCAAACGCCCCCCCAAATATTTTCTTCACCCTGCAATAAAAAAAACACAACAATGTATTAGTATAACCCAAAAACAAATAAATATAAGGTGTACATCATCATTTCAAGTCTAAATAGTATTAAAAATGTAGTAAAGTTAGTAAAGGGACACTGTCACTTTAAAATAACCCTTGCGCTACATTAACTAATGCTGTGTATCTATATAGCCCCCTGCCTGCACCCTGTGTGATCAAATTACAATAGTTATACTGTTACACTGTGTACACTAACCTTTAGACTCTTCTCTCTCTTCAATGAGTCCTGGCCTGGCCCCCTGACCGTTAATGCATGCCGCCCACCATCACAGTGACGATATGCATGGGCGGTCATAAATGTATCAATTAATAAATGACAGTCTTCCATCATTGACCAATCAATGATGGAAGGCTGTCCAGTTACTAAGTGATCAATCTAAACCCACCCAGACCGTTAGCCCTGAGCGCCCGCCAGCAAATAGGGCCTCGAGTTTGATTTTGATTGACTGATACAGTCAATAAAACCACCAGTTCCCTGTCCCTTCCCCCTTTCTGTTTCCTGACCCTGGTCACGCTGAGACTGAGAGACCTCCCTGGCTGAATCTACTCATCTGCTCTGCCTGCCTAACACAGTAAGTCTACACCTGCCTCTGCCTGGCACCTGCCCTGCCCCTGGCCAACCCAAAACCCCTAGTAGCACCTAATAAAAGTTAGGGGTGACCAGTTACCCCCAGTCCCCCACTATGCCTGCCTAGCCTGCCAGTGCCACCTACCCAGCCACCCACTACCACCGACGACCCCAGCCATCACCCCCATGTGGCCTGTGCCACCCCCGATCAGGCCTGCCCTATGCTAGCCTAGCTATGCCATCATGCCACCACCGGATTACACCGATCACGGGATCGGGGTAGTCGGGTGGTGAGCGGGGTGGCACAGGCCCACATGGGGGTGATCGGATCACCCCCTTGTTGAGGCCTGTGCCACCCCTGATGACCTCCATGTTGCCGCCCTATGCCACCCCCGAGGCCCGATCACCACCGGGCCCCCGGCACCACCCCGATGCGGCCTATGCTACCCCGGGTATTCGGGCAGTGAGCGGGGTTGACCAGGCCACATGGGGGTGGATGTTCACCCCCATGAGGCCTGTGCCACCCCTGATCGTGGCCTATGGGCGACCGATGGGCGCCTGACCGTGACCGACCCCACCCTGGATGAACCAACTACCTACCCCCCCCCCCCCCCCCCCCCCATTTTTATTCCATTTTTAGAAGTAACAGGCATGTATATGTGCATGTCACTTCTAAAGATAAAATAAAAATAAGGGAAGGGAAAAAAAAAATACAGTAACAACATTATTACAATTAAACACACAGTAAGCAAACACATTGTTAGTACAGTTAGTAACACAACACATTGTATACAAAAATAAACAGCTTTAAACAAACATTAATAAAAAATAAAATAAACAGCACATACACACATTGTTAGTACAGTTAGTAACACAACACATTGTATACAAAAATAAACAGCTTTAAACAAACATTAATAAAAAATAAAATAAACAACAGCACATACTTACCTGTAAAATTGACCCCTCCAGCATTGGCCTTCTGTCCTCTCTGGATATAGTCATGATGAAAAATAAATAATCCATGTTGATTGAAGCCAATGATCAAAAATTAAATAATCCATGTTGATTGAAGCCAATGATCAAAAATAAAATAATCCATGTTGATTGAAGCCAATGATCAAAAATAATCCAATCTTGATTGAAGCCATTGTCCATCCATCCATTCTGGCCCATTGAAAGAGGCCTCCACAAAAAAAACCGACGCTCTAAAAAAAAAAAAACAACACACTAAAAAGAGCTCCTCCTACAAGGAGCCCCTCCCGCGATTAATTGTTTTTTTCCCACGGTCTGCTATATATACTAATTTTTGAAGGACTCTGATTGGCTGAAATTTTTCATTGACATCGATTTCAACCAATGAGAGTCTTTAAAAAATTAGCAAATCAGCAAGCAGGTATGGAAGCCTGTAAGGGTAAAAAAGGTTAGTGTGAACTTGTTTGACCCTGTATGTATTAGACATATTACAGGGCTATTTTATGTGATATACATGTTACAGGATAATATCCTGTAACATGTATAGCCAAAAAATAGCACTGTAATATGTATAACAAATAAAGTGTAATAGAAATGCATGAACAATATAATATACCATGTAATAAAGAACATCAATTAATCAAATAATAAATATCAATTAATATATATTGTTGTATGTATATGTTTATGTATATTTATGTGTAATTTTTTATATATATATATATATATATATATATATATATAAAAATTAATATCAAAATATCACAATAAATAAATATATATATATATATATATATATATAACAATTTGATATATATATATATATATATATATATATATATTTATTTATTGTGATATATTGATATCAATTTTTATATATATATATATATATATATATATATATATATATATATATATATATATATATATATATTTATATATATATATATATATATTTTTTTTTTTTTGGGCCTATATGTTATTTAAGGTTTTTAAGGTACGGTTGGGGCCTATATGGTCCCAATTTGTTATTTAAGGTTTTTAAGGTGCGGTTGGGGCCTATATGGTCCCAATTTGTTATTAAAGGTTTTTAAGGTACGGTTGGGGCCTATATGGTCCCAATTTGTTATTTAAGGTTTTTATGGTGCGGTTGGGGCCTATATGGTCCCAATTTGTTATTTAGGGTTTTTAAGGTACGGTTGGGGCCTATATGGTCCCAATTTGTTATTTAGGGTTTTTAAGGTACGGTTGGGGCCTATATGGTCCCAATTTGTTATTTAAGGTTTTTAAGGTGCGGTTGGGGCCTATATGGTCCCAATTTGTTATTTAGGGTTTTTAAGGTACGGTTGGGGCCTATATGGTCCCAATTTGTTATTTAGGGTTTTTAAGGTACGGTTGGGGCCTATATGGTCCCAATTTGTTATTTAAGGTTTTTAAGGTGCGGTTGGGGCCTATATGGTCCCAATTTGTTATTTAGGGTTTTTAAGGTACGGTTGGGGCCTATATGGTCCCAATTTGTTATTTAAGGTTTTTAAGGTGCGGTTGGGGCCTATATGGTCCCAATTTGTTATTTAGTGTTTTTAAGGTACGGTTGGGGCCTATATGGTCCCAATTTGTTATTTAAGGTTTTTAAGGTGCGGTTGGGGCCCATATGGTCACACTTGCTCTTTTAAGGTTTTAAACGTTACGGTTTGGGTCTTAAACGTTCTAATGTTTTTTTTTTGGTTTTCTATAACTTCCCAGGTGCAAACTATCTGTGGAATCAGATTTGTTTGGACTCGTTGGTTGACTTACTGGACGTGAATACCCCGAGAAGTAGCGTCAACTGTTGGTGAGTATATGGTCACACTTGGACTTTTAAGGTTTTAAAAGTTACGGTTTGGGTCTTGAGATTTCTAATGTTTTTTTTGTTGTTTTCTATCACCCCCCAGGTGCAAACTATCTGTGAAAGCAGATTTGTTTGGACTCGTTGGTTGACTTACTGGACGTGAATACCCCGAGAAGGAGAGTCAACTGTTGGTGAGTATCATTGCCTTTAATTTTCTGTCCATGTGTATAGGTGCAAATTTGATGGTGATGTAGTCTTGTCACATGAGGGTTTGCAATCTGTAATGTATACCAATGAAATCAACACACTGTTATTTTAAAGTAATTTTGTGACATAATATAAATTAATATACCGTGATCTCTTTCTTTTATTGGTATCAATATCAGAAATGAATACTATTGACTCTCTACTTGTGAAGCCTTTCGCCACCCTAACCTATGAGGAGAAGGTGGAAGTAAAACGGTTAGGAGCTGACCAACCAGAGATAAATCTGCAGCAAATCGCAAGAGATAGAGGGAAGCAATATGTCCGTAATTTCAATACTGAATGGTACAAGAAGAACGACTGGCTTTCTGGAAGCGTTTCTAGGAAGTCCTTATATTGTTTCCCATGCATCCTATTTGGTGGTGACGCTGCTTGGACCAAAACTGGAGTGACTGACGTCAAACATCTAGCTGACAAATTGGCAAAACACAAAAGTTCTAAAGCTCACTTGGATAACAGGATCAAGTTTGAGATGCTTGGACAGGCGAACATTGCTGTTCAACTGGACCAAGGATACCAAGTCAGCATTCAAAAACACAACGAAGAAGTGGCTAAGAACCGGTACATCCTTTCGAAGATAATTGATTGTGTTCGCTTTTGTGGCGCCTTTGAACTGGCATTAAGAGGACACGACGAGAGTGAAACATCGCTAAATCCAGGAGTGTTTAGAGGCCTGGTGGATTTGGTTGGCAGTATCGATAGTGCAATGGAACAGCATTTGAAGACTGCAACTGTGTTTAAGGGCACTTCCAAAACCGTGCAGAATGAGCTACTGGACTGCATGCATGAAGTTATAAAGGAAGTGATTCACCAAGAGCTTAAGGAAGCCCAGTTTGTGGCAATCCAAGCGGATGAAACAACCGATATTTCCGCTAGGACACAGTGCGTTGTAGTCTATCGCTACATTGACAAGAAGCATCAAGTGGTGGAAAGATTTGATGGCTTCACGGAAATGAAATCAAAGGATGCAGACTCCATTGCTGCTGTTGTGCTGGAAACACTGAATACTGTTCTCCCAGAGCCAGAAGACAAGAAGAAACTCATAGCTCAAAGCTATGATGGTGCCAGTGTGATGCGTGGAGATCAAGGAGGAGTTCAAAGAAAAATAAAAGACGTGTACCCGAACGCACACTACGTCCATTGCTATGCTCACCAACTGAACCTAATAATGGAGAAAGCAGTTTCAAGGATTGGAAGAGTTAGAGTTTTTTTTTCAAACATAGGCGGTATACCATCTTTTTTTTCACGCTCTCCAAAAAGGACTGGAGTTCTGGATGAGGTAGTTGGTAGAAGACTTCCAAGAGGTGCACCGACACGATGGAACTTCAACGTTAGGACCGTGAACGTAATCTACGAGAACAGAGATGCGCTACTTGAGTGTTTCCAGACAATTGAAGCATGTCTAAACTTTGATCCAACATCTATACGGGAAGCCGCAGGTTTCATTGGAATGCTGGAAGACAGGGAGTTCCTTTACTTCCTTAAATTATTTCATTTAATAATGCCACATGTTGACATCCTCTATAGTCAGCTTCAGAAGCGAGACACGGATACTGTTTATATCAAAAAAGTCACAGAAGACTTTGTCGCCAGCATCCAGAAAATCCGTAATTCTGTGGAAGAGATAGAAGCAAGTTTGCCAAGCGATCTAACAGTCAACAGACGGAGTGCGGAGATCTCAACCTTGAGACAACTTTCAAGAGAGGTATGTGACATAGTGGTGGTTCATGCAAAAGAACGTTTTTCATTTTCAAATCACCTAGTCAGTGCCAAACTTGTTCAAAGTGACTTGTATAAAACCCATGACACTTGCTTTCCAACCCAAGCTCTGGAAGACACCGTGCAAGCATATCCAATACTGAAGAAGGAACAATTACGCACTGAGCTGTCACTTCTGTATGGGAAGACAGAGTTTCATACTTGTACAAGTGCTGTTGCTCTGCACAAACTTTTCCATCAATTTAATCTGCAGAATGATTTCACAGAGACAGTAAAATTATTAAGAATCCTGATTACAACACCAATGACTACTGCAGAATCAGAAAGATGCTTCTCAACATTGAAGAGGATAAAAACCTTTTTAAGAAGCACCATGTCCCTGGAGCGGTTGAATGCATTGGCGATGCTCTCAATGGAAAAGCAACTGATTTCCGAGATCCCACACTTCAATGAAAAAACCATTGAGAAGTTTTGTTCTTTGAAAGATCGCCGTGCAAAATTAAAATACAAGTGATTGAAGCAAAGAAGAATGCATACCCCCAAGGTGTGCAAAGATAAACTGCGTTAAGCAGCACCACCTCACACTACCAAACATAACTAGTGGTAAGTAAAGTATGAACGGTGTGTGGGTGTGCATATGGAAGGAGCTATGAAAGGTGTGTGCATGGTCAGTAACAATTGTTGAAGCCTTGGCGTGGTTTGAAGGAATTGGAGGCACTTCCAAGGGTAGCTGTCACTTGTGTACAGGAAGCAAGAATTCCATGTCTGTACAAGTGCTGTTGCTCTGCAGCAACTTTAGCATCAATTTAATCTACATAATTTAACAGAGTGAGTGAAGCTATAAGGAATCCTGCTTACAACAACGAAGACTACTAAAGAACCAGAAAGATGCTTCTCCACATTGAAGAGGATCAAAAAAGTAATTAAAAAGCACCATGGCCCTGTAGCGGTTAAATGCATTGGTTTGAAGGAATTGGAGGCACCTTCAAGGGTACGTAAAGTTCTCAGAAATGGCACCACCTCACTACCAAAAATAACTAGTGGTAAGTAAAGTATGAATGGTGTGTGGGTGTGCATATTGAAGGAGCTATGAAAGGTGTGTGAATGGTCAGTAACAATTGTTGAAGCCTTGGCGTGGCGTTACTGCTCATATGGTTATCCATATGCTAATTCAACGTGTTTGTTTGACATTGATTATTGTGTGGTCTAAACAGAAGTGAAATGTTGTTGTTTTCTTGAATCCCAAGATCCACTGGTTTGGGCCTATGCAGTGCTGATTGGTCTTCTAAGGTATGTTTGAGGCCTATATGGTCCCACTTGGTCTTCTAAGGTATGTTTGGGGCCTATGGTCACACTTGGTCTTCTAAGGTATGTTTGAGGCCTATATGGCCACACTTGGTCTTCTAAGGTATGTTTGGGGCCTATATAGTTCCACTTGGTCTTCTAAGGTATGTTTGGGGCCTATGGTCACACTTGGTCTTCTAAGGTATGTTTGGGGCTTAGATAGTCACACTTGGTCTTCTAAGGTATGTTTTGTGCCTATATAGTCACACTTGGTCTTCTAAGGTATGTTTGGGGCCTATATAGTCACACTTGGTCTTCTAAGGTATGTTTGGGGCCTATATAGTCACACTTGGTCTTCTAAGGTATGTTTGGGGCCTATAGTCCCACTTGGTCTTCTAAGGTATGTTTGGGGCCTATATAGTCACACTTGGTCTTCTAAGGTATGTTTGGGGCCTATATAGTGACACTTGGTCTTCTAAGGTATGTTTGGGGCCTATATGGTTCCACTTGGTCGTTTAATGTTTTTTAAGTATGGTTTTGTTCTTGAATGGTCTGATTGATTTGCTTGTTTTCTTTCAACCACAGGTGCAAACCCTATGTGGCTGCAGATTTGTTTCTACTCGTTGGTCAACTTAATGAACATGAATACCCTGAGAAGAAGACCCGACTAATGGTAGGTGTCACTCCTTTAATTTTTCTGTTAATACATATAGGTGCAATTATGATATTGCTGTAGTCTTGTCACATGAGTTTTTTCAATCTATATTGTATACCAATGAATTTAACACATTGTTACTTTACTTCTTGACATTTCTGCATTGCTGATCATGTATTTCAATGGGCTTTACAAGTATAAGGTCATTGGGCGGGGCTTATAAAGGTCATTATGACATCAGGGGGAGGAGTTATAAAAATGGGTGTGTTTTAAAAAAGGGGGAGTGGCTATGTTTCGCCCTGTCGCCCCTCCAACTTGAAAAGTCACCAGCCGCCACTGCATGTATGTGACCAGTTGTTAAAAGGCTACTTAAGTGATCTATCACAATGAACATATGCGCAGTAATAGTTCTGTTAAATTTTAGTACATTCCATGTAAACTGAGGTTTCACTATGCTTAGTATAGAGGAACTGTAATTATCCAGTTTTCATAAATGTTAAATATCAAAGATCATTATAAAATGTTCATTAATTTTTAGGCAGCAGCTTCAGTGGCAGAGTGTAAGGAAATGGGCTCCACACATTGCAATTGTTTGTAAAATACAGAAGGAGCTCTTTTTCGGTGTACGTTTTCAGACAGACTTTTTTTAATGACATTAATTAGAAAATATATTTATACCAATCATTACTTCTTAAAGATTCTGACATTTAGGCCATACAGTCCTTTTAATTATTTTCATACAATACAAATGTTTTGTTTTTATTATTTATTATATTAATCTGTATTATGAGGCGTAAATACAATATTAGTTACTCAAGCAGCTAGGCAAACATATAATAGTAATTATTATAGTACTACTGACAAAAAAATTACAAAATCTTGGCTGATTTTAAAACTTTAATATTAATTTAAATGTGAATGTTAAAGTCCATTTTAAGCACTTGACTAAGCTAATGATGTAAAGACTCTGCCAGTAATAAATATGACTGCTATACCCACTCTACACACTGCCATAAATAAATATGGCCACTGCATCCAAAACACACACATTACAGTAGAATCTACCATTTTTCAAGAGTGAAATATCTAATCATGCCAGACTTCAGTGTTCAGGACGAAGATAAGTGTTATACAGTGGATCTTATAAAATATGTTTATCTACCTTATATGTAAAAAATATTTGTAGTCCATCAATTGGACAACTTGTATAGGTAGTGGTAACATGGTATGATCTTAATAGATTTAGAAATTCTCACAGAGAGGATTATAATGTTAACTTGCAATTGTTTGTCCTAACAATGGTTTTATTCTGGCCACCCTAAGCCACTCCTTACATGCATATTCCTAAAATCCTCCATCTATTGAGATCTAATCTAAGTTTTTATATTCTCCATCCAAGGAAACCAAGAGACGTCATTGTCGGTTTTATGCTAAAGAGCTCTGTATCTAAAATATGTTTGTCATAATTATGAAGTATAATGTGGAATATATTCTATAATAGTTTTGTGCAAATGTGGATTTTACTCATTCATTTTTAAACTATCCTTCAGTGAGGGAGCTCAATACAAGCAATTGTCCATTCTGCGCTCTTAGTAAGGCTTAAATATTGCACCCCATAAACATTATAATTATCGGAAAATAGAGCACCTGTTTGGGTTGATATGCTTGGAAAAACTAGTCTAGACTTTCAATGTTGGTTAAAGTCAAAACTAAGTTTTATTTTTATAATTCATAAAAAATAAATATCATAATCAACAGTATTATGCTATACTGTATATTATTAGATGAAAGAAAATATCTTTGCTATTTCCTGGTGCCTTACACCATTCGTGCCTTATAGCAGCTAGAAGGATCCCCTCCCCTGAGGATCATAGGCCTTCCTCTTCATTTTTATCAGTGTTTGGATTTGTGTGCAATATAGTTGTTGTTGGAAGAGCTGATATTTGCCTCATAGTGACATTTAGCATTGTCAAAGTCCTAATTCCCAAGTCCCCCTGATGTGACCTCTCTCATTTTTAAAGAGGCGCTCTTAATTAAGAAAACATCAATACATTTTTTCCAATTTATGTTTATTTTATGATACTACCAGCCCTATTATATTTGAAGCTCATAGGAGCATCGGCACACACGCAAAGGCTCCAAGCTTAAAATTTGGCTTCGTTACAGAGCTATTAAATTGAACAATGCCTCGAGTTACGGGCCAGTGATGCAAACCCGTAAATAATTATAATTACAGTAGTGTGTGTATATTTGCATTTACAGTGCTACGGATAGGACTTTAACCCCCTTGCGGGTCCTCTCTAATACCCGTTGGCTTTTTGGCTCCAGTTGCTGGTTATGGTGTTGAACGCCAGTGGATTCGTAGCAAATTTAATAGCGATTTGCAGTTACAGGCTTCGCAGATCAAAAGATTTGTCCCCGCAGAGTTCAGATTTTTTTTGTTCTTAACCCGCAAGTCGTTGGCGGGTAGCTTTATGGGGCCAATTTAATAGCCGTAAGCCTTGCGGGCTACGTTACGTGCTACAGTTTTACACAGCGAGGGAATTTAATAGGATTGATTGTATATCAGTAGCATGAAGAAACAGAAGCAGCGGTTAGCTGCAAAGTAATGGAAGGATCATTATTATTATGCTAAAACCATTTCTTCTTTGTCTTCTTTTTAAAATCCAATATTTATTTCTAGAACAAATAAATGACAGTAATACTGAGAAAACTGAAATAAAAGACAATAAGATGCCATCCTGAATAACAATAATTTAAAAATAGTACTTATTCAAACACCTGCATGGTTTTTAAAGAGCAGGGCGCTCAGTTTTGACTTGAGGTTCAATTGCTACGCACAATTTTACACCCTTTATGGTGCCACTTATACGTTGGCACCCTGAGCGACCACCCACTTTGCCCATACAGTAAAGCTAGCCCAGCTGGAAGAATCAACAAGGGCAAAAAAGATGCAAAATGTGTTACACCCCAATCACAAATATAGTTCTCAGCAATACAGGTTGTTGCTAACGCTTGCGAGGGATGCAGTTGCTGGCAAGGAGCACCGAAGCCGCTCACTGCGCTGGTTGAGATGAGCGCCGTAGGCGCTCATCCCTACAACCCGCGGAACTACACATCAACATAAAACTCAATTACACAATTCAGAATGCGAGACCCGTAGAAGTTTGAAAAAATCACCTTAAAAAATTACGGCCCGTAACACTTGCAACAAGGAAAGCGAGAAAGAGAGAATATGAGGTCCAAAAAATATGTTATAAGTTAACGGCCGAACCGCACACAAACAAATACAACAATAACAGCACCAAAATTAACAAACAAAAAACATCACACACAGCACGGGGGGACAGTCATGACATCTGGGAGTCAGGTTGCACGACAATTGAATCACACTTTGCTGAGTTTCCACACACGAAAATCGTCTAAGCAACGAAAAAATGGTGGCCGAAAAAAACAAAAACGAGGCTACACGACCAATAAACACGCAAAAACGCACAAGACACATAAAACTTCTACACAAGACCATACGAAGTACAACACTAACTTTCAACTAATAACATCCAATCCAAAATGCAGAATTACACACCTAAACAAACGCTTTGCGCTTGCGCACACAGCCTACTTATCCTACACAGGCTACACAACCAATACACATGCAAACAAAAATGCCAGACACGTAAGATTTTTACACAAGCCTGTGCGAGGTATAAAATACACTATAAGGGAGGACGCAGAATGTTCCACAACCGCGTACCACATACACAATCGCCGCCATTTTACAACACTAACTTGCAACTAATAACATTACCATTAAAAAATGCAGACTTACACAGCTAAACAAACGGTTTGCGCTCGCGCACGCAGCCTACTTATACTACACACTTCACACATTGCTGACACTTACACCTCAGCTCAGCAAGAGTGCAAATGTACATTGTATTCTGCAGGAACATCAAAAAAGATTGTTAGCTCTTCAGGATATTGCTTGATGCATATATAATTACAAATAGGTAAAGTATATTAATTTATGATTTTATTAATTCATTAATTATCATTTAAAAATACATAGAGAAAAAAAAAAAAAAAGGACCAGGCGACAGGATTGGAAATAAATGCTGAAGGCGTTCAGTGCACGGCTCACAATGAGCACGGAGGGTGCTCAGAGGAGCAAAAGTACACTAGGGGAGAGGCTCGCAATGAGCGCCAAAGGGTCTCAGCGCAGCCCTTTCAATGAGCACCAAAGGGGCTCAGATGACCAAAAAAACACTAACCAAGAGGCTCGCAATGAGCGCCAAAGGTACTCAGACGACCAAAATACTTACTTTGTGTGGCAAACAGCATTTCCTGCCTTACAATGTTATGACCGTAATTTTTTGAGGGGCAATTCGCTAGTATTATAAGAATGTTATGAATGTTATGAGACTACAACTGAACCAACTTGTGAAAAAAAAGTTTTATAATTATATGAAAGTGCAGACAAATAAAAATAAAGTGATTGTATAATTGTTTATCTACATGGATTGTCTGTTAAAAGTATCTGTGTCAATATGAGTGTCTCTAAATGTATGTGTGTCTATGTCTATATATTTATAGAAATAAAAAATCATATACCAACAAAAATATTTGATAAGTGGATCTAAACTAAAAATATAACAATGCTTAATGTAGGTATTTAAAAAAGTGTAAATTGTTGTGCTTATTAAATTTATGTTATGTTTGACGTGGTTAAATTCACTTTCCTCTGCATTCTTTTATTTTAAAAAATATATATAATAATAAAGAAATATGGTATTTTGCTTGATTTTCTTATTTTTCTTCTAATGAAGAAATTCCCTGGATTCATTGTATAAAAATAAATTAGGGCGTGTGAGGGAGGAGACTTTTGAATTTGTTAAAGTCTTTTACAAGAATATGATAATATCACAAATGACACAAGTGACACAATTTTGAGACAGTTTAATTTGACACACAATTTGCTTTCATAATGTATTCTGCAATTGTGTCAGAAATGACCAGCAAGTTCTTAATTTTGATGAAAACACACAACATAAATAGAAGCAAATCAGAATTATGTAAATCTCCTTATGCAAATGGCGTCATCTTAATGTCAGCATCTCTCGGCGGGCACTGATGAAGAAATTGCTCCAATTACTGTGCTGTTTAAGAGTAACACACAAACATAAAATACTCAGGATATATGAAACTTTATTAAGCTTTCCTGTTTAACCCAATAACATCCAAATAGGCTTTTAAAGCGGTAAAGAAAAGACACAAATAATGGACGCTGTAGTTTCTGACAAACATGTTTGTAACAAACAAACAACATTAGCAGCACTTTAGGAGCATAAAAGGATTTTTTCAGAAAATATAAAATTTAGTGGACAATGGCTGTATATGGACACTTCCATTTTGGACCCTTACACCTCTCATATCTGACTGGAGCACGAAAGCGGGTGCTTTTACTATGGCATAATATTATCTTTCAGTTCTACTGAATGGTGATCTACTCTGCTTCCGAGCTCAATCCAAGATGAGTCATTATTCAAGAACAAAAGCAAATGGTTCCCCATTAAAGTAAAACTGAATGCAAAAGTTAAAAACGGTGAATTATTTTTTTTCACTTAACTTAAAAAATATTTTGCCAATCTCGTTATTCAAAATAGCATACTAAAAATATGACATTTCTCTTAAAGGATTTCAAGCCAGCAGGTATTTGAATTATTTTTCAAGTTTATGAACTATAAATGTATTACGCAACATCAGTCCAAGAGTGCTGTTCTTAGGCCAGGATTTTAGGATTCTTGCTAATGGACTGGAATTTGCTATATTTAGAGTAAGGAATATATATATATATATATATATATATATATATATATATATATATATGTGTGTTATTGTTAAAACAGAGCAGTGAGGTAAATCACTTTGCTATGCAATGATTGGTTGTACTTACCATATCCTTGTATAACAATGTAATAGCAGACTGGGAGTTGATAATATTTGTAAAAACTGTCTTTGCACAGGGATCAAAAGTAAGTTTTACAAATTGCATTGTTATCACTTATTTAAAACATAGGATTGTTGTATGTATGATATACACTTTGGACTCCTGTTCTTCTTTCACACCTTTCATTGTATTAGTTTGGTAACAAGCATTTGAAACGTATCCACAACAGAGAGTGTTCTTCATCAGTATGTGGGTGTCTGTAATGAAAAATCCCACTGTATAACTTTGGTGCCCTCAGAAACACTTACGTGCTGTAAGTCTCAGACCTCAAGAAGTTAAAAACACATCATCTATAGTAATATGTGTACTGGAATGACTTCAAAGAGTCTAGTAAAAAATATATAAATATCACCCATTTCCCATACATCTGTTTGCTGTTACGTCTAGTGCTTTTTCAATAAATACACGTTCTGAGCACAGAAACATTGACTTTGTTTCTGAGATATTTAGTAGGTTTTGTTATATCCTTATAGCTCTGGGCTTTTCCTGCGCTACAGTATACTTCATCATTTTCCAAACTTAAAGTTTAGGTCTGGGGTTAAGCTTTAAAACATACATGGTATAAAAATTCAATCTTTGGCTTAGACCTAATTTAATCAGCCAAAGTAAAATCAATGATTTTTTATGTTTATTTATTTGGGAAGTTGCCTAAGTATGACATCATCTCATTAATGCTTTATATGCATGGCCAAATGCACAAACTTCCCAGGAAAGCTATATAATACTCCAAAAACTTTAACTAATGAGTATTTTTATCTTTTGATGAAAATATAACAAACTCAGCGACCAAACATAATTAACTTTGCTCTAGAAGAAATACATATACACTCTTAAAAAAGACTTAGGCAAAGGAAATGTGAAGGAAAATACTTTTTAAATGCCATATACCTGGGTACGAGCAGAATGACTAACTATCCAAATGATTAGCTTATTCTTTCTAAAAATAAATATTTAAGTATTGCTAATCATCTTCACTTTATGCCTGATTTTTATCTTAACTAAATAAAATAATTTAAATGAAATTGGGGATAAATGTGCTTCTGAAGATTTTACACTCATAACTATTGCTAAATTAAGATTTGGCAAAGCAGGTGCAATACAATGTATATCTATTTCAGTACACAACACTTTGAGCCATCTTATTCTATCACATATAATAGTTGTAAAACTGCGAGACGTCGTCACGCTTTCCGAGGTGCATATGACTCAGGCGATGAGCGCCACACGCGCTCATCGCTTGCGAGCCTTGCGAAGCGAGGTGAGCCCTTAACACGTAGGACTTAGCCGATGAGCGGCGAAGGCACTCATCGATGCGAGCCTTGCAAAGCGTTAAAAATACCCTTTTTATTTAAAAACAATATCCAATACTTTTTAAAAGTTATCTATCGAATCAGCTGTCACCACCTCCTTTGGTAGAGAATTCCACAGATTAACCACCCTTACTGGGAAGAACCCTTTTCTTTAAGGTGGAATTGATTTACTTCTAACCTCAAGGGATGTCCTCTTGTCAGTTGAAAACCTCTTGGCACAAAAAGCTCCCTTGACAAATCTTTATACTGACCCTGGATGTATTTATATAAGGTAATCATATCTTAGACACCTTTTTCTAGAGAAAATAAGTTTAATTTGGTTAGACTTTCTTCATAACTTAGCCTCTCCATTCCCCTTATTTGTTTTGTTGCCCTTCTTTGTACTTTTTCTAGTTCTAAAATGTCCTTTTTATAAAGTGGTGCCCAAAATTGTACTCCATATTCCAAATGAGGGCATACTAGGGATTTGTATAGTGGCAGAATTATATTTGCCTCCCTTGCTTCTATACCCTTCTTAATACATGCTAATGGTTTATTTGCCTTTGCAGCTGCTGCTTGGCATTGAGAACTGTTACAAAAGTGGTTGTCCACAAGCACTCCCAAATCCCTTTCAATATCTGATACCCCTAGATTTGTTTCATTAAGTTTATAAATTGCACTAGCGCATTGCCCGTCAAAAAATTACGTCAATAGACTTGTAAGTTAAGGGATGGTGTTTGGCACACAAATTAAGTGTTTTGGTTGTGTGAGTACGTTTTGCGCTGATTGCGAGCCTCGGGGTGAGCGCCTTTGGTGCTCATCGTGTAGTTGGCAACGAGCGCCTTGGCCGTTTATTGCGATAGTGTATTGTGGTGTTTTTTAAAGTTTTGTATAAATGTATGTTGTAATAATAATTAATGATTTAATAAATTAAATCATAAATTAATATAGCTTACCTATTTGTAAATAATATATGCAGCAAGCATTGTGCTGAAGAGCTAACAATTTGTTTTGATGTTCCTGCAGCATCTAATGTTGATTTGCACTGTTTTTGAGTTGAGGTGTAAGTGTGAGCAATGTGTGCAGTGTGTAGTGTAAATAGGCTACGTGCGCAAGGAGAAACTGTTAGTGTAGCTGTGTAGTTCGCATTGTGAAAGCTAGTGGCGGCGAATGTGTATTTGATACGCGGGTGTGGATGATTTAGCGTCCTTGCTAATAGTATATGTTGTATCCCGTACGGATTTTTGTAAAAGTCGTATGTGCTTGGTGGTGTTTTGCGGCTTTAGGGGTCGTGTAGCCTCTTTTTCGTTTTTTTCGCCGGCTATTAGGGGATTTTCAAGTGTGTAAACTGTAAAAATTGGAGTTAAATTGACATGACTTGTAAGATGACTTGCAGACATCCTGGGTGTCCCCCCTTGCTGTGTGTGATGTTTTTATTTGATTTCTGTTTGTATTTAGTGTCTTTTTCGTGTTTTTCGGTGTGCCCGGGTTGGCCGTTAAGTTCATATTTTTTCGGCTCGTATTTTGTTTTATGCAAGTCGCGGTTTCCTTTTGTAAGTGTTACGGCCCGTATTTTTTTTTTGTTACATTTTTTCAAAGTGCTTCGGGTCGCAGTGTGAATTGTGTATTTGAGTGTTGTGTTCATGTGAAGTCCCGCGGGTCGTAGGTATCAAGGTAAAGTGTAGGGAGGAGAGCCTATGACGCTCATGTCCACCAGTGCAGGGAGCGCTTATTGGCGCTCCCTGCCTAAGTGCTACGGAGTTGTAGGAATGAGCGTCTGCGGCACTCATCTCCACCAGAGCAAGGAGCGCCTTCAGTGCAGCAAACGGCGGACCTCGTTCGCGAGGGCCGCAGTTTCCCTGTTGCATTACCAACGGGTTTTGCCAAGCTCGCCTGCTGACAACTATATATGTGATGGTTATTTTTCCTTCCCAAATTCATACCCTTACATTTATTTGCATTAAATCTCATCTCCCATTTAATTGCCATTTCTCTAATTTATGCAAATCCCTTTGGAGGGAAAGTACATAATTTTCTGATTTAATGAGCCTGCACAAATTCATGTCATCAGCAAAAATGGAGACAATACTTTCCAGTTCTACTTCTAAGTCGTTAATAAATATTTTAAAAATGAGAGGACCTAATACTGAGCCCTGAGGAACCCCACTTTCCACATTAGTCCAATTTGAGTATGTTCCATTTACAACAACCCTTTGTTTCCTGTCTTTTAGCCAGCTCTCAATCCATGTGCAGATATTCTCAAATTCCTGCATCCCTTAGTTTGCACAATAGTCTTCCATGTGGCACTGTATCAAAAGCCTTGATCCAAGTTCCTTCTAACCTCCTCATAGAAACTAATTATATTTATTTAACATGACTTATCCCTCATAAATCCACGTTGCCTCCTACTTATCCTGTTTGAATAGACACATTCTTGTATATTATCCCTTATTAACCCTTATAAAAGCTTTCCCACTACAGAAATAAGGCTTACAGGTCTATAATTGCCGGATTTGCTCTTGCTCCCTTTTTAAATATAGGTATCACCTCTGCTTTTCTTCAGTCATCTGGTAGAGACCCTGTGTTGAGTGAATCTTGAAAAATTTGACATAATGGTTTGGCTATTACAGAACCAAGTTCCCTCAGTACATTTGGATGTATTCCATCAGGACCTGGAGCTTTGTTAACATTTATTTTTTCCAACCTCTTTTGTAATTCTTCCTGTGTTAACCAATTATTCGGGAAGGTAGTATAGCCCAATTATGTTGCAGTGTCCCAACCTTGTATAAACTGATGAAAAGAACCTATTTAGCTCATCTGCCTATTCCTTGTCACTAATTATCAGATGGTCTGTGTCACATTGTAATGTTCCTATAGCTTCCTTCCTCGCCTTCTTTCCATTTATATACTTAAAAATATTTTAGGGTTAGTCTTACTCTCCTTTGCAACTAAGTTTTCATTTTCTACATTAGCCTTTTATATTTCTTGTCGATTGTATATACTTTGATTTAAATACTGCACAAGTGCTTTGAGTAATTTAGTAGAAAAGGGCTATACAGTATATATAAGCAGATGCATTCATGTTATTATTATCATGAACATCTTCTAATACATCATGAGGATCTTGAGTATATAATGTGTAGACAATACTAGTCAATTATAAGTTTATATTCCCATGTTTATTATTATTATAATAGTACATGTTGTGTAAGTGCATCAACAGTGTTATAAAAACAGCATAAACCAAAATATACAGATGTGATGAAATAGGGAGCATAAAGAAGATGTATTTTTATTTTTTATACACAGTATATATATTTTTTTTTTCTTTTTTTCAAACTACTAAAAACCATATAATAATAACAAAATACATTATTATATTTCTTGTTAGGGTTTCTTGAAGGGGAAAGTGAAATGTGAAAGCTTCTGTCATGCAATTAAAAAGTATATTTAAAACATTGGAGAAAGTCGTTAAAACAGAATAACATGAAAGATATCACTCACACTTTTTATGCTGCAATAAAATAACTGTGGCTCAAAACCCTGCTCAGTTCATTGTAGTTATCAATGCATTACAGTGCATAAACCCCTCCTCAAGACCCACCAGACAGGCCATGATTTAGGTCAAACACTGGGTTCATACACAGTTGAAGCAATTTGAGGCTTCATAACTTGTTGAATACCAGTTGCCTACACAGTATTTGACCTAAATCATGGCCTGTCTGGTGGGTCACTGATGCATTACATACAAAAGCATGGGTCATGATAAGATGAGTGACTACAAATTGTTGATTGGCTGTACAAAAAGCTGAAGAAAATCTGAGTGTAGCTGTCCAGATGGATACAAAGTAAGATTATTAGACTTTAGGTACACATTTTCCATGAAATAAAACATTGCTAACATTTAAAATATGTGCCTATAACAGTTTAGCCATTCATTTTAACGACATTTTGTTTTTAGTGAGGTGAGACCTCTTGAATGCCTATGTTTCAAATTAGAGAGTTCATTTTGCACAATACAGTATAGTTTAGCACAGGGATTTTCGAGGTCTCACCTCACTAGTTATAAAGCTCCCACTTTCATGTACTGACTCGAGTATTTTAAATGCAGAGAGAGCAGCCCCATTACCTAAAGCAGCTCCTTATCATAATTTGTAGCAGACATTTTACAGTAGCACTCAGCTAGTACAATTTTCTGTAACTGAGTGCATTCACTTATCCAAAGAGCTTCTAAACGTTTCTGAGCACTGTTTTTTCTGCAACATTCATGTGAAAAAAAAAATCAACATTGCATTTATCATTTACAGGTGTATTGGATTGTATAACTGTTGACATGTAGCCGATTCAAAATTTCAAATCTGAAATAGAGATGGATGGGGAATCGGGTGTGCTCTCAGCTTCCGGGCCCTCTGGGACGTCTGCAAAACAAAAAAAAAAAATAATGGCAATCAATTACACTTAGGAATATGTATTTTTGTAATCTCCAAGTGCATCTTCCTTTTGTCCATGTGTTTCTGTTTTTTTTTATATATATATATATATATAATAATGATTAGAGCCAATTAGAGACAGAAATCAATACAATAGCATCTTGCAAACTGCAATTTTGTTTATTTCTGAATTCCGTAAATAACCTTTTAGAAGATAAAATTGGTTCAGGAGATTTGTTGAACAAAAGTAATTCTGTAGTTAATGGCAAACTTCTTGTTTAATGGAAAAATTGTCTTGTGACTCATTTTTTTTCTAAGAACCAGGTCAATAAGGTTCTTCAAAAGTAATAGTCAACACAAGCCTTTCCTACTTATATCAGCCCACAATAAAGGGCATTAGGTAAATGACTTTCTTCTTCATTTAATGATTTAAATTATAGCTCACAGACACATTGTACTAAGAGTAGTCTAACCAAGTGAATTTAATCTTAATGTTTTCAGTACATGTATTAAATGCATACAAAACATTTTATTCTATTCCATTTAGTTCAAAGAGATTGGTATTACTGTATGTCTAAAACTAATAGCTGGAGCCAGTCTGACTTATTGTGGCAGATAACAAAACGTATTACTAAGAAGATTTCTACTTGATTTTCCTGCAATACTACATGTGTCTCTGGCCACTCACATAAAAAACAAACTTGTATGAACTCGTATGAACCTGACCTACTTTGTGCACAGTTCTCTGGCAGAGACATAAGGGTGAGTCATATACTATATCACGGCAGTGATAGCATATACTTACAGGCAATTATATACTACAATACAGGTTCCTAAGGAAGATATATATATATATATATGTATATATTAGTTATTTTTAACTTGGAATAAAATTGCTAGGACTGCGATTTTATTGTTATGGTCATATTCATTACATTATGAATTTAATAACATACAGCCTTATTAAATTGCGATTCGGCCAATTGAATAGGGCTCTATATAAGCACAGAGCATATTTTTTTACAGAAGTTTTTAGTTAGTGAACTTCTATCCAAAAGCAAGGTCTTCACCAACTAAAAACTTCTGTAAAAAAATATGCTCTGTGCTTATATAGAGCCCTATTCAACTGGCCGAATCGCAATTTAATAAGGCTGATAATCATTTATTATTCCTAACACAAACTGAATAAAATTTCAATATTAGAGCATTTATTCAAAATACAATTCATTTCTGTTAGGGAAAGTCAGAGCACAATGTGTGGAATGGTTTGTGGCTCAGATGGTGCAATGCGCCAGAGGCTGGACAACAAGAGAAGCCAAGTCGGGTTTGCTTATTGTGTTGGTGATTTTCTAGGGTATTTTGTTCCTATTATGAGCAAATGGTTTGTCATAAAAGGAAAAAAATAAGTAGTGGCTAAGCAATTATAAATGGGATACCTGTGCTCACATAGGAATATTCTCAAATTCTGACCTGTTGATGCTCTTTGAGGAGTAGGGTTAGAAACTAGTGCTTTAGGGAAAGGGCAGTCAAGTGATGGAATTTAAAAAGAAATAGTAATGATGAATGCTACAGTACGTAGGAAGGAACGTGAAGATTTGCAATAATTTATGTTATATGGGATTATATAGAATTCTTTATATTGTAAGTTTGTGAGTTTTCAATCTTGCAATGTGCTTTGGGTAAAGTTTTATGAACACTGGATTGTAAGCTTAGAGACAGGGCCCTCCATCCTTTGCAATGTGTTTATACTGCTATTGTGTTTGCCATGAACTTACCTATGTATATCGCTATGGAATATGTTGGCACTTTACAAATAAACAATAATAATAATAATAATAAGGAACTTTAACAAAGCAATGGTATAAAATGGGTCCATATATATATATATTAGTACCAACTATATTGGGGGGAATTACTGTGCATTTTCTCACCTGAGAAGAATTGAAAAGGGGTGTGGTCTCAATTTTTCTCCACAGGGAAATAGGGCATAATAAATTATTATTAGATATTAGAAAATGTTTTAATGAGTTATATTGGTTATACTTTCCTTTGTGTGGATCAATATATGGAACATTGGAATTAAATCAGATCTGATACATCTTGGCCTGATACCATTCCTCTAAGTATGTATAATACCTATGTCAAAAATGACATAATCTTTCATTTTATCATGCTTGTTATCTTCTTTTCAGAAGCATTTACACTTATCAATGGAAATGCTTGAGTTATCCAGATTTAATGTTATTTTAATAAAACAGATGGACTAATATTGATCCATTATTCAATGTACATGTTACTTAAATGATCTATGAATTGTTAAATAGAAGAGTGAGAGTAATGACAAGAAAGGTATGGGCAGAGGTAGAAGTAAAGCTATATTAAAAAGAAATGTGTAGTTTAAAGAACAATCAATTAACAAATTAATACTTTTACTCCTGCTCTAACTATAAAACATTGTTTTATTTTTTTTATAATTTTCTCATTGCACATATTTCCTACCTCCCTATTCATCCTCCTAATCATATATACGTCACAAAGCTGCTAAAATCATGAATAATACTTATTAGATGGTTTTCTAAAATGCATAACATAGTGCAACTATATTGAGGTTACAATTAGTATCCACCTTCTGCCACAAAATGTAAGATATGTATTTAAATACTAATGGTTACTATATTTTTATTTTATTTAATCCTACCATTATGCTATAATTCCTGTCACTTGCTCCTTCTACTCAGTCCCTTATACTAACCAGACCCTTACTTAGCCTAACACTAATGCCATGCTTAATCCACCATGAATGCAATAGTTTTACTATTATGCTTGCAAACCACACACACTCATATCAATGTTCTAACATTATTGAAAAATCTTGTTTTTATAATTGCGGATTGCAGTCGACCTCAGTTTACTTTCAAATATTTTCATAATTTTGCAACAAACTATATGGAAATAATACTATGTAATGAGCATGCTAAATTTACTATCATGGGTTCCAAGGGTTCCAAAGTGCTGGGTCTATTTCCTATGGTAAATTTACATTGCAACCTCAGAGAATTCACTTAATGAATAATGAACCCTACAGTGTGAACCCTACAGTGTGTGGGGGAAGGATTTACTTATCATCTCAAGTGGTTTAGAGGAGATGAGAAGGACTGTGATCTAAATGTTTCCCCATAGGATATAGAGAATGCTTAGTAAACCCCCCTCCAGTGTATACTATATGTATGTACAACATACATAGAATTACATGAGTGATTCTCGCCCAGGGAGTCCCAACATCCAACTAAGGGTGTCACAGAGAACTTGGGTTGCAGATGACAAGAGAGAGAATATGTGGGAAACTATTAATGATGTTAAATGATTTACGAGGGATGCAGAACTGATCAATAAACTTTGCATGCAAATACCAAACATGGTTGTTGTCTAATAAAATATATTACTCACCCACCAGGGCAATTTACTAAGCATTTCAAGTCTGAAGTGAGAAGGGTATAGGGTATATATTATTATTATCTTTTATTTGTAACGGGCCAACATATTCTGTAGCGCTGATATATATATATATATATATATATATATATATATATACACACACCTTTCCAGTTCATCAAAATGATTACTAGCCAAAGTTGACAATTACCAAACACTTAAATAGATAATCACATTTATATTCATACTTTCAGTTATTTTCTTCCATATGAAGAGATAAAATCAAACATAGTACCAATAAAATACAAATAAAAAAATACAATATTAAATCGTAACTAATTTGATCATTTACAGCAAAAGCTTCTATGCGTGCCATTTTGAGTTTTAATAATTTAGTGTCATTGCTTTGGTGCTTATGGTTTGGTGTATATGTAGTTTTATTGTGTAATTAAAGAACTTCCATTTTTAAAATAAATCTATATATAATTTAGTGGTTCAAACGAAATATAAGAGACGTTTTTTACATACAGAGAAATCAAAGAAAATGAATGCATTCAATTATTTCTTTATATTGGCATGTCCACTTGCCACCTGGCAGTGCATCTTCTGGAGGCTTATTTACACAGCATAGATTATAATTGTGATGACCTGATTTCTTACTGTGATCACCCTTCAGAGATCAAAGCAGGATTAATGTAATTGCACGCTGTTTGCATTGCACATATTACAGCTTGTGGGACTTGTGTCTTGCTATCAGCTGATGGGGAACAGCAGGAAAATTGAAACCCTGTATTGCAATTATGGAAGATCAGTTGCTTTCTGTAAAATGCGAGATTAAAACATTTTTGTCAAAGGGTGATATTTGCTCAGGCTCATTCAAAGAGGAACCATAAATTATCTCCTTTCAGTTTTTAATCATTATAACAAATTACCTTTATAGCAGAAAAGAATGTCTAAAAAATAGCGCACATTTCAAGAACATATAAACATGTTTATATAGGCCATAGCTATAAAAAAATAATCTCTACACTCTTCCTATTTAAAAACACATAAAAACACAAAATCACAAAAAAAAAAAAAAAAAAAAATAAAGAAAAAAAAAGAAAAAAAAAAATTATATATATATATATAGACAGACATGTATATATATGTGAAGCTTGTAACTGTCCTCCCTCCAGGTATGACGTGATATTTGAAAGTAAAAAAAAATCTTATAATATGTAATATCTAAATCTATAATATTAGGTTACTATGGTAACTACATGCTCTGAACAGTATTCTTGGGAGTTATACATTCAAACCTCCCAGACCATTAACATGTCAACTGCTCACATATTCCAATTAAATCATCCAGTTTTTAAAAATAATAAAATATTTTAAAGTTAAAAAATGTAACAATCAGTGAAAATTACTGCCTTGGCCTGATGGTAACCTTAGTTATTTACATAATGAAATCTTTGATAAATAACAAATTATAATAATTTGATGATAAATATATTCTAATTATATGGAAATCAGACAATATCAGTAGGTTTTTATCATTCATTACTTTTTTTGGGATATAAGGGTTCGCTGACCAGTCATATTAACACAAAATTCTTCTTGAAAGCTGGATGATTTAAATGTTAAAACACATTGCAAATGAATTTATATATTGTAAGAATATATCTCCCAACTGTACCTCTTTTGTAGGGGCAGTACCTCCTTTTAGGTAAACCCCCTGTCCCTTTTAGCCTCCCGAACATCCCTGTTTTAATAGAAAATCCCACATTTCAAAACCTTGTTTTACAGCCCTGATAATGTCTTACTTTCTCAATTTTTTCTTTTTTTTAGTGGTTTTCTCAAAGCCTAAGAGAAATACAGATGTCCGGAGTGTCCGTTCTACAGAATATGTATCAATATGGACAGTATGGAGCAATGTACACATATTAAAGGGCCTGCACATAATTGCAAATTTATATGTTTGAAAACAAAGAGCATAATTAAACAGGGAAATTCATACAGCTAGTTTTAAATAGAAAAAAAAATGATTATGTGTGTGAGATGGGCATTTACATTTCTGGAGGGCTATGGTTGCATCTTTTGATGCAACATCTTGCTTCTAGAGCCAGTGATGGGGAAGGGAATGCTATTAATTTCAATCATATCCAGTTATTAAACAAAGGCTCTGAGTTTCTGCTTGTTTCCTCCTCTCCCATCCATCCCTCCACTGATAGCTACAAATATATACTTCCATCATCCATCTGTCAAGATGTGATGTAACAAACACAACACTGAATCTCTTACTGTTAAACTTAAAAAAATCAGATTTCCCCCAAAAAATATTTTATGACTATGACACAGATGCTTATGTTGTTAGTTTGGTGCATATTTGACCAACAAGTTTATTTTCCTTGCGCTTTAGTGGTCCCTTAAATGTGTGTATCTCTAAAACTTTGTTTAGACATAATACAAAATTTGAAGAATATGTGTCCCCATTTATATTTGAAATGCTGGGAGGTATTTATAAATGAGGTGACATCAGTTATTGTAAACGCTTTTCACTTTAACAACTACGTATGTATTTATCAAGTCTTCCAAATAGTGGCATGGTATATTAGACCCCTTGGCTGAGTATAATTTACTGTAGCAGAGAGATGTGAATTATGGAAATATAGCAGAATTAATAGTGTGCGGAAATTAATTTTAATGAAAAGAGAGTTATATGCTAATTGTGGAGTAGAAAATTGATTTTTTTGGATGGGTAGGTGAGATGATTTACAACTCCAGATAACAGTATGGTAATTTTTAAGGAGCTCATGTTGATGGCTCTATGTGGCTCTACTGAAATGTCTCCTGAAGCCTTCAGTCATCTGTATCACCGCCCTTGCTCGGCTTAGTGATTCCGGGTGATTGTCAACCACTGGGCTACATATTGTTAGTCATTCTTGGAAGTAAATGCCCTACTCCTTATTAGATATCCTATAAGTTGTGTGATTTATGTACATAATGTATAGTGGTGGCAGCCTTTAACCACTTTTGATGAAGTCAGATATGAGATGGATCCAAAATATGATTATTGCCTTAATGTATGCCACTTTGTGAACACTTGTAGTGATTTGGTGTACTAGTTGGAAATGTGCTTTTCTCTTTTCTGGACAAGTTGACTTACAAATGAAAAGTGTTAAGGGACACTATTATTAATCATGTGCTTTATAAATAAAGGCAAAATGAAAGATATTGGGAACTACGTAAAAAAATGTCTTTTCATTACATATTGATAAGTTTTTGTCCTGTGATCTGCAGTCATTACATTACTATTTGCTTTATCTACTCATTCATTACATGACGTAGATCCAGTGACCAGCTTCTTTTGCAATCTTGACATAATAATTTGAGAAAAAAACAGGAGGGAATTTACTAAGCACTTTCTCACTGAGATGAGTTGAGAAGAACTAAGATAACCCAAAAAGGGCTGTTTTTCCCATAGGAAATAGTACATAGCAAATCAGGAGATAATGTTAGATGCTCAATAAATCCCCACATGAAGCTTTTCCAACAACATGGCGGCTTGCTGGAGAGGTTCCTAGCTTGCTAATGGAGGTCTGTATGTTGTTAAATGTTTCTATCACAATACCATTATATTGAATATATTGACTATTATCTTTAAACATAAGCCATTTAAACAGAAGGCAAAACAAAAAATTTTTTGCAAGAAATAGAGCAGGAAATACCCGGTCATATTATATAACATATTTAAAAAAAGTCACCTTTCCTTTTTATGTTAACAACTAAAACTTTCAAACATATTATTTACCAGATTTGTATGTTTCCTTGTTGTAACTAAGGTTTTTCCGTGTCCCTTTACAGATCTACTGTGCAGTTTCTAGATATGTAGTGAACTGATTTGTAAATAAGTGAATTTTTAATCTAAATCCAATTCATAAATCTCTAGTGGCATCTAAAAAAGATATAAATACACATGAAACAAATTGTAATCCTGAAAAGTTCACTTGGACAATTCATTTTGATACAAATAAGATACAACCATATATCTCTTGTTAATTTCAGGACTAAAACATGCTGATTTACAATTTTTGGAGAATTTATACAAAATACCTAATTCTACAACAGTAGAGTAAGAAACAGAGACTGATTTACCACAAAAATGTAATTTGATCCAGTGAGGTTCCTTTTTTCTTTAATACATCTGGTAGTGTTTTTTAGCTCTGGCTTTACTCAACTTTTCAGTCAGGAGATTTCTGACATACTCCACTAGAAATTATGTGTCATCAACAGGGAAACTGAAGAGACACAAAAACTGCACGATTTCTAAATCAAATTTCTTTTTTTATTTGCTTTTTTCAAAAGTCACAGAAAGCTCAAAAACTAAGAAGATATATTCAATAATTTGAATTAAAAATGTATATAAAATTCATTTTTAATAAACTACATACAAGTTGCAGACTAATGACGTCTATATCATTACTCCTCCTTACACTCTTACCCTCTTAAACTCTATGGGCCTGATTCTACTGCCCAATTTGTAAATTTATAAACACTTAAAATCACTCTTAATATTGCTAAATATTCGGCAAATATTGTCACTAATGATTTCTTAAGTCAATAGAATCCATATAAACATTTATTTAAAAAAACACCCAAAGCCAAATTTATGAGTTCAAGGCATTTGCAAGTAGCTAATAGAATAAGGCTAAAAAAGTAGATCAAAGATGAATGTACAAGATAAATCAGTATGATATGTGTATTACCATACTTGGCACATTAGGAAAGAAAGAGGGTAATTTATTAAGCATATTAAGTGACCATGAAATAAAGTATTTTTCAGGGCCGATTTGCGGGCTTGATAATGTTGTGCTATTAATTCTAAGACCTAACATCACTTTCCCTTTTAATATTAGTACAGTAGTGTGTTTTTATTTCATTAACGAGTGCTACGTATTGGACTTTACCCCACTTGCGAATCCTCTCGAGCACACATTGGCCTTTGGGCTACATTTGCGCGTTTCGTGCTTGCTCGCGAATTATCACATTGCAAATTAATAGCTGAATTGAATAAGTAGTGTTCACGGGTTTACTGATCAAAGGATTTACGTGTGCGAAGTTCAACGTTGCACAGCAAGTGGCCTATTCTCGGCCGTCCTGCGTGTTAACACGCAAAGTCCACGGCGAGCAACTTTACAGGGCTAATTTACTACCCGTAACACCTTAATTAGGAGTTACAGGCAACGTGTTAAATTTGATAAGGCTCTGAAAATTAAGATTAAAGCCTTTCTCACCTCAGGTTATCCACTTGAGATGCTTAGTAAATTTCCCAAATGGCTGAGAAGAGTCATTGCTACTTTTCTCTGGATTCGTTTTCACACTGTTCACTCATTGATTTTAAGTGGAATTTCTTAATATGTAGGAGAAATGTAAAATACATTTCACTAATATTGTACAATTATTATGCAGGACAATTCAAGCGGTACAACTCAGGTGTTGTATACAAGAGGCCTACTAAGAAGACCTCCACACAGTAGATAAGACACAGGCATAGGAGCAATATACTATATAGAAAAATAATAACTCATCTCAACAAGTTTAAGCTTCTGTCAGTGACTCCATGGGGTATATTTATCAAATGGGGTAAAAAGTGGAGACAACAAGAATTTAGAAAAAAAAAATAGCTAATACATACAATTGCTAAGTTTTCCATGAAATCTATGGAGTATATTTATCAAATATCAAGTTGTGAAAAGTGTGGATGATCGGGATAAAAGTTAAAATACAATTATCTCCACTTCTCATTTTTTTCTGTGATAATAATATCATAGAAAGTGTGGGTATGCAATGCCACTTTTTAAAGGACCATTATGGTCAGTTATATTTCATATGTGGTATTTTGTATAACTAAACTTGATAATGGACAAAGTGTGTTTAGAAAATAAACAAGCCCCCCTTTAATTTCTTCACTTTTGTATGTAATTATTCTTTATTGCAGGCTTCATTTAATTTACAGAGGCTATGTCCTGGAAAATTAATGAGCTTTGCATTGGTATTAGAAAAAAAAATTGCAGTTATAACTACCACATTTCCATTGTGCAGATTTCCACAGCAGCATTATTGTGTACAAAAAAAAACAAGTTAGTGGCTGTATTATTACCTTTTTACATTTTATAAAGTATGTTGCCCATTCAAGTGTAGTTTATCAAAAGGCCCAAAGTAGTCCTTTAACCTCTCTTATATGTGTCAAATGGGATAACATTTTACAGTTTATTAGCAACCATGGAAAACATAGAAAGTGGAATCATTAAGTACATTTGGAAATATCAGTCTCCACTTTAGTATCCAGAAGATAAAAAGCCATTACATTCCTATTTCTCCTTTACCTGAGTTTTATCCCATGCTTAGATGGAAGACTTTGAAACAGGACCCATGTCTATTTACAGTATATTGCATGCAAAATTAGAATAGTGTTATTTAAATATTAGGTATATATATGTAGCTATTCTAGCATGTGATAATAAATTCACAAGTAGGAGTATACAATTGTATGAATATATCCTGTATAGTGATGTCCCGAACAGTTCGCCAGAGAACTATTTGCGGCGATTTTCGCATGTTCGCGTTCGCCGCAAACGGCGAACACATGCGCTTTTCGGTTCGCTCCCTATACTTTATCATTGAGGAAACTTTGAACATCATTTACTTTTTTTTTTTTGTGTAATCTATGCCTGCCTGCCAGCGTGTGTGTGTGACAGGCTAACACCTAACAGCTTATATTGTGCTTATTTTCACTACTCATACCTGGTGGTGTAACATACATTGAAAACAACCATTTTTTTCCTGTAATCTAATTTCAGTTGCCTGCCTGTGTCAGGCTCACAGCTTATATTGTGCTCAGTGACATAAAACAACACTTTTTTGAATGTAATAGATTGAATAGCAATTGCCTGCCTACAGGCGTGTGTGTGAAGCCTATTGCATCTACTCTGCCAACTTTTGCCAGTGCACAGTGATATGTCATATCTGGTGCAACCGTAGTGTACAGTGACATAAAACAACACTTTTTTGACTGTAATCGATTGAATATCAGTTACCTGCCTACAGGCGTGTGTGTGAAGCCTATTGCATCTACTCTGCCAACTTTTGCCAGTGCACAGTGACACTCATATCTAGTGTCACAGAAGCTTGCACGCATAGTACCACTAATCGGAAAAAAAATGACAGGCAGAGGCAGGCCACCCCGCAGGGGCCATCGTGGTCGTGGTGCTGTGATTCTCTTTGGCCCTAGAATAATGCCCAGTTTTCAGAGGCAACGTACCCTGAACTTGAAAAGTTCTGAGGACATGGTTGACTGGCTAACACAGGACACCCAATCTTCTACAGCTTCCGCTCGGAACCTAGACACACCATCCTCCTCCAGCTTAGCTTCAAGCACCTCTCCAGTTACCAATCGCCCGCCTGCCGCCACCACCAACACTAGCACCACAGCCGCTTCACTTAATCCGTCAGCAGAGTTATTTACACATGTAGATAACAGGGATATGTCCCAGTCAGGCAGCATTACACACATGGACGTACGGTCTGATGATGATGATGTTGTACCCGGTGCTGCTTCCTTTGTTGAGTTGTCAGATACAAGTGAAGCGGTTGATGATGACAATGCGTTCGTGGATGTCACGTGGGTGCCTGCTATAAGAGAAGAACAGGAGGAAAGTTCAGATGGGGAGACAGAGAGGAGGAGGAGGAGGAGACGAGTTGGAAGCAGGGGGAGGTCGTCGCAAGTAGCTAGTGGCACAGTCAGACAGCATGCATCGGCACCCAGGGTCAGCCAGACAGCACGCCAGTCAACGCATGCTGTTGCCACCACCAGAATGCCGTCATTGCAGAGCTCAGCAGTGTGGCAATTTTTTGGTGTGTCTGCCTGTGACAACAGCGATGCCATTTGCAACCTGTGCGAAAAGAAACTGAGTCGTGGGAAGTCCAACACCCACCTAGGTACAACTTCTTTGCGAAGGCACATGATGTCACATCACAAACGCCTATGGGATCAACACATGAGTACAAGCAGCACACAAAGTCAAAGCCGCCATCCTCCTCCTGGTCCAGCATCTTCAGCCACGTCAACCACGGCTGCCCTGCTTGCCCCCTCTCAATCATCTGCCACTCCGTGTCTCACCCTGAACGGTCCCTGCTCATCTGCCCACAGTCAGGTATCTGTCAAGAACATGTTTGAGTGTAAGAAGCCAATGTCACAAAGTCACCCCCTTGCCCCGGCAACTGACAGCTGGCTTGTCTGAACTCTTAGCCCGCCAGCTTTTACCATACAAGCTGGTGGAGTCTGAGGCATTCAAAAAATTTGTAGCTATTGGGACACTGCAGTGGAAAGTACCCGGACGAAATTTCTTTGCACAAAAGGCAATCCCCAACCTGTACTCGATTGTGCAAAAGGAAGTAATGGCATCTCTGGCACACAGTGTTGGGGCAAGGGTCCATCTGACCACTGATACCTGGTCTGCAAAGCATGGTCAGGGCAGGTATATCACCTACACTGCGCATTGGGTAAACCTGGTGACGGCTGCCAAGCATGGAATACGTGGCTCAAATTTGAAGTGGGAGGACCGACCAAGCATCTTTTTCCATCTCCCGCTTCCAAAAATCCATGCCATATACAGGTCCCCTGATAGTAGACGTAACAGGGATTAAACCAATAGGAAAAGTACTACTTAACAGTACACACCTTATAATAACGCAGACAGAGGCAACGCGTATAATCTTCCATGCTGTGCAGTGGAAGCCCCCAGACTCTGACATGTGTATAATCTTCCATGCTGGGCAGTGGAAGCCCCCAGACTCTGACCTGTGTATAATCTTCCATGCTGGGCAGTGGAAGCCCCCAGACTCTGACCTGTGTATAATCTTCCATGCTGGGCAGTAGAAGCCCCTAGACTCTGACCTGTGTATAATCTTCCATGCTGTGCAGTGGAAGCCCCCAGACTCTGACCTTTGTATAATCTTCCATGCTGTGCAGTGGAAGCCCCCAGACTCTGACCTGTGTATAATCTTCCATGCTGGGCAGTGGAAGCCGCCAGACTCTGGGAGTCTGAAGAAGAGGAGTCAGAGGAGGAAGGTGGCTTTGAGGAGGTGGAAGACCAAACACAGCAGGCGTCCCAGGGGTCTTGTTTTCACCTTTCGGGGACCCTTGGCTGGGTGGAGGAAGAGACCTTCAATGACATCAGTGAGGACAAGGAACGGGACATGGCTAGCTTGGTATCCAACCTTGTGCAAATGGGGAGTTTGCGGTTGTGCAAAGGGACTGTTTGCAGTTGTTTGCGGTGCATTAAACGGGGAGATTGGTCTGTTACTGTGAAGCGGGTGTAACCCTTACACTACCTGATCGATACAACATCATATCTGATGTTTTAAAGCATGTTATTCCAAACAATTTAGGAATGTTAGGTGATTTATGCCCTTTATGGCTTAAAACCAGACTCTGCATCAACTATGTAATTTTCCGTGGGAGTTTTGCCATGGATCCCCCTCCGGCATGCCACAGTCCAGTTGTTAGACCCCTTGAAACAACTTTCCCATCACTATTGTGGCCAGAAAGAGTCCCTGTGGGTTTTGAAATTCGACTGCCCATTGAAGTCTATGGGGTTCGCCGATGTTCGGCCGTTCGCGAACATTTGGTAAAATTTGCGTTCGCTATTCGCGAACCCAAAATTTTATGTTCGCGACATCACTAATCCTGTATTATATGTAGTATAAATTCAAAGGGCAGATATTACTTTGTGTAACTTTCTGAATGTGTCTATTCTTTTTTTTATGAGGGTTAATATTTTCTGCCTAATCTCATTTGACAGCAGATTCCTAAAAAACACATATTTATTATTATTTTTTACACATGGCTCAGATATAAGTCAAAAAATCAGTCTTGGGATCTGTATTGACATGCTCCTTCAATACTGTACTCCTTATTAATAACCTCACCCAATATTAAATAGCACAAAGAGCCCTGAACAGAGCTGTAACATTTCAGTAGCTGCACTTCAAAGGAATCTTATACTTGTCAATCGACTTATATTTTTATGCCTGTGGGTTTTTCTTGCTAGAGTGACATGACAATATGGTGCAACAGAGGAAATTGTGCACTTGTATGAAAAGCAGAAAAGCATGCTTCATCATTAATAACCCATTGTGATTATGTCCAACTCCATTTCTACAGGAAACCCTTGTTTTGCTTGAACCATGTGTAAAATACATGGCCTCATTTGTTGGCAGTGCCAATCTGCTCCTTATTGTTGTAGAGCAGCTTACTCAGCACTGTCAGCTAACATGACAGCAATGATAACAAGTCACCTGTTCAGTCATATTTGCCCCCAGTTTCTAGAACTACATCAAATGGAAATTGTCCCATAGAGTGCAATGACATTTTTGTCTTCATAATGAAACCTAGTTTTTATTTTGTCATCATTTTTGAATGTCGTCTGTATGTTTTGCTGTTGCTAGATGTTCTTCCTTGGTCAGTTATACCAAAGGGTAAAGGAGGGTGTTGGAGTACGTCTTAATTCCTATGTTAACCTGCAGTGTATATGTATTAAGATTTGGCATTTGTATGGAGTTTCAATTGGGGACAAAAGTGGGGATAAGCAGCGTTAAGTGAAGTAAAAACATAAAATAATTCAACTTCTATTGTTTTCAATGAGAACTACTTATCAAGTATGGATAACACTTAACTAACTAACACTCAGGTGGCACTGAAGACAATCTTTTGTGCAAAGCAAAGTTACCTCAATCCTTAGATAATCCTTTAGTCCATCCAGTTGTTAGTGGGTAGCTGAAGCTTTCATTTCCCGCTGTGGATCCAGAAGAGGTGGATTTGCAATTTGATGAAGTTAGCATTACCAATGAGACACTGTAGTAGCAGTGACTGTGACAAAGTATCTACGTGTTTCAGTCACTATGTGCTTCTTCTGGACTCTAGAAGCACAGAGGAAACGGGAGCTGCAGCTACTAAATACTAACTAGATGGACCAAAGGATTACTTAAGGACTGACCACATAAAACATTTTTAATGTCATCTTTGAAACTTCAAAACTGATCCAAACCACAGAACCCTTTAATCTATGATTCTATATGTTTCAAGTTTAACTGCTTGATAAATAACCAGTAAGGGAAATGGAGATATTTAACTCCACTTTTTTATCCCCACTTTTATCCACTCTTGATAAATATATCTCTAAGATTTATGAAGAACTTATATATATATGGCTAATTTGCATTATTATTTTTTATCACTCCCTAGCTTGTATTGCAGAGATGCAGAGATGGGCTAACAAACAAAAAGACTACAGATGATATCAAAAAGTGGCTTGATTGGATTTGATTCCAAGTTTTCAAGGACATTTAGGTCACCCTTGTGGTATGCTTTGAAATAATACCCAGCATTCTTCCTATAAGTTCGAACAAGAAAAATAAAGTTTTATGAAAATGGTAGCAGAGATAAGTTTCATATGGTTACAAGATTACTAAAACCAAATATTACAGCAGGTAAAAGGTAACGGGTATGATTTACTAAAGGCTTTTTCCGCTTTCAAAGTTAGTCTAACTTGGCTCATAGCCAGTCAGGGTGAACATGGTGTTTAATGGGCGTATTATGGGCGATATAATGTGAAAACCCAAGTTCTCTGAATTTGCTAAACACAAAATCTTGCTTTTAACTACTCACAATAGCAGTATCATATATATAGTTGTCGTAATTGAGAGTTTGTCTGTAACGCTTGCAAAGTTACGGGCTTGCACATGCCCAATGAGCACCAAAGGAGCTAATTGCTAGGCCTGCGATAAGCGCAGAAGGCGTTCATCTCGAGGCCCGCAAGTTGCGGGTCTGCCGAGGCCCCCAATACAGAGGGGAGAAAGGCTTGCAATGAGCGGCAAGGCCGCTCATTGCGGGGCTCACGATAGAGGTGGGAAGAGGCCAGCAATAGGCCCAGGGGAACAGGGGAGGGCTGCAATGAGCGCAGGGAGCCCGTAAGTGAGGTTGCAAGCTAATTTGCTATCCAATTGGCGTCTTTTTGCTGCCTCTGAACAGCTTCCGAGCTACGGCTTGAAAAAAAAAATGTCAACGGTTAAAAATCGAGTTACGGGCTTGAAAAAAAATGGAGACGACAACAATAGGCCCAGGGGTACAAGCGAGGGCTGCAATGGGCGCAGGGGGAGAGGCAGGGAGTCCATAAGTGAGGTTGGAAGTTAATTTGCTATTCAGTTGGCGTCTTTTGAGACTCTGAACGGCTTCCAAGTTACGGCCTTGAAAAAATGTTGACTGTTGAAGCCGTAACTTTTTTTTCAAGGCTGTAACCCGGAAGCCCTTTGCAGGCTTGGGGAAATTGATCTATTTCCCCAAGCCCGAAAATGTTTTCACACCCGTAAATGGCAAAAGGAGCACAGGGGAGGGAGAGGGGGGAAGAGACACAGGGGAGGGAGAGCAGGGCAAAAAGACACAGGGGAGGGAGAGGGGGAAGAGACACAGGGGATGGAGAGGGAAGAGACACAGGGGAGGGAGGGGGAAGAGACACGGGAGGGGGGGAGAAAGAATAAGACACAGGGGAGGGAGTGGGAGGGAAGAGACACAGGGGAGGGAGAGGGGAGAAAGAGACACGGGCAAGAAGAGGGGGAAAGAGATACTGGGTGAGAAATGGGGGAGACGGGGGAAAAGAGGCACAGGCGTGAGGGGGGGAGAGACACAGGGAGGCAGAGGGTGGAAAGAGAAAAACAACAGATAGCACATAAAAAGACAGAAAGCACAATGTATAACACTATATCTTGCCATCATTTTTGACGAGCAAGTCGCTAGTGTGTTATAGTTACGGTACATACAATTATATCACCAATTTTCAGCTATTTACATGGAAGATTTGTGGCTAAATATAATTGGCAAATTCAGTCAACACAACTTACGCTTGGGGTAGCATAAATTAGAAATATTAAACCTTAATACAAATTATATATATATATATATATATATATATATATATATATATATATATATATACATACACACAATCTTATTTTTATATCATGTGAGATAGATTGTAGAATTAATGTTTATTGTGTTTTCTTTTTAATCATGTTATGATATGGTAGCCAGAGTTTCATTATAAACTGTGAGGATCCGTGAGTAGGGGCTATACAAGCCCAGAGCCACCTGATATAGACTACAGGTTGTTTACCCACAAGGACCATTGGGTTCTTTGAAATCTTGTCACCAGCACCCTGATATCTAGCTTCTGTATCAATCAGAGTCTCTCCATCAGGAATCAGTGCTTCCAGAAGTCACAGTAACCTTCCTGCGGTAGTGACCAGGACAGGTTACTTAGAGGGTGGAGATAGGTTCAGTATCGCAGCCATTCCAGGAGAACAGAAACAAAATAAAGAGACCATACGCTTTCTATATGTCTCTGAGTGTACTGATTTATTTTTAAAATGAAAGCAGTATTTATAGGGGATGGATACAGAGGGGGTGTACACAATGTAACAATGAGAGGGAGTGGCAGATAATCACAAGAGATAAACTCCACATGGGGTCTAACATTAGCTTCCTGAGATCAATAGGCTTAATCTCCAATACATATCCTGACGTCTCTAGCACATATCATATGAGATTTACTTAATATGGCAAACAATAGGACAAAAGAATATTTACAAATACAATGGAGGTGTTTATGCAGATAATCCAGTGGCTGGACCCAAGCTGTCTGTTCTTTAATGAGCTCAATGGGCCAACACCCAGGCTAAGAAAAAGAGGTCTGTGACAAACGAAAGTGAATAATATGTGGTGCTGATGACAATGCATGGGCATGTTATAGCTTTTCCGGTTATTGTTATTATAATTTATCAATAAAGTAATGATTGTCCCTAAAACACATGCGCTAGTCTCTGATGTGAAAAAGGATAGATACATAATGCTACAATGCCCATTAGCGCACTACATCCCAGACCTAATTATATTACATGAGATTTAGTAAATATTGTGCAGACATGAGTCACTACAATGCAGATTAATAGGCCTACTCTTACTTAATTCCCCCCATGATTTAAGGATTTTTCTGTTTAACCTCAGGTAGATTATTCAGTGGCTTGGTGACTTAGATTAACCTACCTGTGTTCCAGCAGGACATTCTAAACGTGTGACCAGTTACTCTGAACATTGTAGGACCAGATACATTAAGGTTCTCATTGAAGACACTGTTTTCCATTGAGTTCTACATAGAAAAACATGTTTCCAGTTTGAGAACAATAATGAATCTAAACCTAAGAAACATTATTTCTGCATAAGTAGAGAAAATAATTAACATATTTGGAAAATGAGGCCCTGTGCCACAAATTCTATATGTATACTAACATATCTCAGTGGTGTTTAGTGTTTATTTTAGTAAATAAAAATAGTACATTTGTGTTCACATTTAAATGTCTAAAACAAGTTAAAAAACTTGTTTCATGCTCAGAATTCTGAGAAATGAAGTTATTACACTGCATTCTGGGAACCTTGGCAGGAACATGCAAATGTGCCCACAAATGCAACACTCTTACAATCTTTATTTCAGTATGAAACTCAAGGCTTCTGAATATCGTAATTCAGTGGGCTTTTAAGACCTCACCTGAAACCTTCAGATATATGTGATTGTTAAAGCAGCAGTTCTACAAGATTTTGGTAAAATACAGGACTTGATGCAGAACAGTTAGATTTGGTAGTTGGACTCATGCTGATAATCACAGTGGATACATACAAATTGTTGTCATTACAGGTTTTTTTTTTTTTTAAGTGACATTTGAACACTGACATTTTCAGTAGAGAAGATGAAATCTCCAGCAGTAAAGTTATCTGCTGAGATATTTACTATCAATGTAAGCCTTTGACTCCGCCAATAAACATATATTAATTTGGACACCATTGTGACTTATATGATTTTTTTTGTAGCTAATCTACTCTTTGTACTTGCTGCCTACCGTTATTTTTGTCAATATTTTATATCACTTTTCATCTTCTATCTTACATTACAGATCTAGTCACTGAAATTGCACATGTGCTACAAGTGGTGACGAACAGTAATTGTTAAAGGACCACTTTAGTTAATTTGTGAAGTATGTAACAAACTAGAAAAAGAAGCAAACAAAGTAAATCATGAGAATAAACCCATTTTAGAATTTCTTAATTTTTAAAGATACGTTTTTGTATAGAATGTTCCATCTTATCCAGGTTCAACATTTCCTGACAGCTTTAAACCTAAGGGAGTATACTTATCTATCTTTAAAGGGGGTGGGTGAGATAAAAAGGAAGGATCAGTTTATGTATTTGACACCTACTCATTTCCATGCAGAGGCTCAGAATCATAACTCCACGACTTTACTACCTAATTATGCACTTTATCAGACTCAGATTTTTTTGGCATATATTTTATCTTGGTCCTATCTTCTATGCCTCCTAAACTCACTCTATTATTATTCCTTTCTCCCCTCTTTCATAGCCTCCTATTTTTCAATTACTAATTTGTTGTTTTCTTAGGACAATTCTGCATGCATCACTGTTGACAATTAACGTTTTAATTAATCTATTACCCTTTTTTCACTTGGTGATATTTACTTATTTTGCTTTCCCCTTTACGCCATTCACCTTCTTGGTACAATTTTGCCTCATGGTATCACTACAGTCACATTGCATTCTTCTAACCACCATTCCCCCTCATATTCCTCTGTCTTCTATATTATTCCTCACTATACACTGCAAAATGTGGGGTAATTACAGATGAATTAAATAACAATCAGACAGCAAAAACATTATTGTGTCACCTAACTTTTCTTTCCCTATCTATTCACCTTAGCCTCCATCTAAATTACTCTTTCCCTGAAACTCTCTGCCATGCCCAATCTTAGATTCCCGTAACTTGGACTTAAAGAGGTTGAAGACACTCCTCTTCACCCAAGATTTCCATTAATTGACAATGCACTATTTTTTTTTTTTTCATAAACACTAGCATTTTAAACCTCTTCTGGAAGAAAAGTGCTATATCAATGAAGATGATGATGATGATTATAATTATTAATCCCTTCTGACACTCTATTTAACTGGCCATACAAAGTGATGAACTTCTGAAGAACTCTCAATCCCTTAGTTATCCAACAGAGCATTTGTACTAAGGATAGATCCAGGAGTTTGGCAACACTTCACTCACTATATATATCATATCTACAGTATCTATCTGTTTATCTATCTCCACATCTCTATCTCTCTTCATCTGTCTATGGGGTATATTTATCAAGTGGGGATAAAAGTGGAGATAAGCAGGGATACAAAGATAATGGTTTAAAACATCAAATTACAGCTACATATGCCAGTGCGATAACATTGCATTTTTTACATGCAATTGAGCCTGCGCCGATGGAAACAGTTAAACTACTGTTGCTTGACTCCTAAAACAATTCACTACTCCAGTTATGATCTGTAAAGAGGTGGATACTTAATGCTACATCGGGCATTACCAAGCATTACAGCACCACGTCACAGGCTTAATTATAATACACCAGAGTTAGTAAAATACATGTAGACATGAGTTGCATGAATGCACTATGAGCTGCTGTAGATTAATGCTTGCCCCCCCCCCCCCCCCATGTTTTCTATTGGAGCTATTTATCAAGAGGCAATAAGCTTCAACTCTGACTAATAGCCCTATAGAATAAATGATATCCTAGTATATCGCTTTGGGTTATATTTATTCTTTTAAATGGGGTTTAAAAAGAGGAGTTGAACCTTCTCATTTTCTATAAGAGCTAAAGTGTATCCCCCACTTAGGTCGTTTGTGGTTTAACTCAGTTCAAATCCATTTGTCCACATTTTAACCGGGACTGATAAATATACCCCTATATCTCTTTATGATTCTGTCTTGGGGGGGGGGGGGGTTACTAAGCATTTACTCACCTGAGATGAGGCTTGAATGACTGAGAATTGCTGTTTTTCCACATGGGAATTAGTACATAATAAGTCAGGGCATAACTTGAGATGATAAATCCCCCCTCTCTTGCTCTTTCTGTGTCTCTCTATATCCCTCTTGTAATCTAATCTCCCAATCTGTCTTTATCCATCTCACTCTCACTCCTTCATCATTATCCCAGTATCCTTGCCCTTCTGCCCACTATTCCCATTCCACATATAAACATCCATTATTACATCTTCTATCAGGCTGTGTATGTTTAGTAAGGCAGTAGTACCTAGGTATGTACCCAGGCTGGGTGCAGGCCTACACTGCGAGACAGGCTGGCACAGCTCTCACACACCAAGCTTAGCTGCAGTGCCAGCATAGTTTCCACAAACCACTGGTGTTTGAATTCATTAAATGTTATTTTGTGGTTAATGTGTTCAGAGCGTTGAGTATATAACGTGTCAGTCATCACATTCCTAATATTTTTCATAAAGAATGATTTATAGTGCTTCCAACATTAGATAGTAAAAATATAAAGAAAATATTCTTCAAGTACTTAATAAATATACTGAGACTGTCTTTGTAAAGTGCAGACAAAAAACATGATTCTGATTTGATTATTTTCTTGGTATATTCAGGATTTCAGAGAATTTAAGACTGTTTGCAGATAGATGACAGACAAATAGACAAGATAGATAGACAAGATAGATAGATCAATAGATAGATAGATAGATAGATAGATAGATAGATAGATAGATAGATAGATAGATAGATAGATAGGATTATTATTATTGTTATTAATTATTATTATTATTATTATTATTATTATTTATTTGTTACAAGACAATATATTCCGTAGCTTTATACATGGGTTAAGTTCAAGGCAAAAAATCGATAGCAATATTAACACATTGCACATGGATGGAGGGCCCTGTCTTTGAGCTTAGAATCCAGTGTCCATAGCACCTTCCAAGACTGAAAACTCACAAACTTAAAGATAGAGATAGATAGATAGATAGATAGATAGATAGATAGATAGATAGATAGATAGATAGATAGATAGATAGAGTGCCTTGAAAAAGTATTCACCCTCCTTGGCATGGATTGTTTGAGGATTTGCATCATTTAATTTACAGAACATGCCCACAATTTTGCTTTACAATAAATAAAAAAAATAACATCTTCAAATAGGGCAAAATCACAGAAAAAGTCAATGTGCATAATTATTCACCCCCCTAAAGTCAATACTTTGTAGAGCCACCTTTTGTGGCAATCACAGCTCCAAGTCGCTTTGGATAAGTCTCTATGAGCTTGCCACATCTTACCACTAAGATTTTTGCCCATTCCTACTTGCAAAACTGCTCCTGCTCCTTCAAGTTGGATGGTTTGCGCTTGTGAACAGCACTATTTAAGCCTGGCCACAGATTTTTTATTGGATTGAGCTCTGGGCTCTGACTAGGCCATTCCAACACATTTACATGTTTCCCCTTAAACCACTCAAGTGTTGCTTTAGCAGTGTGTTTGGGGTCATTGACCTTCTGGAAGGTGAACCTCCGCCCTAGCCTCAAATCACACACAGAGTGGTACAGGTTTTGCTCAAGAATATCCCTGTATTTGGCACCATCCATCTTTCCCTCATTTCTGACCAGTTTCCCAGTCCCGGCTGCTGAAAAACATCCCCACAGCATGATGCTGCCACCACCATGTTTCACTGTGAGTATGGTGTTCTTTGGGTGATGTGATGTGTTGGGTTTGCGCCAGACATAGCTTTTTCTTTAGTAAGTTCAATTTTAGACTCATCAGACCAGAGCACCTTCCTCCATACATTTTGGGAGTCTCCCACATGCCTTTTTGCAAAGTGAAAACATGCCATTTTGTTTTTTGCTGAAAGTAATGGCTTTCTTCTGGCCACTCTTCCAGAAAGCCCAACTCTATGGAGCGTACGCCTTATTGTCGTCCTATGTACAGATACTCCAGTCTCTGCTGTGGAACTCTGCAGCTCCTCCAGGGTTACCTTAGGTCTCTGTGCTGCCTCTCTAATTAATGCCCTCCTTGCCCAGTCCGTGAGTTTTGGTGGGCAGCCGTCTCTTGACAGGTTTGCTGTTGTGCCATGTTCTTTCCATTTGGTTTTGATAGATTTGATATTTTTTATAACCTAACCCTGTACTTCTCAACAATATTGTCCCTTACTTGTTTGGAGAGTTCATTGGTTTTCATGGCAGTGTTTGGTTAGTGGTGCCTCTTGCTTAGGTGTTGCAGCCTCTGGGGCCTTCCAAAAAAGGTGTGTAAATGTAAACACAGATCATGTGGCACTTAGGTTGTACACAGGTGAACATCATGTCACTAATCATGTGACTTCTGAAGGTAATTGGTTGCACCAGAGCTTTTTGGGGGCTTCATAACAAAGCGGGTGAATACATACGCACATGCCAATTTTCTGTTTTCTATTTCTAAAAAATAGTTTTATGTATATATTTTTCTCATTTCACTTCACCAACTTAGACTATTATGTTCTGACCCATCACATAAAAAGTCAAGGGGTTGAATACTTTGGCAAGGCACTGTAGATAGATAGTGGCAGTGGCAATAAGCTCAAATCAGCCTCCAAAGCTCCAAACTTTTTGACATATGGAGAAGCCTATATAAGACGACAATAGGGGTGACCAGGGCTGCAAGCAATTGTATAAATAGGTAGTGAAATTGTTTTAACTAACTAAAAAGCAATCCAAAATATCAGACTACAGTGTAATCTCATCCCATATAACATAATGAATTTGGGCTGAAATAAATGAAATTGATGCTATGATACACTCCCCTATTTATGTCCAGTTCCCTTTGGTTATCTGTGTAAATATACAAGCTATTTACAAAGCCAGCATTAAGTGCACACCTTACAATGACCCGACAGGTGTTCTAACACTAGTTGGGGTCAAGGTGCTGTTTACACTGTGTTTATGTTTTGCAATTAGAAAGTTGTCATTTTGAAGATAGGAAATAAGCCACTTAAACTTGTCTACACTATTAGTACAGTAGGGCACCAGGCCAAAGGCTGCTCATATATTTACTGTGGTAGTATTTGTGTGGTAAACATTATTTAAACTAATATAGTTTATAATAGTATCTAAAAATGTTAAAGAGACAAAATGGCTTTGAAAAACATTACTCACTTGGGAAGTACATAACACACTGACAACATTAGCAGCTGCGTAATTCAGGTGTATAAATGCATTTAAGCTGCCTTTGCTTGTGTCTTGGGGGTCCATCTTGGATTGCTAGTTTGCCTCTAGGTTAGAGGCATCGTTATATTACTGCCACTTACTGTTCTCTTGAGCTCTATTGTCAATGGCCTATATAAAATGACAGTCTTTCAATAAAACCGAATATAAATCGTATCTAAATCCAGGAGTTCTCTCTTAATCCTGTTAGGAAGAAAGACAAAATGCCTGCTATCATTTACAGCAAAATTGAATACAATAGTTAAAAATGAAATACTGCATTTATATATTTTAAACTTTGTAATTTTACAAATGCAGGATTATCAAATGAGCATGTTGAAATATACCACTTCATTGTTCCTTTAAATTAAATGGCCCTGTCCCATCACAGTGCTGGGGGATATTGCCTTGTTTAGTATGAATATAGTGGAAACATTTTCAGTGTTAAATATGAGAGAGCTCTTTAACTGGATTGTGTATATAGCAATGTATTGTACATTGTGGCCCCTGTGTGTCACAGCACCAGAAGTCTGTATGTACAGTGTGGCCCCTATGTGTAACAGCACCAGCAGTCTGTATATACAGTGTGGCCCCTATGTGTCACAGCACCAGCAGTCTGTATGTACAGTGTGGCCCCTATGTGTCACAGCACCAGCAGTCTGTATGTACAGTGTGGCCCCTATGTGTCACAGCACCAGCAGTCTGTATGTACAGTGTGGCCCCTATATCCAGGTCAGCAGTTTGTATGTACAGTGTGGCCCCTATGGGTCTGCCAGGAGTCTGTATGTACAGTGTGGCCCCTATGTGCCAGCAAGCAGTCTGTATGTACAGTGTGGCCCCCAAGTGTCACAGAACCAGCAGTCTGTATGTACAGTGTGGCCCCTATATCCAGGTCAGCAGTTTGTATGTACACTGTGGCCCCTGTGTGTCACAGCACCAGCAGTCTGTATGTACAGTGTGGCCCCTATGTGTCACAGCACCAGCAGTCTGTATGTACATTGTGGCCCCTATGTGTCACAGCACCAGCAGTCTGTATGTACAGTGTAGCCCCTATATCCAGGCCAGCAGTCTGTATGTACAGTGTGGCCCCTATTTGTCACAGAACCAGCAGTCTGTATGTACAGTGTGGCCCCTATATCCAGGTCAGCAGTTTGTATGTACCGTGTGGCCCCTATATCCAGGCCAGCAGTCTGTATGTACAGTGTGGCCCCTGTGTGTCACAGCACCAGCAGTCTGTATGTACAGTGTGGCCCCTATATCCAGGTCAGCAGTCTGTATGTACAGTGTGGCCCCTGTGTGTCACAGCACCAGCAGTCTGTATGTACAGTGTGGCCCCTATATCCAGGTCAGCAGTTTGTATGTACAGTGTGGCCCCTATATCCAGGCCAGCAGTCTGTATGTACAGTGTGGCCCCTATGTGTCACAGCACCAGCAGTCTGTATGTACAGTGTGGCCCCTATATCCAGGTCAGTAGTTTGTATGTACAGTGTGGCCCCTATATCCAGGCCAGCAGTCTGTATGTACAGTGTGGCCCCTATAGGTCTGCCAGGAGTCTGTATGTACAGTGTGGCCCCTATAGGTCTGCCAGCAGTCTGTATGTACAGTGTGGCCCCTATGTGTCTCAGCACCAGCAGTCTGTATGTACAGTGTGGCCCCTATACCCAGGTCAGTAGTTTGTATGTACAGTGTGGCCCCTATATCCAGGCCAGCAGTCTGTATGTACAGTGTGGCCCCTATAGGTCTGCCAGGAGTCTGTATGTACAGTGTGGCCCCTATGTGCCAGCAAGCAGTCTGTATGTACAGTGTGGCCCCTATGTGTCTCAGCACCAGCAGTCTGTATATAAGGTGTGGCCCCTATGTGTCACAGCACCAGCAGACTGTATGTACAGTGTGGCCCCTATATCCAGGTCAGCAGTTTGTATGTACAGTGTAGCCCCTATATCCAGGCCAGCAGTCTGTATGTACAGTGTGGCCCCTGTGTGTCACAGCACCAGCAGTCTGTATGTACTGTGTGGCCCCTATATCCAGGTCAGTAGTTTGTATGTACAGTGTGGCCCCTATAGGTCTGCCAGGAGTCTGTATGTACAGTGTGGCCCCTATGTGCCAGCAAGCAGTCTGTATGTACAGTGTGGCCCCTATGTGTCTCAGCACCAGCAGTCTGTATGTACAGTGTGGCCCCTATGTGTCTCAGCACCAGCAGTCTGTATATAAGGTGTGGCCCCTATGTGTCACAGCATCAGCAGTCTGTATGTACAGTGTGGCCCCTATGTGTTAGCCAGCAGTCTGTACGTACAGTGTGGCCCATATGTGTCCCAGTACCAGCAGTCTGTACATACAGTGTGGCCCCTATGTGTCCCAACACCAGCAGTCTGTATGTACAGTGTGTCCCCTATAATGTCAGCCAGCAGTCTGTATGTACAGTGTGGCCCCTATGTGTCACAGCACCAGAAGTCTGTATGTACAGTGTGGCCCCTATGTGTCAGCCAGCAGTCTGTATGTACAGTGTGGCCCCTTTGTGTCACAGAACCAGCAGTCTGTATGTACAGTGTGGCCCCTATATCCAGGCCAGCAGTCTGTATGTACAGTGTGGCCCCTATGTGTCACAGCACCAGCAGTCTGTATGTACAGTGTGGCCCCTATATCCAGGTCAGTAGTTTGTATGTACAGTGTGGCCCCTATATCCAGGCCAGCAGTCTGTATGTACAGTGTGGCCCCTATAGGTCTGCCAGGAGTCTGTATGTACAGTGTGGCCCCTATGTGCCAGCAAGCAGTCTGTATGTACAGTGTGGCCCCTATGTGTCTCAGCACCAGCAGTCTGTATGTACAGTGTGGCCCCTATGTGTCTCAGCACCAGCAGTCTGTATATAAGGTGTGGCCCCTATGTGTCACAGCACCAGCAGACTGTATGTACAGTGTGGCCCCTATGTGTCAGCCAGACGTCTGTATGTACAGTGTGGCCCCTATGTGTCAGCAGCAGTCTGTATGCACAGTGTGGCCCCTATATATCAGCAGCAGTCTATATGTACAGTGTGGCCCCATATATTTTTTCAGCCAGCAGTCTATATATAGCTATATAAGATTATGTGTCAGCAGCAATCTGTATGTACAGTATGGCCCTATATATTATCAGTAGTCTATATGTACAGTGTGCCCCATATATGTCAGCAGCAGTCAGTATGTACAGTGTGGCACCTATATGTCAGCCAGCATCAGCAGTCTGCATGTACAGTGTGGCCCCTGTGTTTCAGCAGCAGCAGCCTGTATGTACAGTGTGGCCCCTATATATCAGCAGCAGTCTGTATGTACAGTGTGGCCCCTATATGTATCAGCACCAGCAGTCTGTATGCGCAGTGTGGCCCCTATATATCAGCAGTCTGTATGTACAGTGTGGCCCCTATATGTCAGCCAGTGGTATATATATATATAAATATATATATATATATATATATATATATAAATATATATATATAGCTATATGAGATTATGTGTCAGCAGCAGTCTGTATGTACAGTGTGGCCCCTATATGTCAGCCAGCGGTATATATATATATATATATATATATATATATATATATATATATATATATATATATAGCTATATGAGATTATGTGTCAGCAGCAGTCTGTATGTATAGTGTGCCCCCTATATGTCAGCAGCAGTCTGTATGTATAGTGTGCCCCCTATATGTCAGCAGCAGTCTGTATGTACAGTGTGGCCCCTATATGTAAGTAGCAGTCTGTATGTACAGTGTGGCCCCTATATGTAAGTAGCAGTCTGTATGTACAAAGTGGCCCCTATATGTAAGTAGCAGTCTGTATGTACAGTGTGGCCCCTATATGTAAGTAGCAGTCTGTATGTACAGTGTGGCCCCTATATGTAAGTAGCAGTCTGTATGTACAGTGTGGCCCCTATATGTAAGTAGCAGTCTGTATGTACAGTGTGGCCCCTATATGTAAGTAGCAGTCTGTATGTACAGTGTGGCCCCTATATGTAAGTAGCAGTCTGTATGTACAGTGTGGCCCCTATATGTAAGTAGCAGTCTGTATGTACAGTGTGGCCCCTATATGTAAGTAGCAGTCTGTATGTACAGTGTGGCCCCTATATGTAAGTAGCAGTCTGTATGTACAGTGTGGCCCCTATATGTAAGTAGCAGTCTGTATGTATAGTGTGCCCCCTATATGTCAGCAGCAGTCTGTATGTACAGTGTGGCACCTATATGTAAGTAGCAGTCTGTATGTACAGTGTGGCCCCTATATGTAAGTAGCAGTCTGTATGTACAGTG